>JAWLRI010001115.1:254332-293525 GCA_034781795.1 Crypturellus tataupa
TGGCCCTGCATGTGCAGGGGGGTTGGACTAGATGACCTCTAGAGGTCCCTTCCAACCTTAGGCATTCTATGATTCTAGGTGTCCAACAAGCAGAGAAGCTTGAAGAGGAAATCTAGCTGCTTTGTGACCCTTTTCTGTTAGTCATTTAGTGTGGATGTTTGGACTCTTGAAACCTGAGGTTACAGCTTGAGCAGAAGGTCGTGAGTGAGAAGGTAGTCAGTGAAGTGTGTGAAGGTGCTGGTGTATCCAGCCCTGCTCCAATCACTCTTTTTCATCCCAGTTTCTTGCACTGCACTGGAAGCAACTAGTTGTTATGTAAATAAAACCCACAGAGGACTGGGGTGGTCCTGCACTGTCCCCGTTGTCATCTATAAAATGTGCCAAGCAGTCGGAATTTTATCCAAGATGAGAAAAATCTTCATCTCCTCATTCCTTAATTGATGCAGCCTGCCAGCTGGATGTGTAGCCATGCTGGCAGCTCCAGCGACCTGCCTGATTATCCCCAGAACTGGGGGGAGCTGCCAGATCGTTTAATAGACATCCCTGATTAGCCACCTGCATAACGTGGCTCTCATGATTGAAATTAGGGAAATGATGCTATGAAAAATGTCCATAGAACTGCTGAGCCACTGACCTCAAGTAATTTGCCCCATGACTAGTATGTGGATGGTTATTTTTTTTGTCTCATGTTTGTCATTTCTTTATCTTCAGCTGAAAGACAGCAGCAGAATTTCAAGTGGAGAGAGAAGTGTTTGGGTTCAGCCCTAGCTGTGTAATTCGGAGCTCTGCAGGCAGCGTAGGCGCTTCTGGGTTTGAGGGAGTAATCCCTGGTGGCTGGCAGGAATTTATGCAATTCCCAAAGGAAAAGTATGTTGATAGCAGAAATGGAGCTGTAGCGTATGGCACCACAGCCTTGTTTTCCTCTGGTTTACCAGCATCCCAAGGCAATCCTTGAGGATGATCCAGAAGTGTTGGGTACACAGGGTATTTACAAAATCATAAAATTATTACGGTCACACTGAGTAGAGAAGTTGATGTAGACTCCTCTCTATTATGAATAGCAAAGTACAGCAAAATGCATGGTTGTAGGATTCACCATACCGAGTGATGCCATCGTTTCAGAATGTTGTACCGATTTGACAAACAAATCGGTGATACCCCTTGCATGTGAGTATAGATGAGAGGCAGGTTTGCTGGACCTGGAGGCTGCAGTGGATGCAGGGAATATTGTACCTGATGAGTGCAATGGTGAGTAAAGTGCAGCACAGAGGGGATGAATGATCTTCTAACAGAGGCCCAGGGATGTGATATGCTGCTTTTGGGTCTGTGTTTCCTTTTCTGTTGTGTTGATTTTTAATGCTGACTCCTGAAGCCCTCCCATGAACCTTTTTGTAGGCTTGACAGAGCATCGAGTGCCTTCAGGAGCTTTCCCTGAGCTTTAGTGAGTGTTGATTGTGCCTAATGCCTCCCATCTGTGTGCAGAATCCAATCCTGTTATCTCTGAAATCAAAGCAAAAAATGCATTTACTTTCAGCACAACAGAATAGGATTCTGCTTTGTTGGCTTTTTAGCAAAGCTCAATGTATAAGCTAAATGTGTATAAAGCATCTTACATAGTCAACTAAGATTCAAATATAGGTCTTACTACAAACAGTGCAGCTTTGATTATGAGATCAGAAACAGGTAATCTTGTAGCTCCCTCTGAACGTGACTGTTCCTCACTTGAAAGGCATCACGTGAAGTGCAGCCAGAACAAAAGAATTGTTATTCCTGTCTGAAATGCAGGGAATTATTGTCAGGCTTTTATGATCATCACAGAAATCTGTTTTATAAAATGGTACAGCTGTCTAGATGATTATCACCTTTTTAAAAAGGCAGATCTATGAGTATCATTTCCTTTATTCATTTATCATTTTTTCCCCAACAAAAAGTATGTTTATTTTCTTTGCTTTTTGACTGTAATGAAGACATTAGAGGTCTAATTCTGCCCTTGCTTTTACACAAACTGCAGTAGAGCTGCTCTTTACACCTGAGAGCAGAAACTCTATTTCTCTGGGCAAGACTGAGTATTCTGAGATCTGTGATTAAACCTGTTGAGAAATCTAAATACTGAACCAGCTATAAAAGCCAGCTTTCATAAAATGGAAGAAAATTCCTATAATTTTCAGAAAAATTCACATATCCCAACCTGGCAGAAAGCTTGATAGAGGCTTCTGCATGGATTGAGCTTGTCTGAGCTGCTGTATCAGAGGGTGAAAAGCCTCCCTGACCAAATGCTGCAGCTGATGCATCTCTGCAGATGGAAATGCTGATCATGAACTAGTTGCTGCAATTGGATAAACCACCCCACAACTGCATTTTATCTCCCGATAAAACTTATTTTCTCTATTTTTAAGTATCTTTTTGCTGGAATTCTGGCCGAAGGTACACAGTAAATTGGAACTAAGCTCCTTGGGGGGATCTGATGCTCTGCATAAGAATGGTAAAAATATTTTCAGAGCCTGTTTATGGCAGTGCTGAAAATGTGCTAGTTGATGCGGGCCTGGGAGCAGGAGGGAGCTGCTGGCTGACATGAGCAGTCGTGTTCTCTGGTGTGACATTTCATGAAGAGCAGTCGCTTCTGTTATCTGCCAGAGTAAAAGCAGTTTAAATGCAGAAGAATGTACAGCAACTGTGTCTACAAAATCTTTTAATACCCTTTCAGGAGCGTTGCCACCTGTTCACATTGTGAGGGTTTTGCTTTAAAAGAAAATTCTTTTTTTTTTTTTTCCCATAAGGGCCTGAAATAGTTTCTTGAAACCTGCCTGGCCTCCCTGTACTGGATGGGAAGGATTCCTGGCTTCGACTATTAGGGAAGTGGCTCCAAGGCACCGTGTGGCTCTTGGTGTGACAACCTCAATCACTTGATTTGCTGAGTCCCAGTGTCACGGGCAGGTACCTCTTTCCTTTTCCTCTTCTAAATGTGACCTTAGCTCTTGTGCCTTTCTCCAAGGGTGACGTTTTCCAATTCATACCCCTGTGTGAGCCAAGGGCTTCGATACACGTTGCTGCAGGCAGCAGTTCAGCCTCCTCACCACTTTCCTGCCTAGCTTTCCAAATGATTAGTAGGAAATATCTAATCCTCCCAAAAGCCATAAAATCCAGGAGTTGTGGATTTTTCATTGCCACTGAAGAATTATGAGCAACAATATAATCTTTTTGTATCTGAAACGTTGCCTAATGATCACTCACCCGGGTTCTTAGATACTCATTCTGCATTTCTGTGCAAGTTACGTCTTCTCTCGAATCCCTGCCAATGTTTACTCGACGATAAAAAGTCCTTGAAAACCTGGCAAGAATTATTCTGTGCTCTCAAGCTTTAATTCAGCCCAGAAAGGTTAGTTAACATTTTTTAGAAGTTGTGGTTCTGGCATTAGTCCTTAAATTCAGCAGTGTTTAAGGCACGGCTTATCTTGAATCTAATTTTTTCTTCCCCTCAAGATCCTCTGTGAATATAAACCAATATTATAACAAGCATCTCCTTATGGAAGCAAATACAGGATATACCAGAGTTATTAGAGTATACCAAAACTTTTCATTTTCCTGGTCATGATATATTGTAGCTTTATGAAAAAAAAATTGTCTGGCACTTTAATTACTGAGTTACTAATTTTCTTAAATGCAGATGAGTTTGAGAGGTTGTCTAATTCCATGTAATGTCAGCATGACACTGAAATCTGGGTAATGCAACAAAAATTAATGGCGCTTAGAAGAGAAGGTAGCATGTGAAATTTGGGCCTGTATATTTCTCCATTCAGTGTGGCAGGTGAATAGAGATCTGAATTGTTGGGAAAGCTGCCAGATAAATCTTAGCTTAATTGTTCTGTTTTTATTTCCGAGACAGGATGGCTTTGTTAAATCAGTGTTGAAAAATTCAAGGATGTAAAGTGGGTTCCCTTGTCCTGGGAAGTCATGAGTGAAGTCGTGAACCATGCTATAAAAACAAAGATGCAGTTCAAGTCTTACATTAAAAAACAAACAAACAAACAGAATAACAGGAAATTTGTTGCTCTAAGCTGTTGTACGTGGGTTTATGGCGGGACAGAAAATCCAAGCTGAAGTGAGGCTTTTGACCTTGGTTTGCAGCAAGGGCACTGGGGCTGAAAGTCATGTAAATCCTGCTTCCTCCTAATATAGAGTCTGTTTTAAGGCTTTCCAGTGTGTTTTGCTCTTTCTGCTTCCTGAAATTTCACAAAGGCTGGCTCGGGCTCCTGGATTTGCATATCTTTCACTTGCATTAAATTTTTCGGTATTTAATTTCATCCCAAACCAGTGTAACATGACGACACTTAACCGAGCCTGAAAAGCAGATGAAAAGGCGCCTTTTTGCTGTGATAGCAGCTCCCGTTACCTGATACCGCTCGGGGTATACGTGCCTCTCCCTAAGACTTTGGTGGATGATATCTTTAGATTTCAGATTTAGCAATTTTGCACGGGGTTATTAATCTTTAGGTTTTGACAGCACTGTGAATACATTGTGCAGCTTTTGTCTGTGCTGAGATCCCTACGGTCGCACGTCAGGTCTGCAGAAATCAATAGAGACTCCTTGATCCTTCCGGTTGGATTTGGGTACTTGCGTTTGAGCAGAGATGGATTTTAATGGATTTATACCTTGGAGTTTTATAACGTAGCTGTCGCATGGGATGAAGACGAGGGCTCTGCCCTGAGCTCCGTGTCCAGTTGGGGCCACCTCCTTGAACAGAGAAACAGCAGTGGGCAGAGGTGCATGTGTAACTGCCCAGCAGACTGTGCTTCCTCCTTCCACTGGTGAGAAAAAGCTAAAATAAAGATGCAAAACAGGAGAACGTCTCAAAGTCTGAAAAATTCTTGTTGCTAAAGACAGTTTTGTCTCTTAACTGGAGATATTTTTGCTCTGACTTTGTAGCAAATTGAATCCTCTTCATCTGTTTGTAAGAGATTGTGAGTGTTCCTTAGTCTTCTACATAAACAGATAAATTCTGTTTGTTTTATACAATGTCCTGAATTGTGCTGCATCATTTGCATTTAGATCTACCTTGTTTTTTTAACGCGTGCTTTCCTTAATTACTTCTTAGGCTGTGTGTTTTTTCATAAGCATATTTTCATACCTCTTAGCTCTTATTTACACAGCTTGGCAAATCACAACATGTCTTGTGCAATCTGTGCTTCTGCTCCAGCAGAGTTACTGCTTTGAGAAGAGGCCAGTACCCTTAAAGAGGACGATAAAGGCAGGCTCCTAAATCTCTATTTAAACATCTGGACGTGGTTTGGGGAGTTGCCACCCCTGGGCTCCCTTGGAGCTCGTGCCCCAGGTCACCCCATGAGCATCACTTGATGAATGAGTATCTGGCACTGTGAAAAAAGTTTAATTTTAGGTCTAGCTCCACTAGCTCATCTTTGAGCTGAATTTCCCCAAGTGCTTAAGGGATTTGGGAAATGGACTGACTCGTGTCTAATTCACCATAGACAGTTTTATGCAGCAGATGATGCTGGTTGGAATCCTATGGTGACCTGGGAAGGTAAAACCCCACGGTGAAACAACTCAACCCAAGCAGGCAGCGTGTTTCCATTGGCATCTCCATGGTTTCCCTCTGGCCAAGCACATCTTTATTTGGACATTGAATTTAGCAGCCACCTGACCTTTTTTTCAGAACTGTGGATTTTCTATTTGTTTAATTAAGATAAAGTCTTGGATCTACACAACTTCAAAAGAAAGTTGCACTGTTGAGCTGACTGCAGAGCTGCCCTGACTTGGTTTTCAGTCTCTTCAATTTTGGGGAAGTTCTTTAGGAAAAGACAGAGGATGTTTTTATGCCGCCCCCTCTAACAGTGCGTCCCATGGGCTTGGGCACAGTTCTTTGAGCAGCTGTCAACAGCATTTTAGTTTGGGGCTCAACCCCTTTCAAGCCTAGCTCTGAAAGTCCATTTAGGAAACACTCATCCTTTATTTGTTTTGAGTACATCAAAATTAGGATCTTTGCTATTGCGTGTAAATCTATGGAAACTGTTAAGAGTTAAGAGGGTGAAGAAGGGTCAAAAGCCTGGGCTTATATTGCTTTGTCATAAACAGATTTTTTTGTTGTTATTTTTGACCTCCCGGGAGTTTTTCCACAAGAATGTGGAATATGGCTATTGCTTTGGAACTCCATTCATCTATCCAAATTTATTTGACTTAATTTTATGAGATGGGGAAATAATGTCCAAACGATTTATTCAGCTATAATCTCTAGTCCCTATGCAAACTGAGTTTGTTAAAGTTGTTCAAAGTAGGAAATGTGATACTTGCTGCATGTGACTTATCCTTGGAATTAATTCAGTGTACAGAAACATTAGTTCATCTCTTAGTGTGCTCTGCAGACCTGAGAAGTTCTCCAGGTGCCTGAATCCAGCACTGGAGCAAGTGCTGCTGACAAACATGCTGATCTTCTAGTTAATCTCATATTTTCTCAATGACAGAAGGATACTTTTCTAAGCTATGACCTCTCTAGAGGCAAAAGACACAAAAATCATATTTTCACTGGACTGAGGTCTCCAAAGCAGGTCAATGAATCAATCAGCAATAGTAATTGGATTTTTGTTCTAATACATTTGATCAGTGAAGTAGGAAAAAACCACTGAGTTTCTGTTTAGAATAAATCATCTTCTCAAAGCCTGACCCCCGTGATGCAATGATGCTTTATCACAGCTGAGCTCTGTCCACGGCTTCTCAATCAACTTCAGCAGTTTCCTAATTTAATAGGCCACCACTGGGTGAACATCACATCTATAATCATTGTTTGGAGATGCTTCTTCCCCTTGTCATCAGAGGAAGACATTAACTTCATAGTATTTACATGATTTAATCTTCTGGCTCTTGATGGAGTGGCCCTGGATGTTTTACTTGGGGAAAAGTTTGGGACTGTTGTGATTCCCACATAAGGAGCTCTGGACTTCTGCTCACAAAGTGTTTGGAGACTTGTGTCTGCTAATGCAGTCTGTGCTTTGAGGTTGCCATTTCTGTGATTTCCTCTATAAATCTCTTAGTTTTTAATAAATTGACTGCTGTAAGTATCTCCGTCTGCAATGTGCCTTGAATTTCCATTGCCCAGGGCATCCTCTGTATCCTGAACAACTCCATAAAAGTTCTTTGCCAAGCACCCAGTGATGCACTTTTGCCAACTACTATTTTTTTTTTGTTCTCCTGATTGCAGGTTTGCTATGTAGTAATCGCAGCCTCTCAGTGACACTCCAGCATCTTTGCACAGCAGCAGGCAGATTCTAGCACTGCCTGGTACAGATCCCTGGTGCATTCTTATCAATGCCAATATTGTATGATTTTATAGCTGCACTGTGGTTTTCTTTGGAAAGAAAAACTTTAATGCTTACCTTTAATGAACACATATGTTCCTTTTCCAAATCTGTTTTTCAAAAGCAGATTTGGAAAAAAAAAAAAAAAAGGCAGAATATGTTTAAGTCTGTAATGTTTTGGGCTGTTGAAGTATTGCAAGGCTTGTGGTTTGTCTTAAATGTCTGGGAAGTTTAGTCGTCTCCTCTGTTTTTTGCTGTTAGTCCAACATTGCCTCCTGCTACATTCCCTGTGGCTGTTTCTCATCCTGTAGGGCTGTGGGCATGTGGAACTCTCGCAGCTGGAATACTGTGCTCCTCGCCACATGCTTGGAGTGTGCAGGGTAACTGTGGCAAGAACTTTTCCATCTCGGAGAATCGGCCATCCTGCTGGCTTTCCTCATGGGTGCTCTGCAACTAGCTCTAGGCTCTGCTTGCTATCTACAAACCTCCCTGGTAAGAAAATAGGAGCGAGTGAAGAACCCCTTCCCAGGCTGCTCCTGCTGGAGTGGCAGATACTGCTGGAAAGCTCAGTTTTTCTCCTCTGTACCCGAGCCAGACTCAAACTAAGGCACCTCGGTGTGTAGATGGACAAACAAAACCAAAGGGTAACAAGTTTTTCTGGAGCTGGGATATGTGGAAGTTCACGTAGTTCTTGAAATCCTAGAAGGAGCAGGGATGTAACTGGAGTGATTAATCCATGCAGGCAGAAGGCAGCCAAGATAGAGGAATCCTCAGCTGAGAGGCTGCTGCTGCAGTAGCAGCATTCCCAAAAATCTTCCATTCAATATGAGGTGCCAGATCATTTAAAACTCTTCATTATCTTAGAATTAAGTCCTAGTTAATTATATCTTCTGTTCTCTGTTTCTAAGCACTGTAGGGGCAAACCACATAATTGTAATGGGAGGAGACAAAAAAAAAGCAGTAAGATTAATATTCAGCACCCATATTCAGTGTTTAATAGCAGAGGATAGATCCTATGTGCATGTGTGAGCTGGTGTCGGGGTGCACAAATTTAAACCTGAAGGACAAGGCTTCAAGCATGTGTGTTTGGCACGGCTGTGTCTGCAGCAACACAAGTAGTTGGCAGCAGATGACAATGAGAACTGGCAAGTCTCTCCTCTCTCAAATTAGCAAGAAACGAGTGAGAGCGGCGTCCTGTGCCCATCTCCCTCGTTTGCACTCAGAATTTAAATAGTATTGAAGTGCTGCTGGGAAAGCACTTAAAGGAAAAGGCTATTTCTAGTTGTGAAAACCTGCCTTCAGCAGCAGCCTTCTGTGCTAGAAGGTGCTAAGGGTCATAGGTGGCTGTGTGTGTATTGGAGCTGGGATAATCACTGGTAATTGCCAGGGGATTTAGCCTAAAAAAGGTGCAGCTGGGTAAGTGCAATGGCTGGTTGCAGAAAGGGTGCCTGGAAGTTGCTCTTGCTGCTGAATTTTCGAGTTCGAAGGGCTGCAGGTTTGGCAGGACGCGGGGCAGCCCTTGTGGAGCTGAATTTGGAGCAGTGTGGAGAGGGGAGATGCTGCAGGACAGGTCTGGGGGCTCTTTCTTTTCAATTCCTTCAGTGAAGTTGTCATGGATGGAGGAAAAGGTTGCAGGTTGGGTGGCTGTGTTGTTACCTGCAGGTAATTCTAGATTGCGGTAAGGAACTGGTGCTCAACAGCTTGGTGCATGAGAAAGTTAAATGTGCCTGATGTGGTGATATTAACTGAAAGTAATTTGAATTAACAGAATATGTGATAGGTAAATAGTAAATATTTGTATTTTGGACTTAATTTCTAATGAGTTATCCAAGTTGTTTGATGGAACCAGAAGGCATAAGAGAGCTTCTCCTACCTATATTTATGGTACTGGTTTCCTTGAGATGAAGTGCAATGCTGATAAATAACTTTAACCTGTTCGGATCTGCTCAGTTCTGTACTGAAGAAGCATGGTGGAAAGTTTGGAAACAGCATCTAATGTCAAACAAACAAAACCCCTTCAGCTCGAAGGCACTAACAGCTATAGGTTGGTAGTATGTTATAGTTGCATCTCCTTTTATAAGGTTATGAAGACTTTTTTTTTCTACAGCAAAGTGGTGTAGAGTAACTTTGTATTTTAATTAACTTAAAATTCCAGAGATACGCTAGACTGCAGTCAAATCCACAGAAATCCCCATGAATTTTGCCATTGACTTCAGCAGAGACCTGTTCCATCCAGGGTGTCCTCAGGGACAGATTCCAACTTTGAGTGTTGCTGATTCCAGGGCACCTGTAGGATTGAGGGGCTGGGTTCAGCATTGGGTCTGGGAAACAGAACCAGCTTCTCCCTCATGGCACAGGCAGTGCCTGAATCCCTCGGTGTGAGCAGCCAAGGCAGTGTTGGAGCTGCAAGGAATAGTTGCAGAAAAAGGGCAGTAGCAACCAAAAAAGCAAATGAAATGTTAAGATTTGAGGAAAGGAAAAGAGAATAAAACTGAAACATCCTCATGGTGCCAGTGTACCTGCATCTTGACTACTGTGTGCAGTGCTGCTCTCCTCATTGCAAACTGGCTAGGGTAGCTTATCCTTCATGGGAAGTGTCCCCTGAAGAGGAGATTAGGCAGACATCTGGCAGGAATATTACAGGTTTGGGGGAAGGCATTAGGATATAATTTCTCCCTCCCCTTTTTTTAAACACAAACTTATGGTATGTATTACTACTGTGTGGATTTCTGTAAGTCCATTTTTTCTTCCTTATTGTTTTGGACATGCACGTATGCCCTGGAATATTCCCATGTGTCTCCAAGGCTGCCTTTTCCCTGCGACTTACCCTGCTTTTGTTCTACAGCCTCAAAACCCCCCTAGGAATTTTATTTCTTTTGAGGTTTTAAATTCATTGTTTTGATTCTGCTTTGGGAATCTCACCCAGGATGTTACTTCAGAGGAGCTGGCAGGATTCACTACTACTAAACTCAGTGGCCTATTATGTAATTAGTTAAGACTGACTTATTGTTAAATACTCTGATTTATTGTGTTTTAAGCTAATGGTGAATGTTTTATGTGAAATAAGCACTGTGCTAGAGAAAACACTGCTTTTCAGACGTGACATTTGTTACTTTTTATCAGATTTTGGGCTTACTGTAATACGGAAATAATACTTGGTGCTTTTGTAATGAGCTCCTTGCTTTAGACTATCTTTCTCTAAAACTGATCTGTGTATCTAAATAAATTATCATTAGGAATATCACTTGTTATATTGTTAAACAAAGGGGGCTATAAGCTAAATACAACCCCAAATGTGGGCTTAAGTGCTTCTTTTACTATAAAATAGGGAAATAAGTGTATACAAATGTGGAGAATACTGCAAGAGCTGTGGTACTTATAGGGAAGGCTGTAGCTTGGGAGCCTGTCCCTGTTGCTGGGAGTTTCTTGGCAGCCAAGTTGGGGCTCAGGGTGTGCAGGGCTGGTCCATCGGGAGAGCCCGGAGCCGGACTTGCAAAAAGCAGCTGTCAGGAAGAGGCGATTGGAGAATTACAGCCCCGAAAGGCGTCTCTGCCTGCAGGTTGCAGAGATATTAATCCCTGTTCTGCGCCGTGCGCGCGGCCGTAAAGCTCAGCATTGCTTCCATATGGCCTGATCATAAAGCTGCGACGCGGGTGAAGTGGGGAATCCATCACTGCGGCACCTCTGCCGGCAGGGCTGGTTGCAGGGACACTTGCATCGGGTTTGTCTCTGACTTGGAGCCTTTCCCCTCTCATCTTAGTCCTCCGTGCAGACCTTTTGGACCTAGACTGACCCCTATTTTGGGCAGATCTGGCTGCAAAGACTTACTGGTAATATGACATTGAGGAAAGCCCATTTTTGATGTTGTAGCCATGTATCTTATAGCAGATACCGTGAGGCATTGAGCTGCAATCTGCACGTCTTTGGCAGCAACAGTAAGAAAGGCAGAAGTAGCAATAAATGGATGAAGCAATAATAATCCTGGTTACCTCCAAAATGAAAAAAGGCCTAATTTTTTATTCCAGTCTTGCTACCTTTATCGCTGGCAGTAAGTGGTCACTGCTGATAATGATGCCTTTTACTGAAATGTATCTCTTAGAAGAAACCTGGGCCTGAAAGTAGAATTACTGTCTGGAGCACAGGGGCTGCAATTGCAACCCTGCTTCTCCCTTCTGCAGTCAGAATTAGTGATTTGTGGGATGTCTGGAGTTATGACAAAGGCATTAAAACCTCTTTTTCTTTTTCCTGTTCAAAACTCTCCCTCCTTTAGCATGACTTAGATATTTGTAGTGTCTAGGAAAAGTTTAGAAATGGTCGCTGGGTGGAATTTATCTCCTCTAACAGCCATTTAGAAGGAAAATGCGTATTCCCTGGATCCCTTCGGAGAAGCATCATGGGTGACTAATGTCATCAGTTTTATACATCTGCTGGAGGGTGGGATAAATCAACCTTTGGAGATTTGGTGTTCCCTTCCAGCACTGCGTTTTTGCAAGAGATAATGTTGATGTATGATGAGGCAGATGCACAACATTTTTGAGGGTTTTTTTCCCTGTGTAAGCAGATGATGGGCAATAAATAAACTGCTCCTGTTTGGAACACGCAGACTGCAGGTAAGACAGTGGTCAAGTATTGCCTCGACTCCCGGGTAATCTAATGTATACATGATTCAATGATTCTATAAGCATGTGGGAAAGTGAGTATTGCTAAAGGAAAGGGAAATGCTGGGGAAAATTTTCCTTTTTGCTGTGGCCTCTTTTTGCGGCAGAGGAAAAGGATGATTTAATGAGCTGTTTTATATTCTGTTCCTGTCTTAGTTATTGACAAGCTAGAATCCTTGGCAGGAAGAAGCGAAAGGGTTTGAGAGGGACGGAAGGGAAATTCCAAACCAGCTTTGGCTGGTGAAGGGTTGTCCCAGCAAGGGGCTGCTTGTCAGCGTCCCTCCTAACTTGTGACATTGAGAGATGTTGTGTGAGGTCTTCTGTGGTTCAGATGTGTAAAACACCTATTTTAGGTGATGCTGATGGGCAGCCGGTAGGACAAAGTGTTTCTTCAAGGAGTGTTTTTGGTTGTTTGAAAGTTTGCTCATCCCCTTGCTCTGCCTTCTCAAAAAAACTTCAGTTTTTAGACCCTGTGGCCTTTGCAAAGCTCAAAATCAAGTTGCAGCTTGTGGTCTGAATTCTGCATTTGCAGTCATGATGCTGCAGGTATTTCCTTTTGACAGAGGCAGACACTTCTCCTGGGATCCCACTGAATGCTGCAGACAGGAACAAAAAAAAAATCTTCCTGCTGCCATGAATTTGCTGCCCATGGCATGGATAGCCTCTGTGCAAGAGCTTGTGGCTGAAACTGTTTCTTGGCCTCACCACTTTATTCCTTATATGTTTTTTCCTACCTGGGCAGGGCAGTGACTGTATTTACAAAGGATCCTGATGATGACTCTGGGATTTATCCAGGCTCCTAAGGGAAGACTGGAAAGGAGTGTGGAAATGGGTTAGTGCAGCACGAAAATCCCTGGCAGATCCTTGTGCTGACAACAGAGCCTGGCTGCAGGCAAATATTTATGTCCTTACAAATGCAAACAAACCTCTCCTGTCACAGGGAGATTTTTTATTGATTTCTTCATCGGGCAGTGAAGGAAAGGTGGGATTTGAAGTGTTATATGAGCTTTTAAACATAAGGTGGTGGTGCCTGATAGTGTTTTATGTTGAGACAGATGAGGAATCCTTCCTACCTATTCACAGGGACTTGGTGCTATAGGGATATTGCCTGCCAGAGGAACAGCCTTGGTGGTTAAGGTTTAAAGTGTGATTTGGAACAATGAGTGAAAGCAGAAGAAATTTCCAAGTCTTTTGCTGTTGCAAGGGTGACTCCCAAGGGCAGCGCTGGAAAAAGGGGCTCTGTGGTTGATAAAGCTGCAGTTTGGCACCCCTGAGGGGCAGCACTGCTGCTACCTCTCCCAGGAATACCTTTTCTGCACAGATATATTGTGAAAATTGCTCAAAATTATCATGCCGAAGCTGTCGCCATGGTGCACTTTCTAACTAGGCGATTTTTTCTTTCCCTCTAACCTTTTGCTCACCTTGTCTTTGAGCTATAAATTCTAAGGCGTTTTAGAGGGATCGTTGCTCAAAATTGCTGTCAGCCAAAACCCATAGTAGTGCGTTCTTCAGAAGATAAAACCTTTGCCTATTAAATAATAGCCCTTAGCTTTCAGATTAGTTTAATTTAATTAAACACCACGTTCTCAGCCCAATTCTGCTAAAAGCCAATTCCCAGCTGCTTTTTAACTGCAAGTTGAATGGCTCTTCTTCCTTCTGGTTTTCACAAGAAAGAAAATTCCACCTTCATCTCCCCTAAACCTGGGGGAAAGCTCCTGACCTGGGTCACCTCCGTTTGAATTCCAGAGCTTGGCCGATGTCATTGCTGCTGTCACATGGCAATTCCTTGCTGAGCACATCCTGAAAGGCAGCTATTCCATGACAAGGTTTGGATGTTAAGTTAAGGTCGTTATTTCTTTCAGCAACCCCAATTTCTGCTTCTATCACAAGACTGGATTTTGCTTAACACATTCAGCTGGTTGAGACCTGTGGTCATAGTTGAACATTCATTGAGAAGAAAGATTTAGAGCAATATGGCTAGGAAGAAACATATTTGAGTGTTTAAAAATCACTTTTCACCACTACTTTTTAATAGTTTGCCGATGCTGGCTGTAGTGTTTTTAGCAGCATCGATATTATAAAAATAAAGTTGACTTAAGAAGCATTCTCATAATCTTTCTACTGTTCAGGCTTTGCAGGGGTAGCTGGTTATGCAGTTTGTGGGAGAATCAATACAACAAAATTGCGGATACCACTTGGACAAATGTAGAAACCTTGGGAAAGACTTTTAGCAGAAGGGCATGAGAAGGCCTCTGTCCTGAAAATTTTCTCTAATTTCCTCTAACAAAGGAAAGCTCTAAGGCAGGCTCTGAAGATGCAGCTTCTGCAATTGCTGCCTGTTTCAGCCCTTGGAAACTGTTTCCAGGCTGCTTTGTTAACTCTAAAAACTTGCATGGATGTTGACAGAGGATTCCTCTGGCGAACGCTGCTGAGCTTTGGCAAGCGAAAATTACCCTCAGCATGGAGGAAATGGTCCCATTCCTCTATGAAGAGTGAGATATAAATAAAGCCCCAACAGCAGCATCTGACTGAAGACCTTGACCCCAACCTGCGCAGGGGCTTTGGGAGCTGGGTTATGTGTGGCTATTGCAAGAGAAGGCCGAGTGATACAACACTCAGCAGAGAAATGGAATTTGAGTATTTTGTCTGTAATTGTATCTGTCTTCCATGTAATTGTGAAGTTTGAGGCGTTTTTCCTCAGGAAAGGCTTAGCCCCTTCACCCCGTCCTTGGGGCAGTGGTGATGGCTGAAGCACCCTTGGTCCCCTCGCACCCGTTCCCTCAGATAAGAGCATCTGTAGTGTCTGCCTTGGCCTCACAAAACCCCTTGGTCTGTAAAGCTGGAGCTAATGAACTATTCTGGGACCTTAGCGGTGATTTCGGGACATAGGGGAATCCTTAAACAACCTCTAGTTCTGCTGAACTCTCCTTGATGCTCCCAACTGAGTATTGACTATTCATCATGATGTGTCTTTTTTCCCCCTTGGTACAAAAGCAGCATAAAACTGAGGAGAAGAAACAGAGAGGAATAAGTATAACGTTAAATATATTAATACCAAGTATAGAAGCCGCTTTCTTCCTTTAAGCTTAATTTTGTCAAGAAACAAATGTGAAGCACATGTGACATGAGTCATTCAGTTTGCTCATGCTGAATTAGTTGGTTAAACTTAAGAAAATGCATTTTAGGCTCACTAATGCAGTTGTAGCTATAAAGCCTTTTGCTAATGAATTCTCAATTATGTTGCTGGGAGCTAATTTGGAAAACTTTTCCGTATGTGATTTCCATATGCCTCTCCTCTAGGGAGAGGAGCGGGAGGCAGGATTGTGTAGGACCTAGTTGTTTTGTCTCATTTTTTGAATGGATTGAAGGATGTGCTTAGCTTTAATAAAAATAACCCTGCTCTGCTGAGTAATCCTAATGCACTTGCACTATGCTGCTAACGTGTTAACTCCTTGTATTTTAGCAAGGATCCTCACTGTCTCCTGCTTCCCTGGTAAAAGTGGGTGCTTCTCCACAGAAATCCAACACCAGATGTTTTATATAATTCTTGCCTAACCCCAAACTAGTCTTAATGATGTCCTGCAGATACGAACATGCCCTGTGTCAACCAGGGCTGCAGAAGGATGAGATTTTGTTCCTTCTTGTGTCCTCTTTTCGTGCCCAGGAACTCTGCGGAGAAGAAAAGGTCCAAGAGGGCAAGGGGGCCGCTACTGTTGCTCCCTTTCCTGCCCTGGAGGAAAGGGCATCCACATCCTTTCCTCCTGCTGTGGTAGGTCCAGCGAGGAGACAAGTGGAGCTGATGATTGATTCTTCTAGAGCACAGGAGGCCAGAGGATGACTCATGGCCTAAATCCTCTTCACCAAGCAGTTTTCTGACCCAAGGGGATGACAAATGACCAGTGACTGCAAGACTTAGCAGTGTCGCTGCTGGCCTGAGGCTACACGAGGCTCCCAGGACTCCTACCAGCAAGGCAGGTAGGCTCCCAGGCTGCGTTTTGGAGCAGGTTGGCAGCATCCTGGTGTGGAAGGAGCCTGTATTTGGTTCACTGCAGCTTGTAGTACAGGTCTTAGCTCCTGGGGGATGCTCTCCAACCTCTTGCCTTTTCTCTTATCTTGTGTGTGGTCAAGACTAAAACAAAAATCCAGTCAAACTGTTGGTATTCAAAAGTGATTGCTCATAAAAAATCATTGATGCATTGAAACAGAAGTGAAGCCCCTTTACTGTCTAAAGGACGTGGTGGTAACTGCAACTATCAGCTGAGCAGGAAGGTCAAAAAGAAAACAAGAACCTCTGGAGGACCTAATGCCAAAGGAGCCCTCTGCTCTGGGGCAACCTGCTGCAGCAGGTCTGATGTGTAAATCATCCCGAGGAATAAGTTATCTGGATGTGTCTGGGTGTCTGAGCTCAAGCTCTGAGTAACAGTACTAAAATAAGGTCCATTTATTATGGATTATTATTGACTAAATGATTTATGGCAGAAGTAGCGTCTGCAAGCGCAGGTGACTTTCTGCTGCCTTTCTACCTGATTGGAATAAGGTCACTTTGCTGCTGTGTGAGAGCAGCTTGGATTAATTGCGAGCGCTCAGTGTGGAAAGACTTTTAGGGGATGGAATGATTGATACCAAAGAATTGCAAAGTTACTAGCAGCTTTTTCACTTACATCAATGAAACTTTATCATCCCTTGTTCTTCTGCAGGGCCATGAGATGTAAATGACCTGGAATTTGGGGGAATAATTTTAATACTGATGGATGCCTGAAGGAATCCTTGTACAAGGATATTGCTGCAGTTGCCTGAGTAGGTTTGGGCTATAGAAAACATCTTTGCTGTCCATCTCCTTACCATGGACCCCTTCCAGGTGCAGAACTTGGGTTCCTATTTAATTTTGCTGACTACCAGGGGAAAGAAGTAGCTTCTTCATTCTTTTATTAACAATAAAATAAAGTAAGCATTTTTGAGATAAACAAGAATTGAAAGAATAGAACTGTTCACTGCCATAAAGGGCTTCTTTGGAATGCCTTTGTCACAAAGTTTCATTTTATTGTCATAATATTACTTTACTTCCAGAATAGCTGTATTGATTTTAAAAGTCTGGTCAGCTGTTTGTTAAATGAAAAATATTTAATATTTATGCACCCAAAGCTTGGTGTAAGCCATCCAAACCATTACAGTTTCTAGGAAGGAAAATGATTACTAACTGGGTTTTTTCAACCTATAGAAAATTCTATTTTTAAATATATTCAACATAATTGCTCATTATGTAAGTATGGTAAAAAGTACAACAGCCTCCATGGTGTCTTCCATTGAATGTCATGCTGTGAATTACAAATCTGTTAATGTAGATGTAGAACTCGCACATTCCAAATGCAAAGATGTATTTTCTGTTCCAAGTCTTTTATGAGACCATCTGTGATCACCAGTTTGCAAGGAGTGGATAGGAGCAATACGTACTTCCTTGCTGGTTGTACATAAACTCTGGGCTCTTCCTACCTACTGTAGCATGAAGTTTGTCAGCTTAGGAACACCAACCACTTTTTGTCTTAAGATATGATAATTTATGCAGTATTTATGTACTAAAGCTTTTCCATAACTGCTTTCTGACTAAGGAACCATTAGGAGCCAAATTATAAAAATCATAATTAAGTGGGTATGCGGTATGGTTGTCTAGCAGCGGTCTCTTTATGCGGGAGATGTGGTCTGCCTTATAAATGAGGCTTTAATCGCCAGCTCTAAACCAGATTAGCGCAGGAGAGAGGTTCTTGTACTACAGGTTAATCAGCATAATTGGGGCTTTTTGACAAGGGAAGTGTCTCAGGAAGCGTTGGGCTCTGCTGCTCTATGGATGAAGCTGGTAGGAAGCGAGATGTGAAACAGGGTCATTGCTTAAAAGCTAAGGTGATGCTGCTGCATAGATGGCCAGTATTTGGGGGGAATAAGCTAGAAAAAGCCCTGAGGGGCTCTCGTGGCTCTGAGTCAATCCAGGTGTATGAATGTGCTGTTTCCAACACTTCCTACTTGCTTTCTGCCTTTTCCACTGAAAAATAAACTTGCCCGAGTGCCGTGGACTGTCTTGGCTTGATGAAAACTAGGATATGCGGAGTGCTTTGAAGCAAAGGTTGGTTCAGCCTGTGTTGCTGTTATCCCCAGTCCAGTATATCTGTGTCTCGGGGAGACCACTGCACCCAGCAGTACATAAAATTATGTTGTTTTGCTCTGGGGTTTCTCTCTTCATAGGACAGAGCTGTCTGTATCAAACAAGGGTGGCAGCATCATTCACATGAGACCGTGGCTGCTGAGACACATTGGTCTGGGACTTAAACTGCTGGGCCATTTGGTAGGAAAATGGAGAAGATACTGGTGGCACAGTCACTTAGCTTGGAGAAGATGGGAGCTGCCTCTTGAAAGGGTAAATAACTGTTGAAATTAAATATGTAGATATTGCCAAGAGAGGGTTTTTTTCCCCCACCACCACGCAAATACAAGAGGGCTTCTGTTCTTATCACATGTCTAATTTTGCTGTGGAAAAACTGATTTGTGTCAGTGATACCATAGTCTAAGTTATTACTTAATCTGCATTTTTGTTGAGCACTTTTGATCAGTGTGGGTTGTCATAGGTGATAATAATATCTTTCCACTTTTCCTCTGTGCTGTGTGAGATTGCTGTCAATTTTAGAGCCTATCTAGTGCTTGTCAGGGGCTAGCAAAGAAAATTAAATCAGTGCAAACTAAGTGAGATGGAGATGAGGTTAGGAAGCTTTTTAAATGCTTTCTCAATCTTCAGTTAAACCTTTTGGAGGATAGAAATCCCTGACCTGCCACCCTTATCAGTGCCATGTCATGTAGTGTCTGTCCCTCCAAAGGGAGCTCTCCTGCCCTGCAAGAGTGTGGGATTTGCTCTGCCTTCATATTTCAATGAAAACGAGCAAAATTTGCATGAACTTGCTATCTAGATCTCTATTTCCATGTTTGTGTTTTTTTTTATGCTTTGTTTTTTGTCTTAGAGTGAAAAGGAGCTTGTGGAACCAAGTCAGGGTGTTTGCACTGAAATGGCCCTGGGCATCCACTAGGCAGCCGTGTGTGAATTCCCCTGGCGTGGGGAGCAGGGCAGAGAGCTGGTGTCCTGTGCTTGGAGCTCTGCTTGAGGTGACCTGGCTGCTCTGAACTTGGCTTTGACCTGCCCTGAGCAGGAGGCTGGGCTTGGTGACCTCGGGAGGTCCCTTCCTTTGGGTTACAGCTCTGTGCCCGAGTTCCTATCAGTCATAGGGGTTATACTTTATCATTACATGTTTTTCCTCAAAATCATATGTTTTTATTCCAAAAATACCCCCTAACCTCTCATGCACCAGTGTTTTCCAGCATCTGCTGTGGTCCTGAATACTTCCATGAAGCTTAGGCTGCTCGGCTACTGCAATTCAACGGACTCTAAAGACTCACTTAAGTTACCAGGTACCATTTCTGATTCAATTTCAGGGACACATTATACTGGGAATGCCAGGGAGGCATTTTGAGTTATTTTATAGTGTGTAACTTCAGTGCT
Organism: Crypturellus tataupa; assembly: GCA_034781795.1. Classification (NCBI taxonomy): domain Eukaryota; kingdom Metazoa; phylum Chordata; class Aves; order Tinamiformes; family Tinamidae; genus Crypturellus; species Crypturellus tataupa. The sequence continues at coordinate 273,833 of JAWLRI010001115.1, forward strand.
GATGCTTAGACCACCCTCATCTCGTTGCTATGAGTGCTCCTATACCAGTGCAGGTACCTCTATCCAGACCCCAGATAGGGAGATACCCAAGATTAATTAGCTCTTGTAATGAGGTACTGGCTCGGGTTGCCTGGTCGATGCTTGCAGAGCAGTACCTGATGCATGAGGAGGGTAAAAGCGTGGAATAGATTAAAAACTAAGTGTCTTGATGCAACTTGATGTAGCCTCTTGTTGACATGAGCAGCCCTGGGAGGCTGCTTGGGCTGGAGGCCCCGTGCGGCTGCTGCCTTGGTGTGACAAATGGGCTACTTGGGGAAAGTGGGAGCTTTGAATGTGCTCGTGGAGCCTGGGATAACGATTTTGCGAGTCCTATTTATGTTTGTTTGATAGTATCTATAAAATAACATCAGGAACCATAACTCGACTTCAGCTTCAGAATCTGTAATTGCGGTAAGGTGGGGATGATGCTCTCTATTGCCATAGAAACAACGTGAGGCTTCTCATGGAATTAGTTTAGTGGTGAAATTCCTGTTGGAGAGACTAGATGCATTTTATATTGATGAGGAAAATGTTACAGAATTTCAGAGAAGGCAAACAGAGTAAGCAGTGGTACAACAGACCTCAAAAGATTTGTCAATATTGCCTCATTACATAATTTTCCAGTATTCCTTACACTTGAACTGTGTTTTTCATCATAAATTGATAATATTCATCATAAAGTATAAGTTTATTTTACAGTGATACAGAATTAGGACCATCAAACCAAACTGCCAAAACCACACAAGTTTTAAAACACATTTCATTACTTTGACAGCCTCTTTCACAAGTCCTTGAGGTGGCTTCTATGCCTTGCTTTACTAATGGAAAAGCCTTTATTTGGAATTGTACTGCAATAATGTTTCCAAGTTTGATTCCTGGTCCCTCAAAATCAATAAAACAGTGAAGAATGAACATTAAAGGTCTGAACAAGTTGTAGCCAATATTGCCATGCTATCCATTTAAAAAGAATAAAGAGGGTTCTAGCCAAACAAATCATGAAACAATCCCAGTTCTTGTGGCTGCTGTTTGTAAAACCAGTGAATGATGAGAAACAGTTTTTTACAGCAGACAAAAATTGAAACAAATGTTATCCTGGGAAAGAAGAAACACTCCTGCCATTTCCCTGCTGCCTTTTCTGGAAAGATGTAAATCCATTAAGAAGCTCCCCCAAACCAGAGTCAATCGATGAGGAGCCTCGGAGAGGGAATTTGCTTTTAACAAAAGTGTTTCTTTTAGTTATTTGTGTTTTCAGTACACAATGCTTAATCTGCATGCTGCAAATGTTGCATGGGTGGTTTTGCACACCTCAAACCAGTCTCTGTTGCAACAAAGGAATTTGCTTATCAGAGACCTTCCCCGATATTAGAGCTCAGTGTTATTCAGTGCCTGTACCTATTCAGGAAGGTTGGAAAGTTCCTCCTGGCCTCTCTCTGCAGTAGATGTTTTGAGAGATGGGAGAAGGAAAACGGGCTCAGTTTTAACAGTGTTTTTCTATTGCAGATAAGAAGGCAGTGAGGTTGGGAAGCGAAGGGGTCCGCGGCGTTATCTGTGAACACATATTTTTCTGCGCAGACCGCCTGTGACAAAGGCCTTCTGGAAGGCTGTAATTGCCTCGCTTTTCTCAGCGCCTCTCGCTCTTCTTGGAAGAACTAGTTCATTTCTGCCTCTCGTAGCCCTCCGAAATAGGTCTCGCAAAAGAGTCCAAGGAGCTCGTGTTAATCACACTTCAGAAACAACCTTCTGCCCTTTTCCTTTGCTACCCGAACGCAGTCGGGTGCTGTTATCACCTCTCAGGCTCATCTTGGTTAACCTGCACTGCCTCGTTATTTCCCAGTGTTTTCTGCTTTTTCTTGTTCTCCAATTGTTTCCACGTGCGCTGGATTTTGAGCTTTCCTGAATACAAACATAATTCTGCTGTCTGTATAACTGTTGTGCATGATTACAGGGGTCTTATATATTATAGTACATATAAATAGAACATTAATAATTACATTGGAAGGAGCCAGGGAAAAAATTATGAATAGAGCTGCTTATTATTGTTCAGTTCTGTGATTCTAGCTCTTCTCAACCTGCAGAGCTACCTCTGCAGTTAAAGCAGCCACTCTATTCAGGAGGGGGTTGAATAGAAAATATTTTGGCATATCACAGGAAAAGTGACACGAATGCTGTGAAGGGTTTGATGGTGCTATTTGGCAATGTGTTCATGCCTCCAAGGGCCATCCATTTTTCTGATAAATGTTTGAACAATGAATCTGTCACGAGAGAGCATGGGAAGTGCTAGCAAAAATAATTTTCATACTAGAGTTGGTGTCTTAAGAGATTGTTAGTGTCTTGTTTGCCATAGTTTGCAGTAAGAGCATGCAGAGAATATGCTTCAGATTAAAGGAGGCTGCTCAAATTGAAGTCTTGAGGTTTTATTTAGCTGTTTTTATGGAGAAGGTTGTCTCTGGAGGTCTGTACTGCAGCTGCCAACTCTCATTCCTCCAAGCGTGGTGCTTTCAGCTGTCCGGCTGCTGTGCTTTCTAAACAGTATCCTTTATGAAGTATTCCCATTAAAAAAACTGAAATAATTGGGCACTTTAAAATATGCTCCAGTAGTGAAAGGATATCTGACAGATAAACCTGGAAAGGTGGCAAGAAGTTGAAGCTGGAGGATCATTCCAGGAATGCAGTTGTCTTGCACTTTATTTTCTTTTTCAGCTTCTACAGTTTACTACTTTCCCCTTTGCTTTGCACGTCCTGCATCTGCTTGTATGATAAAATGTGACCAAATGTAAAAAAAAAAATTTGGCTGTGCCAGACAGGGCTTAGCTTTAGTTGCATCTTTTGTATTTTAAAGAATGTATTCGAAGAACCAACTTGTAGCTCTGCACCAGCCAATCCAGGAGCGAACTCCTGTGTGCCTTGGTTGCTGTCATTGCCGTCTATCCCCACCTGCAGAGCGATGGCACGGTGTGCACCAGGCCATCTGTCACCGTGCTGTCCCCAGCGGCGATTCCTGTTCCAAAGCAGTTCTTGGACGCGTTCGCATGCAACTTGTGAGTTTAATGCTGCAGGAAAAGGAGGTTGGGGTTTTTTGTGCTTCGAAGTTGACCTCTGGTGTTGCAGTGCCCACAGGCAGCAGCAGGGAAAGCCCAAATCGGTCTGAGATTCACCCAATGCAGCATCTTCTTCCCAGGACAGCTTGTACCCAGCCTTAAAGTAATAAGGGAAGGCTGTCCTGCCCTGAAGTCTGGAAGTTGACATTTTTCAGAATTCATCAGCATTTACTGTTGTAATTTGTGCTGTTTCGGTGATCCGTGCAGTGCCCCATCTCTCTCTGGTTCTTTTAAAATTTTTAATCTCCGTGACATCTTGGATAATGAGATTCACAGTTTAATTGCACTGTGCAAAGAAGTATTTGTTTATCAACTTAGAATTTTAATTTGAGTGAATGTCGTATTTCTGTTCTGTTCTGGGACCTGAAGAACAGAAGATGCTGATCTAAAATATTTTAAATTGACTACAGCGAGCTAAGAGCCAGAAGAGCAAGCCCCTGCAGGTACACAAATGAGTCATCTTCTGAAGTGTTATTTGGGAAAATTTACTTTTATTTGTTCTTCAGCAGATAAAGCTTTACCCACATCTGATATTTCTAATTATTTTGGCTAGTGCCAGCTTAGTTGTGGCTGCAGGCTAGAATAATGAAGGTACCTGCCAGCTTTGAGCACCTGCCTGTCCCTTCAAGAGCCTAAGTTGGCCATAGCTCCTTACACATCACTAGAATGGCAGCTCCTCTGTGAAACCTGAGCTAAAAAGTTGTGTTTCTGTCACTGCTTTGTTAATTTTTTAATTTTCTTTGACTTGCATCGTGCCTGAGTGAACTGGGACGGTCTCTGCCCATGCTCCAACATCGTGCAGCCAAAAGGCCAGTGTGGACCCTTCCCATCACTGCATCTTCCCCTAATTTGGACTTTCTGCACATTTTTTGAGGAGAAAATGAAAGTTTTGACATCAGTAAGGTTAATCACTTTAGCAAAATGTAGGGTTCCTTTTTGTCATTAGTTAAGTAATCAGGTGAGCCAAAGGTTCCTGATCTTTGGTGTTCTCTCCTTTTTGTCTATGTAATGATAGTAAAAAATCGCAAAGAGAAAACAGTAAAAGTGCAGACTTACTGCTTCCTAAACCTGTGATAATTATTGTGTTAATGTCAAAAACTTAGATGTGATTGCATTGTAGTGCTTTTACAACTTGTTTCCGAGAGATCTGTTTCTCTTTTCCTTTTTTTTCCCCCCTCTGATATGTGTTAGTGCAGAAGGAGGGTGCAGACCTAATCCTGGTTATTTTCTCAGTTTGCAGCAAACAGTTAATCGCGGAGTCCCAGCGAACTGTTGGGCTGAGGACACTTCTCCTGCGGAGAAGCCATTTGGAAATGCAAACCCTGATGGAAGTGCAGGCTTTGAGCAGTTTGGTACGGGCTTTCCTGGGATGGTAACCTGGCTGTATTTTGATCTGAACCTGAGTGCATAAAGTCATGGTTTCCTTTTTTTTTTTTTTTTCCCCTTCCCTTTTCCCCCCTTTTTTCTCCTTCTATGAGATCTGTAAGCTGAGCATTATCAGCTCTGAAATTCCCACCTTCAGCAGAGGTTACGACAGGTGATTTCTTCTATCTAGCAAAGTTGTTACCTCAGATGACTCATTTTGTGATTAACATTTGTACAAGTCAGTGCTATAGGGAATGAGATTTCGTGTTACTTTGTAGGCCCCAATTGCCACATTTCTAGTCTGGGGAATTCTTTTTTTTAATATATATATATATTATTAGCAGAGGTTTCTTCCACAGATCATCCTTCCTACCATGGGAAAGGCAAGCTAATTCTTTCAGCTAATGCTGTGGCTGTGATGGTGATGAAGGCTCCAGCCTAGACTGCCTTTCTGGTGCTCCGTGCCACCCTCTGTGCCCATCCCCATGGCTTCTTGTCTGGTGTCTGTCCCTAGGGCTTCTGTGGGAGCCACCAAGCTTTGCCTTGAATGCTGTGGCCATAAGTGTCCCCTCTGCTCAGAGGTTTGTTGCCACAAACTTGGAGAAAATAGCAGCTGCTCTCAAGTGCCCTGGCCTGCAGCTTGTCTCTGCTGAGCAATGTGTGTGCTGTTGCTCTCACCTTAAGCTCCAAAAGAGGATATTGCTGATATAAAAGTAATTTCTGGAGTCCGGGGCCCTCAGTGCCAGGCCTTATATCATCATGCTAGTACAGCGAAAAAGGAAAGCCGCCGCAGCGGATCCATCTTTTGATGTTTGTTCTTTATGTGTTTTTAAAAAAAACAAGTTCTTAATTTAATGCAGCTTCCTTCTACCTGTGTAAAACCCACGTAGGCCATTTATATAGTCTGATGTAGTGACTTCTAGGACTGTTGGCTTCTTAATTTGTAGTTCAGCCTCAGGTGAGCAAGGAACACAAACTTTTGCAGCCTTGAAGCAGATTCCAATGCTAAAAAACATCTGCAGTGACCCAAGAGAGGCCCTGCCAGCAAGGTGAGCAATATTTTCTGGTTCAGACACTTTTTCAGCTCTGCTGTGAGCTTGGGCAGGTTATTGGCGCTGCTTTGTGGTGTCCTGTTGGGAGCGACAGGGTGATGATTTTGCCGCTGGTTATTTCTCAGTGAGCAGCGTGGAGAAGCAGCAGCTTCTTGCTCTGCACGAATGTAACTGTGGGGTTTTGGCCTCGCTTGTGTCCCCAGTGTCTGCTATTAAGTAGAAAAGATGCAGCCCCTGCCGCTTGTGCCTTGCTTTAATTTCCTACAAGCTTTGCCAAATTGTATCAAAGGGAAGCAGGAGAATAGCAAGTCTTCATAGCTATTAAATATCAGGGGTTATGATGGATTCTCTGTTGCTTTCATTTTTTTAAAAGGATTTTTCTGAAACGCTGTTCTGGAAGGAGCCTTTTTGAGGAAGGTGCGAGGCCAAGGTGATGGTGCCTGCAGGTTGCTGCGGGTGGTGGCATCGAGGACGGCATGGGGACAGCTGGGGTAGCGCTGGCTGCTCTTTTTGCTGCCATGAAACCGGCCATAACACCAAGCGGTGGTAAGGATCCTTGCGCCAGCATTTAAAATTTAGGAAATGCCTCCCCCTTGTGCATGTGCATTATGATACAGCCTGCGTATCCCGGGCTGCGTTCCTGGGAAAGAGTCTCCCACTTGCAGCTTCACGTGGGGCTTTGGAGGAGCTGACGGTCCCCCTGTGGCTGCTCTTGGGGGACACTGAGGGCAGCCAGCGTGGGCTGAGGAGGTGCTGGAGGAGAGGGGAGCACGTTGAGCATCTCCATGCTCTGAGCTGCAAGGTTTGGTTCCCCTGAGATTTCATGGAGGTGTTTTGTGATGCTCAAAATCAGCTTCCAACATCTAAAGTACGGAAAAAACAGCAAATCTCAGCTTATTTCCCCCTCCTTGCCCTTCTTCTGGGGGTAAATGACACGTTGCACTATCTGGATAGAATAATTTTAGCTGCTTGTCTGGAATAATCTATACTACATGGACGTTTTAAATATCTAAAGAAAGTCCTTGCAACCAGACCATCTTCTGCAAGAGCAGCCAGATCTCTAGAACTCCATAAATCTCTTCATCTGTGGATGCTCAAGGCAGGTGCGATATGAAGACACTCAGACCTGCTAAGTTCCTGCATCAACAGCAAAACCCTCCATGCTCTGGGGCAGCTCAAAACACACAAACCTTCTGCATATTTCAAGAAATGCTTTTCTCAACAGCATGTTTTATTCCTTCAGAAAGGGTGTTAGAGCAGCTCCGGGTACCTTGTACTTGCTCTGGCTCTTGTGGCAATGTGGGATGTGGGTACCACAGGCTGAGTGCAAGACTGGCCCTGTCTCCAGCAGCCTCTGAGCTGGAGTTCAGGCTCCTGCTTTGTTAATCCCCACTGCCAGGTAATATTTAACCTAGTTGCATGAATTTTTAGTGTGCTGTGGTAGATAGGAACCTGGCTGCATTTATGTCTAGAAGAGGTGCTACCCTGGAGAAGTACTTTTATTCTTCTAAATAACATCAAATAAGTGTATGCAACTTTAATGAAAAGCCACTCTTCAGAGGAAAATTCCTTAACTTGCAGCAGGGTGCCAAAATAATTCAACCCTGTATGAAACCCTGTATGAAAATACAGTCCCCTCTGCTTTCCTTGCGTGTTGGGGTGGCTGAAGCTTGTGACTCTGCTTTCCTCACTGTTTCTGCTAGTGAATTTGATATATGAGAATGGGAATATGTTGTATGTTTGTGCAGAGAATGGCTGCAATATTTTCTTTCTTGATGTCCAGCTGGAGAAAGGTTTTTTCTGTTGCAACTGTTTCCAAGAAGTCATCTGTCGAGGAGCAAGTCTTTAGTTCTTATTTTAGTTCCCATTTGTCACCTATTTTGCACCTCCAGGTGCTTAAAGTCAGAAATCCTTAGTTCTCAGTGCTGAAATTTCTGCATTATCTATTGCATATGCAATCTGAAAGTTGGGCATCTTACTGGAGAAATGTACTTTTTGCAGCAATGCTTTAATTTACAGAGTATGTACTTGAAGTGCTAAAAATATTCCATTTTAAAGGCATTTAATATAACCTTGAAACACTTTTCTTGTATCTTAAAATGTCACCACAGTCAAAATGAATACAATTTAAATTCCAGAGTACTTTAATGTCATTTCATAAATAGAAACTTCCAAACATCATTGAGTTTATATTGATTCAGTTTTTTGAGGACTGCATTCACTGCATTAAAACTTTACAAAAGAAATCAATCATTTTCACTTACTAAGAGATTTTAAAATTAGTTTTATGTTTTCAATGTGACATTAAGATGATACATAGTTTCCTAGCTGCTCTGCTTTCTCCTCATTGATCTTTTTACAAAGTTCACTTGGAAAGGGCAAGAGTTAAATAAACTCGATGTCAATACTAGTCTTCCAAAGACACAGAGCGGACTTGAGGACTGCTCGAGAAGTTGTGTTTATCCCTTGCATGCTCCCAGCTCATCCCTTCCTGGGCAGAATAACACCCAGGAGACCATGGTGAGGAGACCATGGTCACTTCTAGTGGGGATCTCAAAGTTAAATGTCATATTTATCTTCTGTCTAATCTGTGCAGGAAGAAGGACGCTGAGTGAAATGCACCCTTATCTCCCAGTGGGAATTGCTGGCGGTGGGGAATGTTCCTGGCAAGCTCATCCCGAGTGCTTCGCAACAGACCTCGTGTCTCTTCTCCTCCCTTCCTCTCCATATCTTCCTTATCCAGAGTGTTGAGTCTGTTCAGGTCTAAGGTACTATGTAGCTGCAAGAAAAAGGCATTTATACAGACTGTGTCTCTTGTAGTAGATGCCAGTCTCTTGTAGATGCCAAAATAGGACTCTGGTAGCTGCCAAATAAGGTGTTACTGTCAGATTTCTTCCCTAGACAGAAGGGACATTAGCAGCAAAAATAAGGCTTGAAACCACCATATCTGTGTGCAGAGAGGTATTTATGCAGGAATTAAACTTCTGCAGTGAACAGAGCTGCTATCTGTGTCCCTGTATATTCAAAAAGGGGACTTCTTACTTGGGACATTCCCATCCATGGGGAGGACAAGGGAGAGCTGCCATCAGGGCTTCCGTCCCCATCAACTGTTCTCCTGTCTTAAGCACCAACCTACTTAGGCCATTGGGAAGGGCCCTAATTGCTACCTAAGTTATTCCAGCTGGAGTTCAGTCTGTTTGGAGCAAGAAACCTGATGACTTTGTTCTGGCCTTTGGTAGTCTCAAATCTTTCTAGTAAAGATGCTGCTATAGGCACTTGGCTGCTTAAAATGTAATTCATATTTCAGAGGAACCCCGGAAGCACTGAAGTATTAAAAGGGCTCTGCTCTATTTTTCAGACAAATGGCATTGTCCTTTTTCTTTCCCTAGGCTTAAAGCTCATTAATAATAACCAGCAGCACTGAGATTTCCTAGCTGGCCTTGCCAGAGCGTGAGAAACTCCACAGCTCTCTGCAGGTCTGTAAAAATGATGCAAACATGTCAGAAAATTTTTTTTCTAAGCATTGCAAAATTGCATTGCTGTTCCACTCGGATAAAATCTTTCAAATATAAAACATGGTCTTAATGGTCCATGTGTAATTAGGTACTATCACAATATAATAGAAACGAGTGAGTATCATTCTTTCTGGGAATCACACTCTTGTAATTCACAGCTAAATTGAAAGACTTTACAACTTTTTAATCATAGATGACTTCCATCTTTAGCTTAGATGCTGCAAAATGTCTTTTTCTCTCCATTGAACAGTTTGCTTACGATGTTCTGATAAATTTTACAGAGTTAAAAATAAATGGGAATTTTTGCTAGTCTTTTTTGCTAGCTTTGTTTACAATCTCCTTCTTTTCTCTGATTTTAGAACATTGCATGTTCCCTGTCACCCATTCTGCCATTTCCAATGTTCTCATTCCAATATATATGATTTCCAGTGCTGAAATGATATATTTGAGTTGACTGACACTCGGCGCTAAAGAGCCAAGTGATCGCTTGCTGCTCCTAAACTTTAATGCCATCCATTAGGTGCCAGAAAGCCCTTGGACAGGGTGCATCATTGTTCTTCCTTCTGTGTGACAATAGGACCTGATATGGCAATTTCAGTGTCATTTTATGAAATAACATGGATACATTTTTGTGAGATCTGATTCCCCAAAGACGCCCTCAGGTTTGTTTTACTGGGCAGCCAGACATCTGGCTTTTATTTTTGTTCATGGTCTCCACCGTACGTGCTTTCTAGGGTAGAATAATATAGATTTCTGATGAATCTTTTTTGCACAACGAGGAAAGCGCTTTACCAGTTGAATGCTTTTGGATATAAACAAAACCATCTGTTCTATTTAAAGCGTAGCAGAATTTAATTCTTCATTGTGAATAAAAGCTGGTTGTTGCCAGAGAAAAATGTATTTTACAGAGGGATAAATAATTTAATTGCATGAAAATTTGCTGAATTTTTTGTTTGCCTTCTGATGTTTGCAGATTCGGTGCTGATTTAACTTGCATCATGCACTAGAGGACAATAAAGTGTCACATCTCCCTACCAAAGAAAACACACCGGAGACGTGCGATTTACCAAAATCTGCTGAAGTTTGCGAGCTTGGAATCACAGAAGGGCTGCAGTAGCTATGTTTTTCAACTCCTTTTTGTGATTTTTTGCGATTGCTGGAGGACAGGAGGGAAGGAATGCCGTTGTTTTCGTGGCCAGTGTGTCTATCTTGGCTACTCCCATCTGAGCAACTCTCTGGCCGCTGTGATAGCCATCCTCGGAGCACTGAGTGCTGCAGGGGAGCTTGTGAAAGACCCCAAATTGGGCAATCTGCACCCTGAGGGTGCAGGGCAGGGTGAGCTTTGCCTGGGGCGCTTGGGCTGATGTTTTGGACGAGCTCCCCGGGTGAAAGACCCTGTGACGGGAGTGTTGGAGATGTGCGGTTGCTCTGCGTGGACCGTATGTGTAAGGGGAGCTTCACTTTAGAATTCAAGCTTTGGGAAATGCCCAGATCCTTTTGATGTTTGTTTCCACAGATGTTTTCATGAACCGCTTGGTTCAAAGCGAAGGTCTCTGTTCTGGAAATCACAGCCCCAAAGGAGCTGCCAAAAGGTGCAACCACGATTCTGCTTGGGGTGCCCCTTGTCTTGGTCTGTGCCAAGGCTCTGGCCTGTGGGCACAGACATGTAATTTGCCAGTGGTTGGTAACCAGGATGAAGCCAAGCCAACCAGACTGATGTAAAAATGTGCATGAACACAAATTGCATCTGTTTTATGCTGGTTCATGCTGCTTTTTCTAACCTTCGTATTTCCTGTGTGTGTTTCTCCCTAGCTAGTGTACGTGCATGTGTCTCACTGAGTCCCCCTCAGTGTGCTCTTACAGGCAGGGATCTGTCCTGATGCTGCTGCCCTTTGCTTGGGGACACAGAAGCAGCTGAGAGCAGAGGAGAAACCTCATGCAGTGAGGGAAGATCTCTTAGAAGATGTCTTGTGTCTTGGAGGGTTGGGGACAGCCACATGCATCTGGAGTATCATCCTGCGAGTAGCGATGCTGTGATACTCACCTAATGGCTCTCATCTGCCTAGGATTTGTAGACATAACTTCCCTGTGCGTAGTGATTTCATTTACTGACGAATACTGTGGTATTGAGTGGTCTGTTTTAATCTTCTGTGCAGATAGAGGAGGCCAGCAGGATGTGACGTGGCTTTGCTCTTTCCTCGTGGGTTTCCAGCAGCAGATTTGAGAGCTTTTAGATACCCTGACCACGACTCCCTCTAAGTGACCCTGTCTGTCACGGTACCTCTCGCAGTCCTTCCCCATGGACTGGATGCCCAGCGGTTTTGTACCAATGCTGCTGTCGGAGGCTCCCAGGAAGGCCTCGTGTTGCTGAGCTGCCTTTTATTGCTCTGAATGCTCCAGCATCTCCAGCAGTTGCAAAGAGATAGTTATCAATAACGCACGTTAATGACATCGTTAGCGGGGGGGGAAGTCGAGACAGTGTGTTCATTAAACAGCTCTGAGGCTTTCCAGGACTCACTGAAATATCTTCCTGATTAGCAGCGCGAGCTGGAGTTTAAGGGAGCTTCCCTAGAGAACGCAATTGCTTTTCCTACAGTACGTGAGAGTCATCAAATTCATGAGGCCTGAGCCAAAATTTTGCAGAGCTCCTCAGCTCGTGTGTGTATGTGCCAGTTTAGAGCGTTGCCTCCGATGATCAGCCAAAAAATCAAATTGATTTTAAAAAAACCCCGCAGAGCATGAACATTGTGAAGTATCGCACCCGAAATTCAACTTATCTGTGAAACTTTGGCAGTTTAATCTTTAGTCCCATTCCATTTGCGAGTCCAAATGCATTCCCGGTGCTGTGCCTGTTCTGCGCACGGTGCTCCCAGGACATGTGTGACAGTTTTGGATGCACCAGGGCTCAGTGTGTGCTCTCCCCCTTTGCTTACCCACGTATTGTCCATCAAGGAAGAATTGGAATGAGGAAGATGAGAAGGTTACAGTGCCCCATACTATTTCAGCCTTTTATTCCCCCAGAACTCCTTTGCTTTTATCAAAGTCCGTTATTTCTGAGAGCAATGCAGCCGGATTATTTGCTTTTTGCTTACCTGCCATTTACAGACCGTTAGGGCATGTTTGGGAATTCAGTGAAAAACAAACCTGAGAACTAGCATAAAAAAGAAAACTCGCATGCAAAGATTTCCATGATCTTGGAGCTTTACAACTGAGGTAGTAAATTTGGGAAAGTAATTGCTGCTCTCCTATGGAGAAAAAAAAAAAAGATATTTCCTAGAGCAGTCAGTGAATATCCTGATCCTTGTTTCATTACTTTTGAGTTTGGGATCAGTTATCTCCAACAAACAAAATAAGGTGCTGTGTCTGGGATGGGATCTAGACTATTTGCAGTGAGAGGATTTATGGCTTGTAAATGTTGAGGGACATTATAGCATGTCTGCTCTGAACAGTGCCTCTGCTTCTAGTGAACCTGCTTCCAATTAAGTATGTGCATGAGTGTAGTCAGGATCTGAAGGTTTTGGGGAGAGCATGTACAGTATAATATTTGCATTACTATCTTGTTTCTGTCTAAAATTTCTGCTGTAAAAAGCACCAAACAAGATCTATGGTGTTTGCCTTGGGAGGGTTCCAGTTTCTCTCCTACCCGGAGTGCAAGTTTCCAGTATCATACTAGAAACAGAGGGAATTGCATAGCAAATTGGTGCTTGAAATGCAGTGATTTGTAGGTCGCTACCACCAGGCAGTCCTAGTAAAATAACTTGCTATATATAAACTCTTTGTGCAGGGGGATCCAAGCGAGGTGCATCTAATACATGATTTACTTGCAAAGCTGGGAGTTCATCCCACCTAACCTGTTCCATAAAACAGTTCTGGCTCCTTGAAAGTTGCTGCAGAGCATTTGATTTTAATAAGAATCTAAGCTGCACCAAACCGTAAATAAACAGCACCTGCTTTTCCCGGCATTGTAGCACAAAATAAGAAGTATTCATTGCTTATTTATTGTTGGATGTGGAGAGGGAGATGTGATAATATGTCTTGGAGAGGCTCTGAAAGAATAGTTTATAGACAAATTAACCTTTTATGAGTTTTTTTTCTCCCACTATTTTTATGTACATACCTGCTGAGTCTGATATCTCTTCTGACTTAGCAAGCAGAGTAAATGTTACACCAGGATTGATTTTCTTGCACTCCTGTTGATGTTAACAGGTTACGAGTCCCGCTGGGGAAGGTGGTTTTGAGCAGCAGGGAAACTTCTTGCCCTGCACGCAGGTGACCCAGCGCTGCTTGGTGCAAAGCCCTTGGGCTGTCCTAACCACCTCTTGGGGATTCAAGAGGAGCCTTAATCTCTTGCCCAGAGGAACACTGTGGCAAACCCAGAGCAGATAGTGGGGTGAATTGCAAAGGAATTGGTACTCCCTGCTCACCACAGATGTGGGAGGCTGTGATGGAGCTTCAAGGAGGATGGTTTCAAGGAGGGCCACCCTAGCTTTCCTGCAGAGAGAAGTTTACAAACTTCTCAGGATTTGCATGTTATTTGAAAATCTGTCTAACCCCAAGCAGCTCTGTTCCTTCACCTGCATGAAAAACTCCTCCTAGAGCCAGGACCGCCTGCAGCTGGTGCTTGGGAGCCAGCAGTGAGCTGAATTTGGGACCATTTGGTGGCAGTGTCTCCTGGGGTCCGTGCCCTAGCAATCTGTTGTCTTTGCAGACACTGGAAGTGAATCCTGACCTTATCTTCAAGAAGCGACGCTGCCGGGTGATGCCGATTGATACTCTGAGCCTGACTTCTTATCATGGTTAATTAACCTGAAAGGAGAATAGCTCTTGTATTCTCTGCTGACTACTAAGGCAATAATTACAAGGCATTTTTGTATGAACCATCCATGTCCTGTTTGCTTGGCCTAGTGCTGCCACCCAACTAAACATTTCAGAAAAGACTATTTGCTTTTCACAAGGACCAGTTAAAACAGATTTATGGGAGAGTTGTCTCCAAAGGGTAAAGGGAGGACAGGTCCCTCTGAGCTGTGCTTGTCAGATGGATGCCAAGTGGATAACGGAGCAGGTAGGGAGGAAGGATGCTGCCCCTCTAGCCCATTTGAAGGATTTTTCTGCAGAAATGATATTGCAGCACCAGGGCAATTTATGGGTGACTCACACGTGTGTAGTGGATGAAGCCCTTTTCCTCTTAATTGGATAGGCTGTTACACTAGGGCTGCCAAATTTCATTTGCTGCACTGTGATACATAAAACTGAACAAGAGAAAGAAAGTTAGGTTTTATTAGGAAGACTTGATCCCTCTTCTTGCCAAAAATTTTAAATGGAACTGTAGCCAAGGGAAGAATGAAAGGGAAATGCATTACATAGGGGAGAAACAAACTTTATTAAGTGGGCAAAACAACAGATGTCACATCCTTTACCTATGCGGGAAGAGGATTTAAAGGACAAAATGTAAAATAGAAAGATCCAGTTTTCTATCCAGTTGTGCCTGCTTCCTATTACCTTATTACTAAGCCAAGACAAGAAGCCTGCAAATGAAGGGAGCTCGAAGCTAGGCAGCGATATGCCAGGGAAGCAGAATTTACCATGGGAAAGGGCAATTAGCTTCTGTGTAGCATTATATTTTGACCAGTTGCTGTCTCATAAATGTCCCAGTGATAATGCATAATTAATATGGATAGTTAATAGGAATATATTTTTCCTCCTCTGAATGGGGGTTTTCCTCTGGTCTCCAAGTGATGGGTCTGTTCATCGTGTTGGGAAAGGGCTCTCAAATGAGGCTTCTGGAGGAGCACGTTTCAGTGCCCAGGATTCCTGGGAAGGAAGGCTTTCCTTCTGCTGGAAATGCCATTTTCAGCGAAATAGGTCACTTCCATTATGTTAACTGTGGCTGGGCATCAGGTTTAGGTGTCTCTGAATTTAGTTGTCTCCCCAAGTCGGGGAGAGCTGAGAACTTTGCTCTGTATGTGGGTCTGTGTTGGGTGGGTGGGTGCAGCAAGAGGCCTGTGGCTTCACGTGTGGCACTCGAGGGGGACCTGGAGCATTCTAGGTCTTTAGGGAACACTTCAGCCCAGAGCAAACTACAGAAGTCCAGAGGTTGCTGCAGATCTTGCTCCAGAGATGGGAAAACCCAACCTTGCTGAGCGCGGCTGTAGCCCCTTCTTAGCGCCCGGCTGCACCTCTGGTCTTCATCACTGCAATTCATTATTTAACCACAGTCCTGCAACAGCACTTTCTCATACAGCAAATGGCAGGTTTTCTAATAGTTACCTTTTAACATGGCATTGTGTTTTCCCATGTCTGGCAATACCCCGGAGAAATGGATGCTTTTTATTGAGGCAGTTTCAACTCTGTTTCAGTATTCACAGAAATGCTCCTCAAACTGCATAGTATACTCCGAATTTTGTTGCCCTTCAATCTAAACTTGCGGAGTCTCTGATGAAAGACCTGTGAAGTCTTTGCTTAGAGTGAAACAAGATAGCTGGGCACCAGTGGCATTGGAGGCATGAAGAAGGGAAGTCCTTGCTGCAGACTGCTTGCAGAGTTCTTATTCCCCCCTTCACACCTTCATTTGCTTTTCTGGGGAGGAAATTAAATGCAACATCTCAAATGGAAACCTACGTGTGTAAGTGGCTCTGAATTAAACCTCCTCACACGCATGGATTGCTATTTTTTTGTAGGAAGGAAATGGGCCCATGGTGCATTGTTTATTCAGCAGCTGCTGTGCTCAGATCATCAGCCCATCGGATATTCTGGAGAGCTAAAAAACAAAGTTGTCACTTTGATTAGAGCAATTTTGAAAGGAATCCATGAGACGTAGCATTGTTTTGTTCCATGAATATTTCACTCCTGAATTACAGTTGTTTTCTCAACTTCCAGTTGCAGACCAGGGAGGAAAATAATCCACTTTGAGTCCAGTCATTTTACCGTGTTTCTAAACAGGAAAAAAGGGCTCTTGAGGGTAGGATTTGGAGAAATGCATCAGTCTGAGCGATGCAGTGAGGGACTCCAGTGCTTTTGTAAGGAGCTTTCCTACATTGGGTGCAGGGAAAAGGCTCTTTTCTGTGTAAATACTTCTGCCCTCAGCACAGCAACTTCATGTACATCCCTCAAGTAGTGCTGTTTACTTCACAGCGACCCTATGGCTGGGTTTGACCTGTGTTTCAGTTTAAAAAAGAAAAATACTGTTGTGACTTCATCTCAGACTGCCAAGCAGGGGATGATGAATGAGCCCTTCAAATCTTTGTTAATAACTTAGGATGAAAAAAAAAAAAAAACCAAAACTTGACCTTTTATGTAAGACAGCCTTAAGAAAGTTCTCCATGGATTAGTGTCAAACATTGACAAACAGCAAATTTCAAAGCTGTTTTTCAGAAGAGATCTAGGAACGCTCAGATTTATCTGTTGCGTACTAAAACATACCTTTTTGTCCCACAATATCATTGATTAAGGATAAAGAGTTATATAATTCTTCATTTTTCAGAAATGCAGGTGCGTTTTATGAACATACCTGATTCAAGGTCGAGGACATTTATTAAGAGGTAGGCATGGCTTAGACCTGTAGCCGGTTCCTATAAAATATGCTCTTAAAATATGTCCTTTAATGACCTTTCTGCAACTATGAAGGAAACTGTTGACATAGGGGAATCCTTTAAAAATATTTTATATTTTGGACAATAAAGTGCCTTTTGAATATAATAAAAACTTCATTAAGTCTTGAACTGAACTTACAGAAGATTGCGTCTCTGCTGATCAAGTTAAGATTTTTAAAGTATGACAGCAGGTCCTTGTATAAAGTAGCAATTTCTCTTTTTATTCTCTTCAGTGAGACATTTGATATCATCTCTGAAGGCTGCATGGGAAAAGCACCGGCTTTGGAGACAGATCTGCAGCTCCCTGGGTTCTGGATGCTCTTTCTTTGCAGTGGGGATAGCCCCAGCATTCTGCACTTTTGGAGTCTTGGTCATTTGTATTGAGATTTCAGTTTCTACAGTCAAAGAAATTCCATTTGCTTATTCCCATTATGTAGAGCTGTGTGCACACAGCACATGAATTCAGTCCGACCTGATGTTGCTGACGATGGTGCTGTCTTGGAGAGTAGCCTCAGAACGCATAAATTGCCTGGATCACAGTGAAAGTTGAACATAAATTGCTCTTCTGATTATTGAGTCCGAACTAATTATACAGCAAGTGTTCTGGCTAGCAAAACCCCCTCTTTAAACACAGCTGGACCTTTGTTTTGTTTTTGAACACCCATCTCTGATGCTTTCCCGAGACCTGGATCATTTCTGAAGTTGGGATTCTCCAGAATTCCCTGTTTGTTCTCATGAAATGAAAGTTGACAGCAGGGAATGGAGTTTTAACAATCCTTACAGTATCAGCTAAGACTCACTTATCTACAGATCACACTATCCTCAGTAGAATATATTTGTCACTGTTGCCTGTTATGCATCCACTCAGCTAACACCCTTCGTAATCTGTTGCCTGGATTTCCATGGTGATTTGCATTCTCGCTATCTATATGCAGTGAGGTCAGATCATTTTCTTAGCTTTATTTTGAGTGGAAGTATTGAGTAGCCCGACTATAGGCTCTGTATCTCTGGGTTTGTCTGTGGAGGGCCAGCTCAGCACTGAGGGACAGTGGTATGGCAACATAAGTATCCTCTTGTAATCACTTTTGGAACTGGTGGGTTTTAAATGTGTTTTTATTTATTTGCTTTTTAGTGTTTTAGAAGCCTTTGAAAAGGAATGGAAAAGCTCAATTCTAAGAATAAGAATTTGGGAATAGTGTGAGATAAGGCATTGAGGGAGGCTTGTGATGCAGCTTATAGTGTGCGTGGTCACCATGGAAAGAGCTAATTCGGTGCCAAGAGCCGGTGTCTGTGCCAGGGTCACTGCTCTAGGAAAAACCCCTTGGTGGAGCAGAGGGAGCACAGGACACGGAGCTGCCTTTGGGCTGACCTTGACCCTTTATTTGTGCAAATGGGGTCTTGGAAGGTTCCAAGAAGCATCAATGTGTTTGGGTTGTGGGACTTTCCTGCATGCAGATTTAGGATGTGGCAAGTTGGCCACATCTCACCTTCAAGGCTGCCTCTCCTCAAGGCTTCACACCAGCACCCCGGGGTGCCACTTTTCCTTGGATGGAGTCTTTGCAGCGACTCTTTCCATCCTGTGCTTTGGGCAGAGGTTTCTGGCATTCACTGCGGTCATCTCATTCTCTCCTCTCCCTTCTGCTCTCTTCTAGATCTTGCTTCACAGCACTGTCTCTCTTGCAGTTTATTTCTGATGCTTTTGTTGGTGTCACATTGCCCAATTTTGGATGTTCGCAGCGGATGTTCAGTTACTGAGTCTCTGCCCACTTTGTGACATTTTGGAAGCTCTGGGTAGTCTCGTCCCTTGAATCTCCTGAAAGCTTTAAAGCAGGAAGAACCAGGGACTTTAGTTAATGGCCCTTGGCAGCATCTTCCTTCTGGAAGGGAAATCCCAGCAGCATCAGGCAGACCCTGGCCTGGGAAGCCAAACTCTGTCAATGCTATTTTAGCTCCTCTGCTCTGGAGAGGCAGGGATTGCTCTGCAGTAAACCAAGGTGTCAAGTGCCAGACCATTCGGAGTAAGTGTGTGCATCTTAAAACAGAATAGCTGGTCATTAAGCAAAAATGACGTGTTTGCCTTCCACACTGTTGCGGCTGGCATCTCAGGCATTGACTCTATAAAGCCATGAGAAAGACCTGTTAAAATTCATTCATTAGGCTAGATCTGATTTTTTTTTAAGTAATAAAATTCAGAAAGACCCCTGGAAAGCTTTAAAAAGATGACTTCAAATTTCAGCAGCTCTCCAGAAAGTGAGGAGACTAAGGTGGTTATTTGAACAGTGTTTGCAGCTAGTGTATTTGTGAGATGGGAAATCCGTCTCGTATGTCTACCCGGAATCCTGTTTATAGCAGCGACAAGCTGAAAACTTTGTGAAATTCATATATATCAAAGAGATTAGGTTTTAGCTCCAACTGCTCCCTGGCATCATTCTGTCTCAGCTGAAAGTTAATTGTCTCTAAATCAGAGGTTGCTTCTCCTGCTGCCTTCAAAATGTGAAGGATTATCAAACTGCAGGTCTGGAGAGTCTGTGCTGAACTTGGGCTTTTACACAGCAATATCCTAACAGAAATCTGATGATAAAAGCTACATATCCTTTTTACCTAACCCTCTCAATTAAACGGTTTCAGCTAAATACCTGTTCGGTTATACCAGGCAACAGCGTGGACTGAGTTTAAATGAAATTAGATAGTCACTTAGAGCTTCAGTGTGAGAGTATCAGATACCTACAGTGCATCTTGCACCAAGGGCTCCAGAATCTCAACTTTGAGGCTGAAGAGGAAGGAGAAGTGAATTTGTCCTGCTCTGGAAGCGCTCTGGCTGCTCCAGTGGTAGCTCAGCAGCTTATTCATCTTGAAGAACTCCCAACAAGCAGCGGGGAAGCTCCCTAATAAGATTTTAATCAACAACAGGTTTAATTAACTTCTTGGTTTTTGTTCTTCTCTTTTTTTTTTTTTTTTTTTTTTTTTGGTTGGGTTTGTAAATTCCATAGATATATGATTTTGAGGCAAAAAAATAAGTTTCCCACAAATAAGTT
>JAWLRI010001115.1:293625-304677 GCA_034781795.1 Crypturellus tataupa
GCTGAGCTACCACTGGAGCAGCCAGAGCGCTTCCAGAGCAGGACAAATTCACTTCTTGGTTTTTGTTCTTCTCTTTTTTTTTTTTTTTTTTGGTTGGATGTCTAAATTCCATAGATATCTGCTTTGGAGGCAACAAAAGAAGTTGCCCACAAAGAAGTTGCACGTCCTTCCATTTTCCAAACACAAGGAATGTCTGTCCGCAAGTGGTGACCAAGGTTCAGTGCCAAGAAGTGCTGTAGGGACTGACTTAATTTCTGCAGAATTTTGGAAAAATGTGTGTGAAAGAGCTGCTCTCCCAAAAGCATTTTATAAGGAAATATTTCTTGATTACTTTTTTTGTTTGCCTTTAATGTAAGGGGAAGCAGATAATAATATCCCAGTGACTGAAGTCCACTGCTGCTCAGTACATTTTTGCTTTCTTATTCTTCCCCAAAGCTAATCTGAAAAATTTGTTCCTATCAGAGGGGTACATTATTCATGTCATCTTATGTCACATCAGGCATAATGGGATGTGACAACCCAAGGTAACGCATCAATTAGGGAAGGCAGGGCAGAGATGTGTTGATGAAAGCTGGGATGTGCATCCTGCTTCAGGCATGGCTGTTTGGTAGTGCGGAGTAAAAGGGAGGTTATTGTAAAAAATTCAGACACAGATTCACAGATCAGGCACGAAACATTGATTTTTTTTTTCAACCCTTTTATCTGTAAATGATGCTACTTTGCATATCCTAAAACTCTAGCTGTTACTGATGCATGACTCAAAACTGTATTTCTTGCAGTTCTGCGCTGGCATGAAGTGGGAGCTCACGTGAGTCTGCACCCATCTGTTGATCCCAAAGGGATCCCCTTGTTTGGAGCTGCTGGTAATATTTTGTGATGTACTGGCTTGTTTTCATTCTTTTATTAGTTGGTATTAGCAAATGAAATATTAAATTGACAGGTTATTGCTTCCAGGAGGTGAAAGGTTTCTGCATGGCTTTTGTAAGTTATTCATGTAAGTGGCCTTGGATAAGGAGTAAGTGAAGCTCCAGGAGAGAAGCCCAAGTTAGTGGGGATTAGAGATAAAGACAAAAATCAAGAATCTACAGGAATGGAGAGGAGCGAGGAATGGGGAGCAGGATACAAGGAATGGGGAAGGGCAAGGGGACCTCACCTGCACTTGCAGCGTTGGTCAAGTGCTCCCTGGAGCAGCGTCCAGCCTCTTTGCCCTCCACTTTTCTTGGTAGCTCGTGTTGCTTTTGGAGACACTTGGGAGCCCTTTAGAGCAGGTAGGCAAGGACTCTGGCTCTGTCTGCCATTCCTAGAGGCTCCGTGGTGCTCGGAGCGTTGCTTTGCATGAAGACAGCTGTTACAAGAGGACACAGCGTGCTATCACCCTGCCACCGTGTCGAGATACCAGATGAGTGCACGAATGCAACAGGAGTCCTTGTTTTCTCATCCCTGTGAAATGTATCTGAAAAGGCTCTGCAAAGGTTGTCTGTCCACCCTGGTACTCCAGGTAAGATCAACTCTGTCTAAATTCCTTCCAAAAAAAAGTTTCTGTAACCTTTTCTTAAGAGCCTCCAAGGTGGAGTTTCCTTGCTGTGCTTAGTTAGAAGCACTCAAGAAGAGCATCATAATATGAGATCTGTGTTCTTCCAAATATAGGGAATAATCTATGAGAAGGGACTATTCTGGGCTGGTTTAGCCTAAGGAGCTGAGCAGGGCTGGGAGGTGGGTCCATAGTGCTGCTCTGAAGCTCTCGTTTTGGTGTTCCCACAGGAAGGTTTCTGTTGTGACAAGGAAGATTTAAGTTGGATGTTAGGAAAAACTAGCTAAGGGAGCAGTCGTAAAGCACAGGAATTTATTGCTCATCGGAGCAAGGAGCAGCCCTCAGCGCTGAGCTGTTCCAGCCCGAATATCGTGTGACTCTGTAGCAAGCAGGACAGGTAGAATCCTCTCTTGCTAATGCAGTAACCCCTATTTTCCCAGTCTTTCTTGGTAATTTCCAATTGTTACATTTCCAATTATTTCTGTTGCTTTTCTCCAAGCTCTTTGTCCTTGGTCTTGGCTTTTCTTGAGATTTGGGTAGTCTAGCTGAGGCCTTTCTTGAGCAGAGTGGAAGATTTGCTTTATTGAGCTCACCTGTGAAGGGTCACCTCTGCACATCTCAGCATGCTTGCAGGGTCTGTGCCTCTACACTGTAAAGTGGAGTTTAAAAGTTAGTAAACAGGGTGCAAAAATCTATTTTTTTCTCACGTTCCACCTTTCTTTCAAAAATGTGGCCTTCCTGATGGGAGCTTTTCATCCCAGGTGTTGCTTCAAGCATGTTCCTGGGCTTCCTTCTGCAACTTGTTCCTTGTGGAAGGGAGTTAGTGTGACTTGTTCAGTGCGAGGGTGTTGGTGCCTTGCAAACCTCCTTCCCAGGGCCCGAGGCTGTTTCCAAGTGGCTGCCTTTCGGGGGAGCAATGAGCAGTGCCAAGCAGATCTGCCCGGTGGGTGGTGCTAATGATTTCAGTGTTTGCTCATGGCTGGGACTCGAAAGGGAGTAGGGAAAAAGAAAACTTTCGATGCTGGCGAGAGAAGTATTTCGGGAAGCTCTCCTCCAGCTGGAAGTGTCCTTGAGAGTCTGCCACAGCTTAATGTGGTGTCGCTTGAGCATTATGAAAAAATCATTCAAAATGATTTAGACTCTGATTGTTATTGCAAAAGAAAAACACTTTTTTTCTCCTAAATGTGGCTGTAATTTTCTATTAGTTTCATATTGTACTAAGTAATAAAGTTATTAAATATTGACCGGTTCCCTGCTGTCCTGCTGCTTTCGATGTATCCAGCAGTGCATCTCGGAAGGGTTTCCCTGAGGAAGTGCTGACAGGCGTTGAGCACCGAGCCCTGACAGCGCGGAAGAAAACGTGTTGGCTGAGCTCATGTGTTCTCAAGACGATTTTACTGCATTTCTCCATGTGTCCTAGTTCCTCCTCCTCTTCATAATGTTGTCCTCTTTCCTCTCTTGGAAGAGCTCCCAATGTCATGGTTGGGGGGGGTGGTCCTCTTGAAGGCATTGAGACTTCTTGCTGTAGACATCAGCGCTGTACAAATTCCCTTCTGGATTCTGGTGACCATCCATAGAGCTGCAGAACTGGCTTTTCTTCCAGCTTCCTTCTGGATTGCACTTGGGCTCCAGCTGAAACCTCTCAGCTGGGAACTCCGATGCATCAGGAAGCTGCTCCTGGGCTATGGCAGGGCCAGGAGGGAGAGCAGCGTGCGGGTGCAGCAGAGCTTCAAGCAGGGTAGTTGCTGCGGCCCAACATAACGAGGCAGCTGTGCCTTGGATGGGGGAGGAAACAGGGAGTCTTGCCTTCTGGATTTGCTGCCCTTTCCCAGTGCTGAGAGCACTTTTAGGCTCAATTTGCTGCTGCTGAGTGTCTTGTGGAGTTGCTGTTCCACCTCTCTGCTTAAAGCGTGCGGTGAGGACTGCTCCTCACCCGGTCATTTGTGTTTTCTTCCCTTTTAATGAGTAAGTTGCATTTCTTGTGTGGTACAGCCTGAATTGGGGATGTGAATACCCTTTTCCTCACCTGCTTCTCACTCAAGGCTGTTTTGCTCCCATTAACTCCTGTCACAATGTAGCTCGACCTTATTTTCACGTAAATGCCAGGGTTCCCGATTTGGGTTATTTGCATTATTTTGAGTGGCTGAGATTTTTCATATGCCCATTCTCTTATTCCTAACGCAAATCTGAGCACACTTCTCTGGTATGTTTTCTATGCTCAGAAGGGCTTGAATATTAGTCCTGAATTTGTGTATCTCCACACTGCTTGTTCTCCCCTTTCATTGATTTGTGACTCGTGGAGGCCAAGCTGCAGTGAAGGACATGAGTCACAGAAGAAGAATGCAGGCATTTTATTTGTGTAAGTTAATCATTTTATATTTACCTGTCCCTTGTGCTTCTACTGTCCTGTGGGTGTATCTGGGAAAAATGCAGATGTTACACTCGATCACTGCAAGTACAAGTATCTGCACATGCTTTGCAAAAGGTTGCAACATCTTGGTGGAGAGGATTATTTCCCCCACAATAGTGGTGATTTTTTTAAGTGCAGCTTTTTTGGAGTTTTTATTAAGTTTAGCACCAGTTCTGGTTCCTTCAGATTCTTAGGTTTTATTGATCTATATTATAGGGAATAATTTTGAAAATATCCATCTCTTGATGTGTACAAAACTTGCAGTCAAATTTCCTGTGTTTGGGAAAATCACAAGGCTGGGGTACCAGGATTACTAGCACATCCTCACCCTGGGAAAAACTACTATCTTCTGGGCATAGTGTCTACCCTGCCAGGCTGAGACTCATTTCAAAACAGTCCTGGACAGATGGAAGTCTGAAATTCCAGTGCTGGTAGTATCCTCTAGTTTTATTTTCAGTGTCTAAATCTTGTTTGGCTGGACAGTAAAACAACCCCTAAAACAACAAAAAAAAAAGGAACTCAGTCTGCCTGGCTTGCAAGGATAAAAGCCAAAGGTGAGCAGAAGGCACTTCTCCTTTGCTATAACTAATGAAGAACAATGCAGAAAATTTTGTTATAGTAAAGCTGTGTGGGCCGCTGCCTTGTAGAGTGATTTTCTAGCACTATTATTCACCACTAAGGTGGGCTGGGGTCTTCACAATAGCAAACCTTAGCAGAAGGAATAAGCCTAGGCAAAAACACAGCTCTGAAAGCTGTAAATGCTCTAAATTGTGCATTAAATGCATTATTGCGAGTTTCAGAAAACTTACCCATTTAAAAATGATTTATTGATGTTATTTTAAAATAAGATCGATATGCTTTTCATGGACAGCTGATCTTTCTTCCATCCGTGTATTTATTAAATGCATTTGACTTTGTGCTTCATTCGGCAGTGGATTTTGATACGTCGGGTTGGGTAACGGGCTGGGTGCAGTGGGAACCATGGCAGCTCAAAGCAGGCTCTGATCGGAGAAGCCAATTCCGGTGTTTCCATTCCTCCCTAGGAAGTGCTGGGAGGAAATTCAGTTGTGTAAAATAGTGTGTGTAAAACGGCAGCCAATTATATGGTAACAGAGTTGGGGCTGGGCAACTGGCAAAGCCACTGGCAGGACTAGCTGGAGGTGGCCTTTCCACAAGGCTCTTTTTCTGCTGCTGCTCTCTGAATTTTGCACATAAAAAGGTTTTTTCCTGTTTAGAATCGCCCTAGGGGGCTGCATTTTCTTTGCAGGACGGTTTCAGTGGAAGGCCTAAGTCAATTCCAAAGACGAGAAGCAGTAGACAGGTTTTCCAGAGGAGACTCTGCTTTGTTTTTATGCATCTTGTTTTACGCAAAGCAAGCAGAGTTTCAAAATTGCTCTGAAGACAGTAATCAGAGAGGGCATTTGCTTGGTGAGCAAAAAAGATGCAGCACGCTGTGCCATGGATTTGTCCCACAGATACCTGATGCCTTTCCTTGCACTTCTCTGTGTCTGTTGCTCTGCATCTCCTGGCTATTGGAATTGCAAAAGGCAACAATGTCATCTGCTTTTGCCCTCGTTTCCCCCAGATCTCTCTTGCTCACTCACATTTGGATGCTCGGCAGGAATTCCTTCCCTCTGAGGGACGGAGCACCCATGGAGCTGGTGGCACTGGGCCGGTGCTCCGCAAAGCTTCCTTGCTCGCCAAACTGGTGCTTTACAGGCAATTCCAGCCGTGCTGGAGAGCCCTGCTCCGAGGGGAGGTGTCCAGGCTGCAGCAACCCCTCCTGCCTTGCTGCGGGTAAGGCAATGGCACACCTCGTTCCCATCTTTTCTCCAAAATCCTCCTCTTTTTGCCTGCTGTCAATTGGGTTTATCTCGGCTTAAAAAGAGAAATTGGCAATTGCAAGAAATTTCGCAGTCTGGAGCATTACGTCTGCCTGCTTTTGCTGTGGAAAAAGCGTGCTAGGAATCGGATTTTAGTGGCTGGGCTGCATAGCTGCAGAGAAGAAACTTCCATGGGCTAATATTGATCCAGTTGGGAGCTTGCAAGGCACGAGTCATTAGGCAGCGTTTGCAAGGAGGGACCCTGCTCCGAGCACTCCTGTTGTCCAGGCAATTTCGGATCAGCCAGCTGGGTTTCAGCAGTGACCTTTAAAATTGCACTTGTATTAAATATCCGCCTGGGTTCTGGTATCCCGATCAGCCTGGAGGGCTCTAATGGACTTTTAAAATGTACGTGATACAAAACAAAGTGTTGTCTTCACCCCCGGTTATTTGCCAAATCTTTCCACGCTTTCTAAATGGACCCTGAGGAGGGGATTAGCTGAAGGGCGCATTTTTCCCGTGGGAGTTTGTGAAAGGAATTAAATGGAAGCATTAGTCTGAATTGCAAAAAATAACCAGTTGATCAAACTGAACAAAAATGACCGTGCTTAGTCCTGAGTGATTCACGGCTGCTAGAAGGAGCACTCGGTGTGCTAGGTGGAGCTAGCATGACATTTTTAAAGCAGCAAGAGAGAAACCAGGTCCCTGTGTAAAATGACGATGTGTGTGTATGTTTAGATCACTCCTTAAAATTAATGACTGGTTTCACCCGCCCTCCCAAAGCTCCTTAGTCATTTTCCCTTTATTCCATGTTCAGACAAGGCTTTTTGGACCTCTTGGATTAGCAGGTTGAGGCTGAGCAATTGGTCCTGCTGCAGCATCCCTGTGGCCCTGGGCAAGATGTTCAGAGGGGTGAATAGCAGAAAGGGCAACATGATGGGGCAAATATATGTGCAAATGGGCAAATAAATGTCTGCTGGTCTTTGCCAAGCCTTCCTCCTCTTAGTGTGCCTGTTTCTCCCTCCTTTTTTTGGCCCAGGGAGGGATGGAATGGCTGGGAGAGATGGGGAATGGAAGCCCCCCAGCATGGGAGGGATTGGGTGCAGTTGTGGCCTTGGCAGGGTCTCTCTGTGCTGCTGAGCATGGAGGCTCAGAGGGGAAAAAAAACAGATTTATTTAGTAAAATCTTTGCAAGGGTATAGGCACTGGAATTCCTCCAGACTTGCTTCCAAAAATGTGGATGCATAAACTGTGTATAAACAAAAATGAGGCTTGGATGTAAAGTTTTATGAGATTTTTTTGGTCAAATGAGAAATTTTGGTAGAAAAACGTAGTCCTGGAGGTTGGGAAACCCTTGGGATCTCCCGGTAGGGGCCAGTGGGGGCTGTGGACTCTGTTCCTGTCCCATGACCGGGATCTCCCTTTGGGGACTGTGTCCATTGCCCGGCTTTCAGCCCAGAGCAATTGGAGGTGCCGGAGCGGGAGGCTGTCCCTGTGCTTTCCAGCTTCCCACCGGCGGCAGGAGCCGCTTCCCTGCTCACGCGGCGGGAGAGACGCGGGTTCCGGAGCAGCAAAGTCAGGAGATCTAAAAGCAGCGTGTTCTTCCCACTGCTTATCAGCCATTCGCAGCACATATGGCCAGAAAGGAAGTTTAGATAATTTAGTCTCTCTCCTTTATACTGCAGCTCAATTTAACCTAGTTATCCCGGCAGCAAAGCTCTGATCTGTGCTGAACTTCCCCAAAACTTCTGCCAGGGTTCAGTCCTTCTTGCTGTGCCTCATTTTAACTGGAATTTTTCTCCCGGTTCTCAGCTCTTGAGCCTTGCCACATGTCACACTACATATTTCCTATTTCTTTCTATTTTTTTATTAGCAGTTGTTTCCTTTCTTTTGTCACTGAGCTTTTATGAACTTCTTGTTCTCTCCTGTCTCCTGCTCGTGGGATGATGATGATTTTTCTCCTTTGAGAACTCATTTTTAGGGTAAGTTAATTGGTACTCATAGACACCCTGTATAGGAACCAGCCCCAAAGGCTGTGTTAACAGTGGGTTATTTTCCTGGTGACTCTTTGATGCAGGCTGATTTTAATGTTGCATTTTTCAAATGCATTAAAAAATTTCAGAGAAATTGAGAGTGATCTTTAGCAAGTGCAAAGGGAATGAAGGTTAAACCGGCAAGCTGGTTTAAAAACAGCTGAGGGGAATTTCTAATCCCCAGGTTGTCCAAACATGCTCTTTTGACTCTGAGCCAGCGTATTCGTTGAATTCTGCAAAGCCTTTGCACACTGCAAATACGTTTGTGTCTAAATCACAGGCGAGAGCTGTGAATTTCTAATTTCCAAATAAAAAAGGATATTTTCGAACACGACATAAAAATCTCTAGGTTTCCCTGAGATTTTAAGACACATCAAGAGTTTTACCTGTTTGCAGAAGGTCCAGGTTATAAAATAGGTGTCAGAAAGGGTGTTTTTGGTCTCGGATGACCCTTGTTTTCCCTCGGGTGCCTTGGTGTTTCCTTGGACCGTGTTTCTCTGAAGTTTCCTCAGTGTAGGTGACCATGTGCAGGTGCTCAGGACGTTACCGCTCTCATTGCTGTTCTGGCTCCTGTTGTTCAGAGCGGGGGTCCCAAAATCTGTCTTTGAAGCCCCAGGCCGTTGCCCTTGCTGCTTTGCTCCGTGTTGTCCCTGCAGCCCCGCACCTGAGCCCTCTGCTTGCTCCATCCAGGATCTCCTTGCTTCTCCAGGCTGGAGATGGTTGCGACGAGGACTTGCTGGCTGGGCACAACCACGGATCCCCAAGAAAAGGTCAGGAATGATCTGGGCACGTGGGAACCGCTCTGGTAGGTGGCTGGACTGGGGGAAGTGTCCGAGATCCCTGCAGTGACATCCGGGGCTTTGAACATCCCAATCTCCTCCCTGTGTTCACAGCTGTGAGCTTCAGGGAGGGCACATTTTGCCCTGGCTCAGTGCTGCTTCTGGGCACATCTGTGACGTGGGTTTTTAAGAGAAGCCTGGCTGCCCCGAGCAGTCCCGTCTGCCCATGAAGCACGAGGGCACAACCGTAGCACCCGCTGTCATCCCTCCTTGGCCTGAAACGCTGTTTTTCGACCCAGAAGCAGTTTCCTCCCCTTTCCTGCGATTTTGCTCTGCTTCCTCTGAAGGACATGCTGACAATAGCTCTGTGATTTGATTATTTGCAAGTGCAAACCTGTTACACAACCCTTATGGTTATGCACAGCTTGGGAACAACACATTCCCTGAAAAATGGGCCAACTGCTTCTTAAAAGAGGGATCAACCTTCATACGTACCATCCCAGTGTGCATAATTCATGTCTGCTAACTATAAAAGCAGGCCAAATATTGAATGCTGCGAATAGGAGAAGTTAAGCTTGGGCAATCTGCAACATCAAGGAAATTAGGGCTCCTATTCCAGCCTTTCTGAGCAAAGGGGACCCAAGGTTTTGCAGGCGCACAGTGTGTTGGGTCCCTCGGCATGGACACTTCCCCCTGGAGCGGTTTGAGCACCTAAAAGCTTCCCAGTCATTAGGACCACTAGGGATATCGCTTAAGAATATAGCGAAGAATGAATTTCTGGAAGTTTTGACCAGTGTTGCTGTGTTTTCTGGTTTTTAAGGTTTGTTTTGTAACATCACTGTAATGATGATGGGGCCTCTTCAGCCTTACATGTATTTCTGTGTCTTTAAAGCCTTGAGAAGGGTTGTTTTGTGCCTTTTTTCTTTCTACAAAGGGCTGTCTACTGTAATTAGAATGTATGTTTGGGTGGAAAATAGTTTAGTACAATTACAGTGTAAACTTCTGGTCTCACGTTTGTTGGTTAACATCTGACATGATTTGCTTTTTCTAGTATGACACTTCATGGCATGATATTTCCTTTATAGTCAAATAAAAAAGTAAAAGGGAAGTTTTATTGCCCTGGAGCAGAGGGGTAACGTGCTGTGTGCAGCTCCCTATGGCACCATTCGGCTCCTGCGCGGATGGGAACTCAGCAGCGTTATTTAATGGAATAACTCAAATCAGTGTCTGCTCTTGTGAAGTCGGTAGGCAGACCATTCCCCAAACTTGATTTTGATTGAGCGCTCATGTCTTGCACTTTATAGAAGCAGTAAAATGTACTCGTAGGGGAACGTCCCTGTTGAACAGGCTGCGTTTCGGACGGGTCATGGTTTTGCATCTGCAAGACGAGCGAGCGGCTTTGCAGAGCCATGAGCTCGAGGAATGCTCTGCTAACGCTCTCTAAAACTAATTTGATCCTTCTAGGAGCAGCAGGAAACCCAAAGCACCGTCATGTGAATCGCCGCTTCACTAGGCAGTTCCAGCTCTGGTGGCCAAGGGACTTGGAGCTTCCAAGACCCGTGGTGCTTGGTAAGGACCAGTGTGCGCTGGTGCCCTGTGGTATTTTTGCGTGTTGGCCCAAAAGCAGCAATTTTGGGGTTGAACCATCATGTTTTAGTAGCCCTTGTGGGTGAACTCGTGTGTGTTGGGCTGGGCTGTGCCTTGTCCTCAGTCCGTACCAAATGCATGAGCTCTGTGGCTAAGGCCAAAATGCCCTTGGTGCTGCTGGCTCCCCCCATGCAAGGGAGGGAGACGCCAGTTTGGGTGGTTCTGGTGTCTCCAATGGGCTTAGGGACTCAAAGGTGCGAGCTGGACCTGTGTGACGAAAGCAGCTTAGTTAGGTCTGGGGTTTCAAATGCTTTGTGCTGCTTGGAAGAGCACCTTGCACACGGCGATGCAACCACGGGGGAGAAAAGAGGGGGTTTGGGAGACCTTCCTTAAGATGTTGGGGTGGGGATGCTTGTTGGGTGGGAGTTGGTGCTGGGCTTGTTCGGCCTGAGCTGTGGCGGTGGAGGGGAGCGGTGTGCAAACCCAAGGGGGTAGAGTGGAGCGGGGTGCAAACCTAGGGGGGGTAGAGGGGGAGCGGGGTGCAAACCCAAGGGGGTAGAGTGGAGCGGTGTGCAAACCCAAGGGGGTAGAGTGGAGCGGGGTGCAAACCTAAAGGTGGGTACAGTGGAGCGGTGTGCAAACCCAAGGGGGTAGAGTGGAGCGGGGTGCAAACCTGAGGGGATGAAGAGGCAGCGGGGTGAGAAGCGGCAGCTCCCGTTTGCCGCGGGGCTGCAGCCCGGCCGCGGGATGGAGGCGGCTGCCCGAGCCCTGCCCAACTCCTCACAGCAGTGGCCCGCGGAGCTCCCCGTTACGAGGGGCCGTTGCTGGGGCCGTGCTGTTCCCCGGGGCTAGCGCGCGGCTCTGTGGCGGGGCGGCCGCAGCCCCGCGC
>JAWLRI010001115.1:304745-384735 GCA_034781795.1 Crypturellus tataupa
GAGGCTCGCGCCCGCCGCTCCGCCGCCCGCCCGGCGCCCACGGCGATGCCACCCGCGTGCCCGCAGTGACCGCCACGGACGCACGGCGTGGAGGGATGCCCCCAGTCTCGCCGCTGCCTCAACGCAGCCCTCGGGGGGCTGCCCGCTGCCCCCGGCCCCGCGGAGCCTCAGGCCTGCAGAGGGTTAAGAGCATCTGCGTGCGCGCCGCGCGCTCCGCTGGAGACTAAGCTGCAGAGCTGCATGTGCTGCAACCCAACGACTGCCGCTTGCTTGCGGGTCGGGACATCGAGCACTGGCGCCGCTCGCCCCGATGCCTCCCCGAGCACCCGGCTGCTTGAGCAGGGCAAGCGCCGTCGTCCTGGCGGGATCGTGGTGACCGGCCGGCTCCGGGAGCGCCCAGAGGTAGGTGCTGCGCGATGGGGAGGTGCGTCCTCCTCCCAGCCCGGGCAGGGGGAATAATGAGTATTTTAAAAGAGTATTTTGGAGGGAGAGAGTTGAATTTGCAGCCTCACGGCGGGCAGAGAAGTGTCGGTGCATGGGCAGGGGGTGTCCCAGCCAGACCTGTCCTTCCTGGCCATGAATTTGCTTGTGTGTAATGGGAGCAAAGTTGCTTTGGGCTCTGTGGAAGGCACCTCTGCCTCCTCCCTGAGCGGCCCTGTGTGGGGTTTAAGTGCGAGGTGCCGGCTGTGGGGACCCTGCGTGCTCTACAGGTGCCTCTGTGCTGCGAGCAGGGATGTGGCGCTTCCCCAAGGAGCAAAACTGTGCTAAACCGTGGGGGAGGCACACTGCTCGCCGAGGACGAGGGAATTTGAAGGTCCGAAGTGCTGATACTTGGGAGCAGGGGCAGTGGTGGCAGCTGTCTGTGTGTGGGTCTGTGCTGGGGCTTCGGCATTCCTGGCTCTGTGCAGGGGAGCTTTGCTCGTATCTGCACCCTGCTTCACCGCTGGGTTTCTTTACACTGATACCGGGAGAGGGGACACTGTTAGATGCATCCTGATCCCGCAGGCTTGCTTGGAAAGGTGCCTTTTAGGGAAAACCCTGACAAAATCACTAGTGCCTGACACTTCTCCTTCTCTCACCAACTGGGTGTGCGTTTTGGGGCTTGCTGCTCGGAGCATCGTTCCACAAAGGTTGAGCTGAAAGTCTCCAACAACTCAATCTCCAAATGCTCCGATTTTCACCCCACTGAGCGTTGCTCCCCTCTTGCTGCCGGCTGCCCTGTTACCTCCCCACACGCAGTGGAGCCTGGCTGGGCCGTGGGGGTCTGCTCTGCCCCGTGGCACGCAGAGCCCCTCGTGCAATCAAGGAGCTGATGCGGGAGGGCAGCCCAGTAATTGCAGCAGCAGCTTGGCCCAAAGCACCCCGTTTGCAGAGGCTCCCCAGGAGCGTGCGGCTCCGGACTCGCTTGGAGAGGTGTGGATAGAGCTGTGCGGACGCCCCGGGATGAAAGTACTCGTGTGAGATGGGCTAAATGCTTAAGTGATCGCTGGTGTAACGCGATGAGCGGTAGATAACCCGATTACCTATGCAGTGGGATGCAGGGAACGCCAGGAAAATTATAGGGTAGTCATTCCGTTTACTGCTAATTGCAGAGAGGCAGAGTGGTGATTAGAACTGGCTGAATTCAAGCAAAACGTTTCTCACAAAGTGGCTTTCAAAATTGGAAGTGGATTTGATGCTAGTCTTCTGGCAGCTATTTTGGTTATTCTTGTGACCCTGTTCCAGCAAGTGTGTTTTCCAAAAGGTCCCTTTGCTAAAGCAGCAGCAAAATGTTGACATGTATTTACATGTCACACATGTAATGTGACATGAAGGGACAAGTGGGGCTAAGTGCCTCGGAGTTGCCCTGCCAGTGCTCAGGCAGCAGAAATAGACCCTGTGAACTCCTCCTTATTACTGAACAGTCGCTTTGGTCGGTAATACAGATTTTATTAAGCTCAAGCTCTGTGGAAGTTTCCTAAAATTCGTAGTGGTAAGGTTAAAAATAAGAAATCATGACTATACTATTGTGACAGTACCAATGCCTTCCTCAGTGCAAGGGTCTCCAAAATGCACATGTTGAAAGGAAGAGCTGGGTGTCCTTTGGCATGACCAGGGCTGCTGCTCTCCCTCCAGAGGAGACCTCGCTCTATTGCAAGGTGAGATGGAGCTTGATGTTCTCCTAGGTCCACCTGGCCATGGTAAGGCTGGTGTCCCTATGGGATTTGTCTCTTCCAAGGCTGGTGTCCCTGTGGGATTTGCCACTTCCCTACCCATGGGGCTGGTTTTATGCAGCAATTCTCATGCACAGAGCCTTGCTCTGTTGACACTACGCACGAGTCACCAAGTTGTGCCCTGAGCCAACAAACGCAAAGGGAATAAACTGAATCTTCAGGAAGCATTTACTAGGGAACAATTTTCTTGGATTCCGAGGCAAAAATAAATGAAAGGCAGTAATTAGGTGCCTGCAGTCTTTCAGTGACTGTTGAATTTAATGCTTTAGATGCTGCTTGTAAAGCAGCTACAGGTAGTCAAAGCCTGTGGTCCAGAAAGTGTTGCGTCAGAGATGGAAATGAGCCTTTTTGGTAGTGATCGGAGGATCTGTAAGAGATTCTGCTTCTGCAGTTGGAATCTGTCTGCCTTTGTACCACGTATAAAATGCACTCACAGTAGGTGGTAGCACCAGCCTCCTCATAGTGAATGCAGATATTTATATTACGCAAAAGGTTTCCTCACCTTGCTGCATTCGGATGATGTCTGGAGATACCGTTCCTGGTAGGTAAAAAATGAGTCTGACTTTGGAGGTGAATTCAGCGAGCAGTTTCTCTTTAATATATATAGCAGCAAATAGGAACAAAGCTGCTTAAAGATTACTTTAATGATGAATCATTATATGGCTCTCACCGTCTGAAAAGCAATAAAAGTCAAAATGGAGTGCCAGGATTTAATCGCTTAGAAAATGCATAGGAAGGGACCTCTGCTGTAGAGAGAACTTACACCACCACATGGAAGTAAAAATATTTCGAGGTACAAGAGTACTGAATTATCTTCCCCCCCAAAGATGTGAAGCAGCTGCTATCTTGCCTTTTTTGTTGTGGAAGGTTATTTTCTTTGGCTGTTAGTCATTCTTAGTGTTGGGAAAAAAAAGAAATCGTTAAATCCCGACCAATTTTCCCGTGTTTCAGTGCAGATGCTGTCATATTACTTTTCTTTTGAATGCTATCGTTTTTATTACTAATCCTAATTAAATGCTGTAATTTTAGAAAATCAGATTAATTTGCGCCATCAGCCCTGTGCAAATCCTGCAATAACTGGAGATCATAAAACGTTCAAGAGACCGTAATTTTACTCCCGAGTAGTAGTGGCACGTGTCCAAGTGTGTCGCTACCTTTGCTCTGATGACACGGAGCGCGACGTGTGCGCCTCCGCGTGCGACGTGAATACAAATGATTTGTTCCTCCCGTCGCATCCACAGGCAACAAGCCCTAGATCAATGACATCATCTCACCCATCCCTGAAATACTTTCTGCTTGCTGTAAATATTATATGAATTCCTCAGGTCCTCGTGGTAGATAAATGAGCAGCTGGAGCTGGGAGTTGTAGCTTGTTTGGGATCTGTGTGGGAATGGATGTGGTGCAACGAGTCCTGGTGTCATCCATGTGTTGTCACCTGAGTGCTATGGTCTGCATTGAGCCTGCACAGAAGCTCCTGCAGCGACTGGTTCATCTCAGGCTGGGAAGGAAACATTTCTATGGCTGCTTCAGTCTCCTGGGGAACAGGAGATCCTGTGAGGCTCTGGCACCCATGTTCCTTGAAGCCCAATTTTTGATCTTTTCTTTAAGCACAGATGTTAGGTAGCTAATAATTAAAGCTGATTGCCTGATTCCAACTCAAGCAGTGACAGAGCTGGTGTCCCACCACCTGCCCCAGCTGCTGGTTTCCTCCACAGTGACATTAGGAAGGATGTCCCTGGTCTCACTGGATGTACCTACTTGGCACTGAAAGAGGCAGGGATCAGCCTGACCCTGCAAATATTTACATCTGAGCCAGTTGTTTAGATTTTTATCAGAGCTGAGGAAAAAAGCATGTGGAAGGAGTGACTTGTCCTGCTTATTTTAGAAGTCTGCAGTGAGATAAGATGAATTGCAGCCTGGAAATGCCCATGGATGGAGGGGGGCTCTGGAGGAGGTGGCTGCATCACCAGGTGAGTTGAGTCCTACCAAACAAGTCCTCATCCATCAAATCCCACCTCCCTGGTCATATGGGGGGAGTTGTTATTGTAGAGGGAAAACCTGTAGTATGATGCTTGTCACATATTATAGATTTGGGGGTTGCCCGTTAGGCTTATTTCACCCAAACTGTAGAACTCAGGAGTGCTTTTTATCAAGATTTGTAGCATTTGACCACAGTTGCCTACCTGTCGTCCTCTGCAGGGTATTTAACATGCAAGAAGCTCTAGGCAGAAATATATGATTTCATAATAGCTATTGCTTGCAGAAAAAAAAATGGTTTCAAAAGCATATTAATTATCCACAGTTTAATGTATATAGTAGTTTGCAAATACTTATTGTGGACATTGTTATCTGAAGAACTGTAGTTTAATGACTCTAATGGGCGCTATTGTGAATCTCCTGAAACACTGGAGCTCTACAGCTATGAATTAATTTTAATATGGGTCCTATTTGCAGACGCCTGTATTTTTAGATTTTGTGGCACCTGGTATTATGTGCTTGGCTTATGACAGTAAAATCAGTTGAATGCTGGAGTGCATGCAAATACATCTGTATCAAAAAGGGTTCCTGCCGTATATAATTTACCCTTTTAATTTTTTTAATTGTGTGTATTTTCTGAAGTCGTGTGCAAATATAAAAGGTAATGTAAGCACACAAGTCTGAATGTCATGGAGGTGCAAATACTGTATCTTTTTTGTGTAAGACCTAGATGATTGTTATGGTTATGTCGTTTGGCCACTAGATAGCCCAGGGTGGAGCATTTCAGCCAGGAATTCCTCCCTGCCTTTCAGAGCCAGTCCTGTTTAAAGCCTGCAGATATGTGGGACTCAAATGTGTCCTGAGGGCACTTGAGTTTGGTGTTTAAATAAAAGGAGAGGAAAGAAAATGAGACAAAAAAACAGCCTGAGTTTATTTCCTTGCTCCATATGTTGAATCTTGTGCCTTTTTCTACTGAGTTAAGAAGCCTGCTGCTAATAGAAATCGTTTCACAAGTGGTCAAATCATTGTTCAGACTTCTTGTTGCTAAAGCGATTACATCCCTTAAACCCTTGTCATAAAATCTATTTTCAGGCAGTTAAATCACTCGTGTTTCTCTGATAATTATTCAGTATCCTTTTGAGATGCAGCACCAGGGCTGGGCAAAGCACAGGGCTGTGCTAATCTCACCAACACGGTGTGCAGAAACACCACTGTCCTCCTTAGCTGGCCTGAAATTGCCCCTGTTCAAACAGCCAAGGGTGTCATCAGCTCTTGTAGCTTCAGCACAACCCTGGGGCCTCCTGTTCTCGTTATCTGCCATGACCCCTATATATATTTTAAGTCTCTGATTTCTAGCTAACCCTTCACGCCTCTCTAAGTGGGGCGAGTCATTCACCACTGCAGTGCTGGATCCTAGACAAGTGGACTTGGATTTTCTGCATTAAAATACCTGGTCTTCGGAAGACCTGGGTGATGAAAAGGACGGAATTATTCACTTGAGTCCTCTGAGTTTGCCAGAATTTATCGCATAAGGCAGCACTGAGTTGTGCCGACTGAGAACCTGTCTCCATTGGCCTGGTTAAAAGCATATCCATTTGATGATGGCTCCTCATTAAAATTACATCGTGTTGATTATTAGTGATTTTTAAAAAGTATTCAGTGTGATTTTTGCCTAATGGTGTTCTTGCAGCCCATCATGGAGTGTCACTGAGCCATATGGCAAAGCGTGGTCTGCAGCATTAGCATGACTGCCTCTCTTTGACCTGCTTTAGAAACACATTGCAAATCATCTCAGGGTCATCCAAGAGGGATGATTGGGCTTCCCATTATACACAATCTCTACTGCCTTCCACTTCCTGACAGCACTGGGGTGATGTTTTCCAGGAAGGATTTACAGATTCCTATCCCAGTGGAGAAATTCATAAAATCAGCCATGACAGAGATAAATTACAGGTTTGGAGTACGATCGCTCTTCTGTTCCCCCTTGCTTTTTTTATCAGTTTTGGGGCTTCTGTTGGCACTTAGCTTCATTACTCTTGTTTCATTCCTTATCATTAGAGTGTTCTAGCAACTATTTGGTGATTTTGATCTATGTCAAGGCTTCTGTCTAGGCCGTATTACTTAAACCACTTTAAATGCTGGTGTAACGTATCCATTTGTGGTCATCCTTGCCACTTGTGCCCTCCTCCTCACCTTTCACTCTACCTGGCACTGCTGGCATCTGGGTCTTTCCTTGACCTCTGCCATTGTTTTTATCCTTTGCTCCATTCTGGAGCGATTTCCCTTCCAGCAGGAATATGGAGTAAACCCTTCCCAGCTGCTCTCTGTGATTTGTGTGCTGCTTCTGCCCGTGGTGCCTTCATTGCTCACCCTGCTATTTGATATTCTCAAGCCCGCCCTGTCCTCATCTCGGGGACTCTGCATTACTTTGTCCTTTCTCCTTTTTGCCACCTTTGTTTTTCCACAGTTTGTTTTTTCTTGAACAGTCCATTGGTTTCCTTGACATAACCATTCCTGACAGCCCGGTATCCCGTCTCCAACAGTGGCAAATAGCAGATGCTTAGGGAAGAATGTAGAAACAGGGTGAGAATATAATAACCCTAATGTACGCTGCCAGCAGTGATCAGCATATCGGATGTCTGAGTCGTGAATGTGCTAAAGCCGGGCCCCAGCAGGGGACAGAATGCCTTAAAGCACAAGAGTGAGGAGAGGATGGTTGTACAAGATGGTAAGTTTTCTTGCACAGCGCTTGCTCTTCGCCCATGCTGCCCTGCTCGGCTCAGCAGGCTGGTGCCATCCTCATTCCTGAGCAAGTGTTGGGTTCCTCAAGCTGCACTGGAATGGAAGCTTTTGTTCCTCTCCCTTGGAGGTTTCTCCAGAAGACGCTTCCAGCAACGGAGGGTGAAGGGAGAAGTCCTTGCATTTGGTTCCAAGCCTTGGCATGATCTCACAGTCTGTTAAGTTCTCCCAGCTTGCAGGCTCTGCCTGGTGGTGCTGCAAACTCCAGGTATGATGTCCCTGTCGGTCCTGTGAAAATCAGGGAGACCGAAGAGTGTCCTGCATCTAAAGGGAGGTTACAAGTGTCCATGCTCCTTGACCCATGGCAGGTCACACATGGACACTTGGAGGTATCGACATGCAGGCACCCACAGGGCAGATGCTCTTTCCCGACCAGTGATTTGGACATTTTGGACACGTAGGAGTATGTTGTAGTGTCAGAAACCCATCAGCAACTGGCTGGATTGCTCAGAAGTAGGAAAAAGCACTCTAACGATAGGGATAATATTTCTTTCTCTAATGAGGCTTGCTAGGGCAAATAGGAGAGTGCGTTGTTCTTGTGGTGAGCCCACTTCAGCAGGCCTCGTGCAATATGATAGTCTCCATAGTCTTATTAGTCGGTTATTGTAGCGTTGTAGTGTTAATATGCACATGTATTCCTGCACAGTGAACAGCAAAAGCATAAATAGAAGTAATAAGAGAGTGCTAATGTCTCGCATCCCCTTTTCTGGTTGAAAGCAGGCAGCAGTTTGTCAGCCAAGCAGGAGAGGAATATGGGCAAATTTTAAGTGTTTGCTTATACAGAGAAGGATTTCAAGCCACTATGCCTGTCAGTGCCTCCTATTGAACCAAAGCATCTCATGTCAGCCTACTTGAATATGTTTTTAAAGATATTTTAACACCAAAAGAGGCAGAGGGATGGTTAAGACCTAGAAAGAACCTTCTCAATGGAAATGAAGTTCCTCATCTGATGCTATTCTTAAAATTCGCTAACATCTGTCTTCAGCTCTGCCCGCCCCCAGACTTCAGAAGATGTTGCCCACACCGGCAGCTTGGTGGTAACAAGTTGGTTCTTAGGGCTTCTGGCTCAACACCAGTGTTAGCCCTGGGCATTGGTTGTTTTTTTTTCCTTCTTTGTCACTGTGCTTTTGGGGTTCATTCTGTATTTCCAAACTATCTGTTTTCTGCAAAATTCTCTAGTATTGCTTTAAATGCACAACAAGGTCTGAAGCAGGCGAAGCAAGCAGAACAACGTACCTGAGCTTCCTGAAACGTTGATTTGAAAGCTGCATTGAACAAATATCTCTATGGGCAGTGGGATCCATCACCCTGTGCATCCAAGAAGTGAAACAGATGCTGCAGATGCGAGGCTGCAGGTACCAGGCTCTGATCATCACTTCATTTTTGTGCTTCCTCTGGTCCCCCCACTACTCCAGCAGGCTTGATTTACCCTCTGCTTGTGCTCAGATTTACCCATACAGTGCATTATTTCAGTGTTGTATTTCCTTCACGAGATATGCTTTGGTTTTTGGTTCTTGCTTCGTTTGTTACTCTCTTAAACATAGTTGAAGTCCTTGGAGCTTCCTCAGAGTGACTTATAAAAGAACAAGGGGAAAGGGAAGGACAGGGACTCTTATTGACTGGCATTCAGTACCTACCTCTTGCTGTTCAAGGTTCCCAGCAAGTCTGTTAATATCAAGAAGTCCTTAAATTGCTATAGCTATTACCCAGCTGCTCCAGCACATGCCATGTGGTTATTAAAATGGATTAAACAATTATTTTTGTTTCCTGTTTTTTTCCCTTTTCTCTTAAAAGTGTAACAGGGCCCATAATGGCCTATTCCAAAGGTAGCAACAGTGGCTTTTCGGGGACATTTAGGTGATTAAGGTGAGGTACCCAGTGGCCCTTTTCCAGATGGAGTTTTCCAGCTGTGTGCAAAGTTGTGTGTGCTAGCAGTGTGCACATATGGAAATTAGCTTTTTATGTGCCATTTGGCCCCGAATTTGAATTCCTTTGACACCAAGAGGAAAGTGCCTAGAGACCAAGGGCAGAAATATGCCTGCCGATAGACGTGTTAGTTCTGTATAAATCATCTATAAGTATAGCACGCTCGATTCATTTAGCTAGTGACAGTGTTATTTAGGGGTGATGCAAAGCAGTCAGAGTAATAAGGACTGCCTGAGAAGAAAATCTGCGCTAGAGCTCTTAGGTATAATGCTAATTTAAATAAAATATGTGCCCTGTTGGAGCTGCGGAGTATTTCTTTTAGATGTCTTAATGATGTGGAAGCTTTAAATGTTTAAAAGTTGGTTTTCTTCAAAATGAAAGTGTCATGGCTGAACACTCAGGTTCATGTTTAGGTTGGGTTGATTCATTGTGTTCATAAAATGTTAGAGGTGTCCCAGCAGCAGATACACCTGTGTTTATGTATTGTATGTCCATGCACTGCGGAGAAGTGTGCCCAAGTGCAGCTGGAAACCACAGGGTATTGGCATTTCTCATCATGCTGCTAAGTCAGAGCAGGTTCCAAGCGAGGGGGTTGAGTACGGACACGGGTGTTAAGTGGGGATTACCCCGCTGAATTGGTAATGCTGCTATGGTACACAGAAAATAATGTAACTTTCTCTAAGAGCAGAATGAAATTGTGTTTGTTGTAAGCAGAAATCTCCTATCTTCATGAGAGCAAATCATAAATATGCTAAAGGGTGATAGAAAGCCTTTCTACTGGTGTTGGGTTGGGAGGTTCTGACCCGGTTGTTTATGACTTCAGAGGATATTCACTGTCTCTGTGAACATTGTATGTAAAATCCCTTTTGGAAGGATAACCTTGTAGTGCTTGCAGAGAAGCCGTGATTGCACTGGCGTTATTGCTGCCATTTCTCAGTGCAGATGCTTTCTAGTCACGGTGCAAACACTAGGAAAAAAAAAAAAGCCATACTGACATTAAGTGCCCTTTACACACCCCAAAAGAGAAGTGTGTATTTTTTTAATGTTTTAAATATTGGAGTATGGATTAGAGCCTAGGATAGTAATGAAAAATTATTGCTCTGTTTATTGACAGTACCAGCCCCTGGGAATGCTGGATGAGGTCCTCTTTTCAGCCTGAGAAATAGTATTTTTCTGAGTCAAAATGAAATGTTTTAGTCTGTGGTGCGCCCTGAAAGTAATAGATGCCATTAACCAGAGATTTAAACCTCGTCCCTGGCTGCTGCTGGCTGTAGATTTTTATGATAGTTCTCTTTTTATTTCTTCAACTGGTGTTGTGTCGTTTGTGCTGATTTAATCTGTCAATGTGTGCTGAGAAGCTTATCTCATTGTGGGCTTCCAATTAATTTCGGAAAGTGTCGCAGGGTTTAAGGTAGGGTTTTTCTTCTTGCTCTTCCAGCTGTGCCATGGCAAGCACGGCCATCCTGCCCAGAGATGGATACGCACCTGCGATGCTTGTTGTGGGCAAGAGATACCCAGGCACAGGTTTCCTTCCTTCCAAGGAGGCAGTGACCAGGGAGGCTCGGGGCAGTCTCTCCCATTGCTTGTTGAGCTGGTTGGGATCATGCAACGTTTCTCCCTTTCCCACCATCTGGCGAAATAGGATTTCAAAGCTTACATGCTCTTGGCTATAGCCTTGGCATGTTGGAAAAGGCAGGATACAAAAAGGTGGCATGAAAACTAACCTGGAGTCTGGGCCAAAATTGTGGCTGATGGTCATTGATTTCACTTGTGAGCCCCTGCTATAGGATCAAGGTCGGAGAAGTGAAGAGAGTGGTAGCAAGAAGGCAAAAGGCACTGAAGTTTTTGAGTAATGCTTTTGAGAACAGCTCCGCATCGTTGCCCGAAGGATCCCTTATTAAGGGTTTACAAGCTTAGCTAATCATGTAGTTTTAATGCCCTTGTTTGTCATCCAGTTATTAGCTGTGGCTGGAGGAGGAATGAAATCTAGTACACGAGTGAAATAAACAGAGAAAGCCCAACTTTTTCTCCCTGCCTCAATAACATCCTTGCAGCTGCCTTGTGGTTTCTTGTATAGGCTTTGCCCAGGGCCATAGATTTCCAGGGACATCCATAGATGTCTAGGGCCCAGGACATAGCTCTGATGGCCATTGACCACCTCCCTGGCAGAAGTCTTTATGGATTTTGAAGGTGGATTTACAACATTGTATTAGGTTTGAACTGCAGTTTTCAGCTTCCCAGCAATGAGCCCAAAGTTCCCTAGAGACACCCTGTGAATAGTAACGATGGATCTGTATTCACCTCTTGATTTTTTTCATTTTGAGATTTCTGGAAGAGTATTCCACATGTTGGGATAGATCGAATTTTCTCCTTCACTATGTGTTACTCAAGATTTTCTTTTTTGCCTCTGGCTGATTGAGGAAAGAAGAGAAAGTGCTTACATCAAACACGGAAATTCCTAGGAGTTTGCAGCGCATCCAGAGGGCCCGGGAGTGTGCTGTTACAGCAGTGTCTCTTTGAAGATGGGGAGCAGAGAAGTCAAGCTTGAAAACTATGATATAATTTTCGAAGATAGTTCAGCTTAGGTTGATAGATTTTTTGATTGGAGGGGAAGGAGAAGCAAAGGATGAGGCCTGCTGGCATTTTAAGATGATAGGAAGGGGCAGCCCTTTCTCAACGTGAGGCCGCTTAATCCCCTTTTTATTTTGTCAAAATGTAGCTGCTGACTCCTGAAAAAATGACAATCCACAGACAAACTTATGGGAAGATGATGTTCTTCCTGTCTTTTATAATGGCTAGACCCGTGGCAGTGGAGGGTCATATGTTGCTTTGAAAATGTTAGGTTGTGAATGAATTCTGAGGCCAAATCATCTATTCGTTAGCAGTTCTTCAGTTGTCAGGAAAGGTTTTGGGTATTCTCAGGGTTTGTCAGTTTTGTATTCTGCTTCCTGCCTTTTGGGGCAGTTTCCTCCATTGCTGAGTTTCACCAAGGGCTGCATTTTGGATTATATGGTTCTTCATTCACAGAACATAAGATCTACACATTAAATGTTTGCCCAAGGTAGTGACTTTTATGAAGAGGGTGGCTGCAGGCAAGGGAGAAAAGAGATGAAAAAGAGAAAATATGGATGGATTTAGCAAAGAGAAACTACACGTATTTGTTGCAGTTGCACCCTATTAAATTCCTTTGAATATCACATGTGACAGCATCTCTCCAAATACCCACTAGTGTTTCACCATAACTGAGGTGGTTAAGGTGCATTGTGAGTCTCCAACTAGTGCACAGCTTCTTCAGTCAAGATGTGGCAGTTATCAGAAGAAATCTTTCACTGCTCGGGCTTGCATTGCATGATTATGAGCAGGGCTGAAGCAAGATGCAAGGTCCTGGAAGCTGGTTTAAGGGCCTTCCCCCAAAGGGCAAGGTAGGATGAGGGTTTAATTTCCATCTTCTAACTGCACACAGTGAAACACAAGCATGCGGCAGGCAGAGAAGCTGAATAACATGTTTTGATTGCACAGTGTTCTCTCTTTTTTTCTGTGAGACTTTATTTTATGAGTTAATTATTGCATGGCAAGGGTTTGCCTGTGCTTGTAATAAGGCAATCTAATTGAATTCTCAATTTTATAAGCAGGATCAAAACGAAAGCTACTAGAAGGTGTTTCTTATAACAGTGACAATTCTCCTTTTACAGCACTTATTTATAGGCATTTCATAGCTATGACACAGATGTATGTGCAGAAATAGTACATATTTATAGACTACGTCTATAGTTTAAGTCAAATAAGCAGGCCTGGAGTTTAGCAGGATATTTTCTTGCGTAAGGACTCTGATTTTAAATAGTGTGGATAATAGTGTCTTTGCTATCTGAGGAGCGTATGAGTATGACTCATTGTGTCATAAATACTACTGCTATTACAGTGAGCATCCAAGTGAAATTACACAAAATTATATATTTGCCAGGCTTCTTTTCTCTAACGGCCAAACTTCAAAATAGAAAGCTTTATTATGCATTTTGATGCATTTTTGAACTGCTGAATGTTCTTACTGGCCCACTAGACAGTTTAATAGGGCTCCTGAACATCATCAATAATTCATGCATCTCTTGAACAAGGATGCAGTACTTTTTGTTCAACTCTAATTTGACCATACGATGTTGTGAGCTACTCCAGGATGCTCGGGGCGTCTGTCCTCCAACCTGTTGGAGTCCTTGACTCAGTAGATTTGGGAATTTT
The DNA here is from genome assembly GCA_034781795.1 of Crypturellus tataupa. NCBI lineage: Eukaryota > Metazoa > Chordata > Aves > Tinamiformes > Tinamidae > Crypturellus > Crypturellus tataupa. The sequence continues at coordinate 317,895 of JAWLRI010001115.1, forward strand.
TTGGATTCGTGGGTTGAGTTCCCACCTGGGGAATTGTCCTCTTTCCCTCTGTGATGCTACCATGTTCAAGAAGCAACAACCCCTTATTCCCAATGGGAGAAGGTACCCAAGGATGGGCAGAGCTCTTCACTTCCTCACTGTGGTGGGAAGGCACCACTGTGGGACCTCTTGTGTTGGCTGGACATCAGATGGAAAACTAGTAGTCTCCATTAAAGAAGCTTGAGGTAAGTGGGCATGGAGATATCATTAATGGAATTGAAAGGATATGTTAAGCCTGAACACACTGTAACTGAAAATGCAGTGATTACTGCAGAATGTGACAACTAATGTTTGTGAAAGAACCTAATAGCATTTGCTTCTTTTTCTTTTTTTTTTCTCTGAAGTGTTTTATTTTAGTGTTTATATTCTTATTTTACAGCAGTGTGATATCCCTTGTTGTGCTAAGTACCGTATCCAAATAGAAGGTTTAAAATAAAGTGGATGAGAAGGGCAAAGGGGTGAATAGAAGAATGTTCACCCTGGGCTTGTCCTCTTGACAGGCGATCCTGTGGGCAATTCTGCTCTTAACATTTGCATTTTTCATCTCATTTTATCATTGCAGAGCTAAGGCATGCAAAGATTAACTGATATGTCTAGGATGATCATCTTGGCAGAGCTGAGAAATGACAGGGAGTTTCCTGGAGTCTTTTTCTGCAAGAATCTTAAACCCTCTGGATTTGTCACGTTCTAGCTATGTCCATACATATCTACAAATAGAGTAGAAAGAGCCATTACAGAGAGCTTGGAAATTGAAGCTGTAATCTCTAACACTGGTATTTCTGAATACCAGTGTTCTGATATTAATAATATGTTATTCTTGAATGAAAATCTGTTGAACAAAGAGCAATGACTGGCCAGTTAAATAAAATAGTGCATATAACTATTTGTGTGTGTGCTGTAGTAGTTGGAAACGGTCCAAAATCCAGACTTCCTTCTCTCTCCTACTTGACATTGTGGCTCTTCATGGTGTTTCTAGAAGGCCCCCATGCTGACTTCCCGAGTGTTGTATTTGCCCTCAGGGTAGTGGCCAGATTGTGCCTAATCTTTATTTTTGCTGCCTTCAGGAGCCAAGTCCTAGTCCCCAGGCAATTCTGCTCTGTGTAGGTTTGAGAATAGCATCTTTGCTGCTAACAGGGGGCTTCGCTGCCCCGTGTGATCCTGGTGCTCCACAAGCTGCAGGAGCCTGTTTGACTCTGCCCCGTGCCGCTGTCAGCCAGGGCTGGGGGTGATTTGCAAGGACTTGGTGCATGGCTTGGACACGGTGTCCCTAGGCAGGATGGGCTGGAACTGCCCTTCCTCCTTCTGGTCTGCAGCAAGATTGGGGCCTAACAATGTGCAGCTCCCACTGTCTCATTCTGTAAGATGGGATTTGAGAAGAAAGAAGGTCTTTCTCTTGCTTTTTGTTGTGGGGATGGCCCTGGGAGTCCCACCTTTCTGTCACAAGTCCTCCATCGCAGTTATTCTTTTCTCTGGCGAGGTTGGGCATTGGCACTGGGATGGGAATTCTGATGTGGTATTGGAGGAGCATATGGTAGGGCAGTCTGTGATGACTAGGCAGTGAGAAGAGGCAGGTTGTTCCACCTGAAGGTTACCATGCCCGCCTGAGACACGCAGCCTAAGCAAACCCATGACAGGCATCAAATGGCTGCCGTACCACAAGGCAGAGCTCATCATACAAAAGCTCCTCACGTTTCAGTTTACAGATCAAACCTCCCTTCCCCCTCTGCTTCCAAAATATGAAAATCTGGCAAAAAAGACCTGCAAGTCCCTGCTGGCCATGGCTGAGCTTTAGAGCTGCTGCCTCTGGGTGTCTGGAGCTGGTTGTGGTACTGTTTCCCCAAGCTGCTTGTCGGCAACAGGATCACTCTGAAGCGTGACAGGACGATTCCATGTCATAAGCACTTCTTTTGTCCCTCTTTCCCAATCCCATTGCGGTGACAAGTGCTGGAGTCCCTCCAAATGGTCAATGGGCTCCAGCCTGGGACCCCCTTTTCAACTCTCTTCTGTTTTATTTCTCAGCGTTGTGTCTTGTTTCCATGGAAACTCCCAGCCTAACTTAAATTACAAGGACTGTCAGGTGCATGCACAGTGCTGTCACTGAAGAGTAAACACAGGTGGGAATGTCTGCTGTGTGCCCTGTTTCCACCACACAGGGTGGGCAGCTACATGGGCCACTAAAGTGCATTGGGAGCGTGCAAAGTTTTGGAAGAGACATTTCCTTGGCCTGCTGTTCCTTGAGGCTGGGTATGTTCGTGCCCATGAATATTGTGTCCACAAAAAGGAAGATTATTTTCCTGTGGCCAAAAACAGTGTGTTGGAGTCGCAGGCAAAAGCCTGTGTGCAAAGTTCCTCTTGAAACGAATGGCTTGTGACAGTAGTAATGAGCTAAATGGGGAAAATGGTTTAGCAGCAAGTTTGTCTTGGAAAAAGGGAGGGAAGAGCATGGAAATGTGCTGACAAGATATCCAGGCAGGTTTTTGTACTCATATTGCTGGGATGAACAAGAATGGTTGATTGGCATTAGTATTTCTTATGCTACTTGCACCCTGGCATGATACAAAGTGCCTAGGGCAATATTTTCTTCCTTTCAGTCCCACCCCTATTGTCATAAATGAAGAGAAGATTAGTGGCAGAAAAGCTGCTTTTAATGATGCAGAGACAAAAGTATTGTGCCTGAAAGAGTGTCTCCCATCCTAGTCTTTATGAAGCTTTACAGATATATTGGTGCCCGCTTTTTGTAAATGCCGTATCAGCGGGACAAAAACCTGCTACACAAGAGAATTTGCATCTCTTTTTGGAGGAGCCATCGAACTGTGAGATAAAATGCAGCTCTGCATCTCTCAAAATAAGATATTTGCATCTGTATAAGTGTTTTAATTTTGGTAGCCAGGAATAGCCTAGGCATCTTCATTATAATTATTAAGAATTACTAACTTGCACAATTACTACTTTGAGAGATGCGAATGTACATGGTATTTCAGACGACGTGGAGAAGTGAAGAATTCATTGCTATTTAAAAAGTTGGAGGAGTTTACTTGTATGCTGGCAAATAATACAGGAATTTGAGAATTGCGTGGCTGGAGAGGGCTGGAGACTTGTTTGGTGGCTCTGCTGTGACAGAGGCCAAGGTGAGGTGCTCGGGAGAAGGTGAGGAGCCTTGCCTTAGGATGTGTGCAAGAGGAAGGACAGCAGAGGTGCAGAAAGGATATTACTTTTTTTCTCACTTTTTCATGCCTGCCACTTTCCATTTGAGAAATTCTAAAAGAAAATCATCAGCTTGGAAGTGGCCCATGCCAGGTAGTTTCCCACACATCAGCAGCTGCCAGGAGATTCTGGCACTCAGAAACTCCTTCCTACAGGCAGTGAAGGACAATATACCTTCAGCAGTGAGAGTCTCCCTATAACGCGAGGACCACCGTGGTGGTCCTGAACTCAAGGGGAAGAGTCTCCTTGTCCGCTGGGCCTTGGGATGTCTTCCAAGGGTGCTCAGGGCTGAAGCCTGCAGGTTGCATGTGGTGACCACCACCACAGCTTGGGGTCCATGGACTCGTTGACCATCTCTCTACCACGTAAGACTGGTCATCACTGTGTGAAAATATTGTGAGAAGCCTACAGCTCTTCTCATGTCCCTCTAGGATAGTGACCTTCTAGCCAAGTACAACTATTTCCATTGCTCTTCAGTAAAACTGAAGCCATATGTTGCCCTTTTATAATATGATGGAGTTTTTTATTTCATCAGTTCAGATCATCCTGTAAATTCTTCTGCCTTCTATCCATAACTTATGTCAGGTTTTCATGTTGCCTTTTTGTTTTTTGTTAACTTACTGTATTGATTAAAATAGATGAGCTGTGATATTCTGCGTGAACATTGCCAGGCTCATAAGCCTAAAATAGGGTTGTGCAAACAGGTACAGATACTCAGTGTCCACAGCTAGGAGCTCACTCTCCTTGATTAAGTTAATTCTATTTCCTTGCTAAGTTTAAATGTTTTTTTTTACCAGGTCTTGCTTTAGAGGACCACTTAACTTGGTAAGTGTTTCCTGCTACAGAAAATTACTGGCATAAACTCTCAACTCATCCATCTCCTGGTCTTTGGAAAGAGACATTTTTCACAGCGTTTTTTCTTTGGCAGCCTGATTCGAAGTCCGTTGTTATCAGCATTGTCTCCAGTGCATTTTAATGCAGCTGAATCAATGGTCACCATTTGGGAACAAAGCCCTGGGCTCACATCTGCAGGCTGGGAGGAATCGCTCGCCTCTTACCATGCGCCACCTCTGCAAAGGCTGCATTTCCTAACAAGAAGCTCATTCTAGTTAGGAAAGGTTAGGAGAATATTTACCAGAATATATAGATAAATGTGGTGGGGGATTTACGGCTGCAGGAGGCTTTTACAACTCCTAGGCAAAAGTGGAACTGGATAAGTCAGAGGATGGAAGCTCAAAATTAGGCTAATAGTTTGCAGGAAGCATAAGATCTTACCTAAGAGCATGCTGGATTTTTGTCCCTAAAAGCCATTAGGAATAGAGCAGTTTTGAAGGCCAGCTCATTACTGGCTTCAGGTAGCTGCAGGAGCCTGTAGTTGAGCATCACTAGGTTTCACTATGCACAAACTCCCTTTGGACATCGAGACTCCTCTCTTGGCCTTAAAGCCTGAGCAGTTGGCAGTCCCTGACTTCAGTGAGATTTGGAGCAAGTGACTTCGAACCACCCCATTAGATTCTGTAATCCAGAAAGCTCTAAGTGCAGATTCCATTGGCTGGAATTGGCTCTGCAGCACCAGGATTTTAAAGGGATTTTTTTTCTTTGCTTCTTGCTCTTTGATGTAATTTTGTGTCAATGTCCATTATTTTCAATTGTTCTTTCTTAGAATCTCTTTTTCCTGGAGCAGCTTTTAACTATATATAAAGTTATCTTGCTGCTGCTCATAAATGTTTTCTCCCAGGAGGGAAATCTCTAGTTAAATCTTCTAAGGAAGTAATGAAACTGTCTTTGCAAAAAGCCTTTTGAAATGCACATTTAAAGTGAAGAAAGGTAGGATGGCTGAAGAAGTTCGGTGATTTTATTTTTCTCTCTCAACTTCTTTCAGCTGTAGTATCCTGAATGCTGCTTGCAGCTTTAATGGGCATTAAATTATAGGAAAGAATCTTTCAGATCCTTTTTCCTTTTAATAACTATCATCAGATTTACGGGTCAATAAGGATTTTGCAAATGGAATTTTATGGAAGATCATTGTTTTGAGGTTACAGTCCTTTTTTTATAACCTTTATTATGGCACAGCTGGCAATCTATAAACAGTGCATGTATCAATGTCCTGTAAGTAACACGCTCCCTTTTTTGGATGATGTGCCCAGGTGGAAGCGTGAAGGGTCTATGTGCAATTCCCTATGGAGGGGTTGACCCCGTGCCTTCCCGAGGTGCTTCCCAAGAAGAAAGCAGTTGCAATACAGAAAGGTAGGTAGGAATAGAGGAACCTGTGTATTTAAAAGCAAATGGCAAGCAGGATTAAATCTGATTTTATTTTTAAGTAGTACAGAGTATAGTGTGAAATGGTAATGGCTAATGGGAAATGTGTCTGCAACTTGAATAACAGTGGGGCTGGAGGGCATCAGAGCTGCCCCTCTGGCTGCTGAATGACCTGGTGAACAGGGTCTGCTGCAGTTTTCTTAGTGCTGTTTAGTTGTTTCTTTTTCCAGTTTCCATTCCTATCCTTTCCTTTATGTTATGTTTGAATAAAACTTGCCTTCCCATGACAAATTCTTGTTTCTTCCCATTTGCTTCGTTCTTCAATAAGAGCCATCACTCGGGCTATTTTTCTCAAGTCTTCCTTGCAGATGCACTTCCCTCCTGGGAGGAGTTTTGGGGCTGAAAGCTGCACTTCTGCTGTTTACCTGCACTCTTTGTGCTAAAACCTTGGAGCTCTTTTCCTGCAATTTCAGTAAGAAATGGAGCTTTTCCAGAGATTAATGGCTGTTTATCCAGTTGTGTTTAAACTCATTTTTGTAAGATGTTTATAATTTAGAATCTGAAGCATCTAAGATGCAGATTTTTTTTTTTCCAAAATACCACTTTTTTATTTTCTGCTTTACAATGACACGCTAGACTTCTGGGAAGAAAAAGCTTGTGTGCCTTGAATTGGTAATATGCCATTCCTGGCAAATTTCAGTTCCGTTTCAAGCACAAATGCTTCAAATCTGGGGGCCTGGTGCGGCTTATCAAGGAGCTTTGCACCTTGGGTCACCGCTCTTACAGGCAATACACAAACATCTTTTCAGTTTGGTGCTAACACAACTACTCTGTCCTTCTGCTGGACTTTGTGTTGCACTTCATAACTAAAGTTGGTGCAATCCCTGCCGCTCGTTTTCCGTGTGCTGCATCTTGCACCGTTGCATGCGTCGCTCTTGCTCAGGCTGCAGCTTGCGTTTGACATTTGTGGTTTTAGCCGAGTGTATTAGACATTTCTTAGCCTGCAGACTTGGCCCAGCTGCCTGATGTTCTTCAAATGCTGCTTTGTCAAAGGGGCTACAACAACCACTGACCAAAAATAAAAACATCTTCCCGACTTCTGTCCATCACCATTATGTTTTACTTTGTCTGTGGAAGCATGTGCTCAGGAATTGTAGTGGTTGTTCCAGGCTGAAGTGTGGTGTGGTTGGGATTTATTCTGCAATTGAGAAAGAAAAACCTGTTTGATTAGAAAAGTGAATAGGTGCAAAGTGCGAGTCATCTTCTTTATACTGAAAGATTTTTTGTAGGGAGGAAAGTTCTGCAGGTAACGAATCCAGCATGTGTGGCTTTTTCTTGCCACCACACTCTGCGTGATACTTTTGGGTCTATAGGTTTGTCATTTGGGGGGAAGTACACGGAGGCAATGTTCAAGTGCCCATTTCCTTTAAATAACAGAATAAATAACAGAAATACCATCGAAGGGAGCACCAGGCAGCACAGTTGGGGCTTTAACCTGAGATCCTATCAGAGCAAAACCAAATGTGATTCCTCAGCTCCTTATGTTTTCCCTAGTGCTCTGGTGTCTTCTCACTGACCTGTTCTTTAAGTGAGAGCTTTCAAATAATTTCCTTATATTGATCTGAAAGAGTTGCGTGCTGCTGTGGCAGGGGGTAGTTGCTGATCAACAGCATAATGTGCTTGAAAACAGGACCAAAAAGCCCAAGAAACGCCGTTTCCTTGAGCCGAGCTCGATTGCTGGCGGTGGCTCCTGCCAGATTGCCCCGGGCACAGAGGGCCGGGAATAATTCCTGAGCTTTGGAGTCTATTTATAACTCTTGGGAAGAAACGTGCTTTTTTTTAAAGGCAAAAATTGTACGAAATGTCTCCTGTCAAAATCTCACTCATCAACGTCAGATTTGCCTGACATTGACAAAATAGCTATTTCTGTGCAGAAAATGTGACAAAACAGAGTTTTGAATTTGCTGCCGGCTTCCATGCCCACTGTTTTCCTTGGAATTAACTCCTCTCCTTTTCCCTCCGAGTCATCTTGATGCTGAACTTTTACTAAACCCACAGCATTCTCTTGGTTTGTGCAGCCTGTATCCCAGGAGCTGGGATCAGGGCTGCGTGTAGCAAACTTGTCAGCCCGCTACCCAAAGCGCTAAATATTTGGCCTCTTTACTCAAGAAAATATCTACTTTTCTTGCCCAAGGGTAAGGGAGAAGAAATGTGAAGGGCAGTGGGAAGTGAGGAGGCCTGACTGTTCTGTGGATCCGGTCCAATTCTGCATTGATATTGATAAAAAATAAAAATGTGGCTTGCAACACTGACAAACAGTAAATTACCGGCAGCTATTTGTTTCTGAGCCTAACTGCTCTTGCATTTAATTCTGTATCCTAAGGGAATATCATTGCAGCAGATCAGAAATGTTCAGAAGTTAATGGCCCTTCGTCTGCAAGATGCTGCTGCTTTGAGCTCCGTCACAGAACCTGCCACTGTGGGATGCGGCAGCTGTCACTTCCCCTGCAGGAGTTGCAGCGTGGAGGGACCATGATGCAGGAAGCAGCTCGATGCAGAAAGCAACATTTGGGGCCCCACAAGGTTTTCTGCTCCCATTCCCTCCCTGTTCACCGGGAAGCGGCTGGAGGAGCTGCCAGGAAGCAGCTCCAGCCTCATCCTGGGGCCAGTTTTAATCTCTTCGATGCAGATGGCATAGATCTATATGAAGTCACCCCTAAATATTTTTTTAAAAAAACATGGCTTTTTGGGTTCAAAACAGTCTGTTGCTCACTCCTTTGCACCTGCACCTTGCAATACCGAAGCCAAAACGTCTGCACCGTGAAGGACTGCGCATGAGTTTTGCAGCTCTGAGGTTTGTTGTAAATAGCCTAGAAAAACAACAAGCGTCTTAGTATGTGAATTAAGATGCAATCCGTCTTTCTGCATATTATCCACTCCTTGTTGATTAATTTCTCTCATACGAGAAAATCCAATCTGCCACCGAACACCAAATCCCAGTAGCAATAAGTCTGTTACGGATATGTGTATCTAGCATCAGCCCTGGAGCGACCTATAGATTTTCCATGCTGTAATAAAAGCATAAAAGTAACTTAAAAAGAAAGGAAAAGCCAAATCCTGTAATCCTTCCTTTTCTGTTGACGTGAAGAGCCTCTGCCCGCCGCAGTGGCAGCTGTTCCATGCGGCAGGGACAGGTCTCACCTTTCCCAGGAGGAAGCCTGAGCACCTGCTTACAGGTTCCCCCAAGTGCTGCTGGTGGCTTCACAGGGACCATTCCCAGATTTTACAGTATTTGCAGTCATTTGCATAAAATATGCACTTTAATAGGCACCTTTTGCATTGTATTTGCTGCCTCGCACCTTCCTACTTGCTTTTTCTTGCAATGTGGTGAGGTTGACATGGCTTTTTTGCTGATGAAATAGAGTTATGTGTATCAGGGACAGTATGGAGGGCATGCTCTGCTGGTACTGGCCTTGAGGCCACAGCATTGCAGCTCCTGCCTGGTGTGAAATCCAAACCCCGGAGACCCTTGGATTGCTGGAAAGGAGGGATGTGGGAGCAAGGAGGCTGCCCTTGCTCCTAGCCTTCCTGCTGTGCCCTGAGCCTTTGAGGATCCAAACAGGGCATTACCACGATAGCAACAATTTACCTGTTCAAAGGGTTAATGTCATGTTACTAAAAGAGAGGAGGGAATTCTTTAGTCTTCCCCTTACATTCTGGACATGCTCAGGTTGCATCCTCATTTATTATTGCTTTGCCTTGCTCGGCGCCCACCCTGAGTGATGGGTCTTCTATTGCTGTGCCATTAAAGACTCCTTAAATCTATAGGTCATGGTGGATTTATACAAAACAGTAAGTTGTGCTCGTGATCGATGCAGTGCACTGGATCTCTGCAGAACTACTTTAAGTCTATAGCTGATTTCAAGGTGATCTTTTGGGGAAAAAAATTGGAGGAATTGCTGTTGATATTAATACAATGCAAAGCCCTCCCTTTAGGTGGAGAGGGACAAGCTAACGCAGCTGATGCACGAAAACCTTGTAGATTTTCCGACTTTTGAAATGACCCTTTTTCCCCTCTTCAACTGAAGTCAGTACGAGTAGGCTCCAAAATAACTTCACTGGGTTTTGTAGACTAGAGCCTATCAAAGCTCATCTTCTGTAGCTGCTGCAGGAATAAAAAGCACAGCTAAATGCAGCTGAGCACCCATTATAGAAGTCATCTTCACGACAAAGTGGGTAACACTTGCTAGGACTTCTCCCACTGCTGCCTATATATAAATGTATGTGCCAGTGCTAGCTACGCAGTTACAGGATGGTTTCTAGAGCTACATGGGGCTAGTGCTGGCTGCTGAGAGCTGAATCTGTGTTCTCTCCCTTACTGGTGTGCCGTTTTCCATTAAAAATTATGTTTTAATTGACCTTGAAAACTAAGGAAAAGGCTATAATTTGAGGAGAGAAATAGTCACATCCATTATAGTTCACTGTGACTTACCTGTTGCAATTCCCATTTAAGCTCTAAGGTTTTTGGGGGTGCAGATGCAGTTTCCAAAGTGCGAAGTGAACGTGCCGCATAGGCTGCGATTTGCTTTCAGTGCCTGCAGACATGCCCATGCCTCTGGCACATGCCTCGTATTTACAAAAGATAAACATTTATAGATCTTCTTGCACAATATCTCCATATTGCAGAATGCTGTGGTGATGTTTGTGTGAAAATATGCGCTCGGAGTTTTTTTGTGATGACAAGCTTAAAAATTAAATTACACAGCTGTGTCCGTATCTTTAGGAAAGAAGCCTTAATAAATTATTCAAGTCTCCTCAGAATTAGTGTTTAATAAATACTGATGTATTCTTGTAGGAAGTTGGTTTTCCTATCTAAGGTTAAGCTTTGAAAGGATTTAAACCTTGAACTGGATTATAACAGATGCATTCATAATACCCACTCTAAATGCAAGCCCAAAGATATTGGAGCTATTGAATGAAATACTGTTCATCATCAGTGAAAGCTGCTGCGAATTGAGCAGCAGCATTGAGTTTATGTAACTGGCACTAAGAACACCTGGATAAAGTGAACGTTTACTTTTTCATCCCATAAGGGATGAAAACTCCCTTATCCTCTGGTGACTCTATCCTGTCACCGTATTCCATCTCCAGAGGAGGAATCCCTAAGTGGGAAGTAGCGGAGTTCAGGGAATTTGATATTTCTTGTGGGAGGACGTTTTAGTGACCGGTTGTCAGGTTTATGCGAAAGCAAATTCCCCCAGGCCGAAGGTTGTTGCATTGGCCTTGCTGAACCAGCCCCAGACCACACAGCTGCCGTGAAACAGCTGGCAGCAAAAGCTGGAAACGAGGGAGAACAGGGAAAATGAAGGAGTGGGCAAAGAGATCTGCAGCGTGTGGAGGAAACCAGGTGTCTGCCAAAACTGCATTTCTAGCGTGCAGGTGGTCAGCCGCACAAGGGGGCTGCAGGATGTGCAGCAAGGTGCGAGCCTGGGGGAGGACATCCGGCTGCAGAGTGACCTGCAAACACGAAGGTGTCGGCACGGGATGCCGGCGAGCGCCTCGCCGCTGCCCTCGGCCACGGCCAGCAGATTTGTGCTCGCAGCAGGCTCCAAACATGGTAAAACCCAGACTGGGAATGAGAGATTCTGATTTCATTTATGGGCGCTGCACATTCCGTTCCTGGCATATCGCATGGAATGTTTTGCCTTGCTCTGCGTTGCTAACCAGGAATGACTTGTCCAAGAGCTGTCGCTTGCAGTGGGCTTGACTGCTGGGGTGCATGGCCTCTGCCTTGTGCTTTTGCTCAACGGTTCAAATTCTGCCTGGAAAAGAAGCGGTAGTGCAACGTGCTGGGTATGTGACATAAAGCGGGCAGCAGCTGAGGGACCTAATTTCTTGGATTCCTGCTTTCCTACCCTCCTTTTCTCCTCATTCAGTAAACGGAATTGCTGGTGTCCCACACAGGGTGAAGGGAAGTGCTGGTGTTGCACAATGACATCCCTCTGGGAATGCCCATATTTCCATGATGGTGCCATTCCACGTGCAGGATCCAAGCCATGAAGATGAGGTTTTGCTCATGCTGTGGTGACATCCCAAACAGAAATTGCAGTAACACTCTCCCTATATTTTGCTTCCATAGGCTTCACAGCACTGTCTTCCTATTCCTTCCAAGGGAATCTTTTTTTTCTTGATGTTAACATAAATTAGCAAATTAATAAAAGTTGGGTCAAAAACCAGCTTGGGGTGTTTAGTCCCTTCCCTGCAGCTTGCTTTCTCTTCTAACGCTGTAAAGGATCAGGTAACACAGAGAGAAAAATACCATGAATATAAACAAGTGCATCCAGCACAGCTCTGAATATATCTTGATCATAGGAATGTCAGTTTTGGGGGTGAAAAATGAAATGATAAGACACATGCCTGGGTGAGGCATTAGGGTCTGGAAATGCTTTATGTTTGCTCTGTCTAAAATACTTTGCTTTCTGTTGAACACTAAGGAGAAAACCCCAGCCACTTCCATGGATTATATTTTGCAAAAGGCACTCAGGGAATGAAGTTAATAACAGTTTAGTGAGCAAAGTGATGTTTGGTTACTGATCTCCCTTTTTCTGGGCTGCTACAAAAGTGTCTGTTGTCTTGTCTTGCAAGAAAACTGCAGTAGATTTCAGGGCAATTCTAACCAATTTAAGTGCTGATGAGGGCTATGACTATAAATGGCACAAGATGTTTTCTTAGGAGCCAGGGAAAATGGATTTAGAGCCTTTTTTTTTTTTTTTTTTTGGGAGTTGCTATTGAGTTTAGGATTTGTGTGACCCATAATTTACTGGCATTTTATTTCATTATTGTGTGCCTCATTTACTGGACAAATAATTTTTATTTCAAGTTGTTTAGCGATAATTACCACATTCCTAATTAAATAGAATTTCTCTTGGTTTTGCCACCTGCATTCGACTGGAAAATTGAACAGCTGAAGTGAACGGATCAGATTTTCTTTCAAAAGAGTCGCAAGCATCTTCCATTTTGACGGAGGATGTTTTTATAAAAGGACTTTTTCGGAGGGCTGCAACGAGTGTTCACATCCAAGCTGTCCTTTCTGCTCAGTCACCTGTTTGTGAGGGAAAATGCCAGTGCAGAAGAGTTTGTATATTCATTTATTCTCGTTGAAACATATCTGTAGGGGTTTTTAAACACCAAATTTGGAAGAATGATTATTTTGGAAAGCTGCTGCTTTTCCTATTTTTGCATTTGGAGTGCAAAACTTTGAGATTATGACTCATTAGATAAAATTCAGCTGAGCGTGATGCAGCAACCCAGCTTGTCTGGAAACATCCCTGTGTAAAACCAGCTCACTCGTCATTACGGTCATAGGACCATTTACCAGCCTTTCAGGAATTTGGGGTGGAATTTGGGGTATGTGACCTTCCCTGGGCTCTCTAGCAGTTTCCCTAGTCACCCAGGCCCAGGTGTCCATCAATCCAGTGGGATGACTATCCCTGGGATATCCCTAGGCTCCTCTCCACAGTTTATATGAAATAATAAAAGGCAGGAAATTGGCCCAGATTTCTAGTTGGTGAAGTCAAGGACACTCTGATGAGATCTTTTATAGTGATCTGACTGATCAGGCCTTCATTGATGCCACATCCTTGTACAAGAGCTGGTTAAAAGCAAATAAAAGGGATAACTTGCAAGAGATGAGCAAGAATTCAGATCCTCTAATGCACTAATGTAAGTCAAAGCTTGGGCCAGTCCTGTCCCAGGGCAGTTTGTAGCTGGCGGCTGCTGGGAACAGGTCACTGTTTCCACAAAATCTCTGTGTTTCCTCCCCTCCTACCAGCACAGATCTGATACCAGCATGTTTTCGTGGCCGGGCTCATCCGCTGATCAGACCATTCCTGGTCTGGCTCACGCTGCTCTGCTCTAAAGGGAGTACTGATTTGTTGAACGAATATTGAACATTTTCAGATACCTGAAAAAAAAATGTTCTTTAGTAATCATCTTCCCCCTTTTTTGAGTAAATTTTTGCTATTCCTATTCATCATTTTCATGGGGTGCAAGTAACCCAGCTTTGATTCGCTGTCTGCAACCAGGCGAATTTCCAGTTTGGCTTATTTGAAGGCAGATATGTGAAAATGGTCGCTGTTTATGAAACTTCCAGAGAAGAATGTTAAAGCAATGTAGAAAATTTCAATATGAGGTTAAACTTCTGCCTACCTGCAAAAGAATCTGTAATTTTAATTTACTGCACCGCTCGTTTCGGTTTTGTAGGGAAAGTGCTGAAGTAAGATAACATGTTGTAAAGCAGATTTATTCCTATGCAGTACAAGTTTCCTTTCCTTCTCACTGAGCCTATTATGTATTTAGCAATTTACCATTTTTTCAGAAAAATGAACACATTGTGTAATATGGATAATTTTACTGCCATTGTATTAAGTTTTAACAATACTTTAAAAAGAGCATTTTTATGGCATGTGTAATTCCAGTGTCCCATAAAAACTGTTGGGAGACTAGGACAAATTAATGGTGCGTACCAATAAAGGATCTTGTCAAAATGCATTTTAAGAATAACGACCATCAGAGTAATTCATTGCAATGAGTTGTTTTGTCTTGAGTGCTCTCTGCACGGTTTGGATTTGATGGTAATAAAAATTGTTCATGAGATCCCAGGTCTTGTGGTCCTACCTGGACTTCAGCTTTATTTACCAAAATAGATGTGAAAGTGAGTGCGCCGGACCGCAGTAGATAAACCTCCTAATGTGCAAAACGTACGATGTTTTTATAATCAAATGGAGCTATTAACAAGAGTATTAAAAAGGAGACAAATAAAAACTATCCCAGGAAGCAGAAGGATGGGACGCACACTTTATTGATGAGAGAGCTCAGCTGAGGTTTTTGTATCGATTCCAAAACTTGCTTTCTTTGCCAAAAGCATGAATTATGAATGCAGTCTGTTGAAACACAGAATGTTTCTCTTCTTAATATGATTGCTGCAGACTCCGAGCTTGACTGTGAGAATGGATCAGTACAGGTAAACGAGGGTGTGGATTTGCCGAGCTGGCTGCTGCCTGGGCTAACTGCTTGGAAGCACTTCATTAAATGAGCACTGCACGTGCCAAAGCAAGGTCATTTTGAATGTGGCATATATATATATATTTAAAAGAATGCAGATATGCTTCTACTGAACTGTCCCCCTAGTTAGCAGGACTCGGATTTTGCTTCAGATGCAAAAATTGCTATTTCAAATAATGCAAAATTAAACCTGCGGTGTGTTTGGGGCAGTAAATCCTGATATTTGCCTACACACCAAGCTCTAAGAAGCTTTATGGTGAATGTACTAAGTGCCCAGGACTTCTGGAGAACTAATCTAGCAGTGCCATCCGTTTTATAAAAGTGCTGTTTAAATTTTAAATCTCTGTTTTGGGGAATTGTTTACTTGGCCTTAAAAATTCAAATGGATCTGAAACTTGCCATGCAAAATTCAAGTCTTGAAGCAACTCTGCCTCACTGAAAAGGAGAAGGAAAGTAATTGCTGTTTTTTTCTAGGAGATGTTTACTACAAAGAGAACCACATGTTGCTGTAGAATGAAAAATAAGGTTTTCAACTTTGCTTTTTGAATGGTTTTACTTTTAAAACCGTGGAATGAATTACGCTTGGGAAGGGAACGCGCTGCAGCCGCAATGAGCCCAAACTGCCATTTGTGGGGAATGAAAATGTACTCCACAAATAGGGGCAGCAGGTAAATCTCTCCCCATCTGTGTTGGTAATCGGTGGCAATCACTCCGAGCGCAACCCCAGGGAGACCTGGTGCCAATCCGGGCTAGAGCAGAGCGAAGAGGAGGGCTGGGAGGAAGGCCCCAAGGGCAGCTGGGCTCACAGGGGATGGATGGCGGATGCCAACATCCACAACGGAGCCGCAGACCACGGAGCGTTGCTGCATCTTCTGTGACCTTCCCCGGCTCCGTCCCCCGTGCGTTTGTGTAAACCCTGGTATTAACATGCTGGTAGGAGCACACTCGTCTGCCTAATTATGTTCTGCTCCACGGCCTTTTGTGGCTACAGGTTTGCTCTGCTGCTGTGTTGCACAGGGGGAACTCCCATAGTGCGCACCGATTGTCACCCCCCTGTGGGCAATGTCACCTCTGGCGTGGGACGGATTCAGAGCCTTCTGCTGTAGGGAGGCCCTGGGTAGCAGAGATGCCGCTATGAGAAGGAATGCCAAAATTCACAACGAAAGAACATTTTTTCTCCTCTGATGCTCTGCAAATCCATTTCAACAGACGGCCTCCTGCTCAGTGATTTCTCCTCTTAGCTTTGATGCTGTTTATGTACATAGTCTTTAATACTTAAATCAAAAATCCAGGTCTTTTTGGGCTGAGATGAGAAGATGTAGAAGAGTGAGCGGAGCGTACTGGTAAAGGAGTTGTTGGTGTGTCTGCTGACCCTAAAAGCATCATCACTTACATCTTCAAAATAGAAATATCAGTAAGAAAAGAGCTGAATTCTTGAGGGAATACTAAAAAAGGAACTGTCTTGGTGATCAATGGATGCTGCCAGCTCTGGCAGAGCTCTTCACAAGCTTAATAGTTTAAGGAAAACATTTGAAAGCGACTGCTTCTATCTCCTGCTTAATAAATGAGCAGATCATTCATGAAACAGCCATGGCTGTCTATAAGCACCGAGAAATACCTGATTGCACGTGTGGAGTTAATCTCTGCAGTTAGGGCAATGCATGGTAGGTGCAGAGGGGGTTCTTGAGTGTGTGAAACCAGATGTTGGGGGGTGCTGTGCCCTCATGCACCTACCTCCTGAGCGGCCTGTTGAAGGGATTTGGCTCAGGATGAGGGCTGTGGAAGAGGGGAAATTCCCCCTATTTCCCCTCTGTCTTTTTTTTCCCTCTTTTTTTTTCCTCCCCTTTCTGCAAGAAGTGGAGCGGCTGCTGAGGGTACCTTGGCCCATGGAGGCCAGTGGTGCCTCAGCACTGGGCTGGGCAGGTCTCACTGAGCGGGGATCCCTGCTATTGATGCTGTAGGACATTAAGAGGAGAATTGAAATAAAATAGTGTTTTCTGGGTAGATTTTGACTTGGAGTTTTCTGCTTCTGTTGACACTAAGTATTTCCAAGGACAAGTGGTGTTTGAGGGTAATTATCTCATACCTGTAGAGCTACAAACAAGCCAAATAAACCAGGACAACTAAGCACGGATGAGACCTGAAGTTGTGGCTCCAGGGCAATATTCTTGCTTGGATTAAAACCTTCAGGCTGCTGGACTGCAGGCCAGGAGGAGCTCAGCATGACCACGAGGGATGTTGGGGACATTGCGATCCCACAAGGCTGGGCTGGGAAGCGCTGGCACTTGCGAGCGGATTTCAGAGCAGCTTTGTGACGGGGGTTCTGTTTTTATTTATTTATTTGTGTTAACAGCAGATAAGTGCTTGACTTGAGAAGGAGTGATCTGGATTTTGACAGTTATGGGGAAACCTTGGTGGATGATGTGCTTGGAGGGGAGAAGGGCACCTCAGCAAGGAGATGCTTTGGACTCTTGTGGGTACCAGCACCCTTCGACCACAGAGGTGGACCGTAAAGGAAGCAAAATCACTCTACACAGACAGAAAATAGACAAAATGCCCTGATTTCTCAGGAAAGTGCTAGGATGACCCATTGCTTCAATTTCCCATACAGGGAAACCTGTCTCCACGGGCTGACCGAGCATCATGGAAAGCATGGTGAGACAGTGACACTTTGGGATAGCCTCTTAAACGGGACCGTGAGCAGTAAATGTGGGCTATACAAGTTTCCACTTAATTTATGGAATTTCTTAAAGGATGAATCCTCCAGGCATGATTATACATTACTGCGGCAAATTATCCAAATGTACAAGAGATATTGAGGGATTAAATGCGTCTGAGTTACGGAGTGCCAAACATCCCGGGAACAGACAATTCTGGTAATGTCCTCTGATTATGTTAGAGCTGTTTTATGGGTAATACATCTGAATAAATTTGGAAATGTCAAACCTCTACATTAGTGCGAGATTTATCTTAATGTTCTGCACTACTGAGTAGTGCATTGCTCAAAAATTGCACCTGGCCATGTGAAGGGCTGGGGATGAGGAGGGAGTTTGTTTGGGGGAACAGCATCACCTGTATTTCTCATATCCCTGCCTAAAACTGCTCCAAGCCATGTCAATGTTGCCACGACAGCTTTGACCTCGCTTTAGCAGAGATTTCTGGGGAATGCTGTAAAAATGCTCCTGTTGTTAGTGTGAATGACGGGCAAAATGAGTTATGTGGTCTGGGTAATTCATTTCAGCACTGCTTTTATAGCCAGCGCTTGCAACAGCACCTTGTGCAGTCTGGTAACGCTATCTCTGGTTATTGCAGCACAAGGATGCCGTTGAAAACAGCTGATATTCTGTCTTCATGTGAATATGCTGACAAGAGATTGCAACAGGTAGTTGCTCTTGGTGTTTTATTTGACTAGAAGTAACCACTCCAAATGCAGCTATAGCTGAAGCAAAAGCCATCCAATAAATGAAAAAGTGATCAGTATAAATTATTATGGTTTTTCAAGTTAATATTGATAGGATCCTACTGGAAGAATAATGAGACAGAGTTGGATTAGCTCTGGGCTGCCTTTGCAAGGGGGAGCTGCCGGTGTCGCGCTGCGGAGTTCTGAGGAGCTCCCTGCTCCGTGGGAGGCTCCGCAGGAGAGATGAGCTTTCTGCAAGGACCATTGCATGGGTATAAATCATGTCACCAGAAACAGGGAACAAACACCGCAGGTAATAACCCTGAGAATGTAAAAGTGTCCCTGCTATTCTGGGAATGGGTAGTCAGGACGAAAGACGGATGAGCCCCTCCAAAGAGCGGCGAGTCGAGGAATGTGGAAGGTCGGTCCTTGAGGAGGGGTGCTGGGTGCCCAGGACGGATGGATAGGCTGCCCGGAGCGGCACGACCTGGACAATGGTTTTTAAATGTGCATCCAAAGGGTGGCAGGTTGGGAAACGCGGGTGAACGTGGTAGCGGTGCCCGTAGCCCTGGCGGGAGGGCGAGCGGATCGAGGGTCACCTCTGCCTGCAGCTCCCAGGCTCTAAGCAGGCTTTGGCAGCACAGGGGCTTTCTGCTATGCCGTTAGATTAATCGAGCTGGAGCAATTACATAAATAACTCCTTGTGAGCCTGTGCCCACATCGCACAACAGTATCACTCACTATTAGGAGTTTGTGGAAACGCCGCTGACAGCAGAAGGGTCCAGCAAATACATTTTTCCGTAGTCCTCAGCTCCCTGCAACAAGCTCCGTAGCTGCTCCACGTCTCCTCTGTTGCAACAGAGATGCCAGAGAGAGCGGCTGTGCTTCATGCAGGCTACACAGCACTAGAAATCTTCCCATATTCCACTGTTGTGCAGTGCCCAGCCTGTTTAAGGAAAGTCCGGTGAAGATCTGCACTTTTACTGTCATAATAGTGCAGCTAAATAAACAAAATTCCTACTTCATTCCTTGTTTTTTCTTGTTTGTCTTCTCTGATGGGAAAGGATGAAATATCCCAGAGAAATTTCACTACTTTTTGTTTTAGAAACTTCTCTCAAAAAGTTTCTAACCTGGGAATTAACCAAAAAAAAGGAGTGCACTTCAACAGCTGCTTGCCGTATGCAAGCGTATTTGCATGCCCTCTTTCTTTTTAAGCCTTTTCTTCTAAGCCTACTCTTAAAATGCCTCTTTTCCAACAGAAAGGTAGAAACTTGCTTTGCTTTTTTGCCAAGACAAAATTTCATTCCTCTAAAGAGCTCGAGCAGGTGACGGCAAGGGCAGCTGTGGATCACTCATCACTGAGACCTTTGGCTCTCCAGGATCCGAGCAGGACTCAATTCCTGGTGGATCTTATGCCTAAACCTCCCCTGCCGCTTCGGGAGCATGTGGAGGAAGAGGAGGCTTGAGGTAGAAGAGCACCAGAAAGATGCGTCTTGTTCAACCTATCTAGGTCAGCCCTGTGTCAACAGGCTTTCTGAGGAGAAGGAGAGCATCTAGCAGATTTCTTGGCTGAATAAATGGCAAAAATAGGCCAAAGTGTCTTTTTTATTCTTTCTTTTTCTTTTTTTTTTTTTTTGAAGTAATTATATGAGTCGGCAGAAACCTGCAGTATCTGCCAGTTTGCAAATTGTGCGGCGAGCTCGGCGGTCCCCCAGGCTTTCGATTTGGCAGTTTGCTGAAGTCGGATGATTTGTGTCTCTGTGAGTGTCTGAAAAGGCAAGAACGCATCTCACTAATGGATAACATTGGGATGGCCTCATGCCTGTAGCCATCCCAAAGGATTTCATCCCTCGGGCTTGGGGATTGGCCTGGCCTCCCTCTTGCCAGGAACCTGGTTGCTTCACCATAGTGCAGCGTTTCAGCGGCTGCAGGAAGCACCAGAATCTCACATTCTTCAGCTGGAAAAGTTTACTAAAAAAAAAAAACCAACAAAACCAAATAAATCACAAGCTTCCCTATTGTTTTTTGGCACAGATAGAAGGAAACAAAACTCTTCTCAGAATCCAAATCAGAGCCTCTGGCCCAAAGCTCCTTGCTCCTCATCCCCTCTCACTGCACAGGAGGTGGGAATCTCTTGCTGCTCTGGAGTCAGTCTCTTGGATATCTCTGTCTCTTGGATATTGCTGTCTATGGCCTAGTTTATCCCCGTGCCAAAGGTCTTTGTGCTCCTCTACTTTGCTCCCGCGCAGCTGGGCTGCTTCGACATCCCGCTGTCGTCGCCAGGATGGTGAAGCCTGGAAGATTTTGGAAGGCACCGCACTGCATCAGGGTGTCCAGATGGAGCATCCCAGGCGTTGGGAAGTATTATTTCTAGAAACGCAGTGGGAAAAGCTCTGCCTGGATGGCCCCTGCTTCTGCAGCTGCTCATCAAGCTGCCGAGCCAGTGAGCCACTGGGTTTCATTGGCTGGATGTGCCCAGGTAGGACCTCGAATATCCCTGGAGCCCATAATTACATTATGGAGCCTGGCCACCCTTGCTGGAATCATTAACGCCCCACCAGAACCATTAATCAGGCTGTTTGGAAGGGCTTATGGTGCTGCTTGTTCATCTGTCATTGTGCTCATTGCTGTCCCTTTAACAGCAGCAAGCCCTGACTCTGCTCCCGGGAATCTTCCTGAGAAACTCGCTGAAAATATTTCCTGGTTGAGCCTAGAGGAACCGTCGAGGCTCACGGGACCTGCTGCTTATTTTGGGTAAACAGATTTAAATTCCTCAGAGGCTCATTCATCCTATATTAACAGAACCTTTCTCATGAGGCTAGATGAAGTCATGTTTCTGTGGCCCTCACATAGCAAAACACAGACGTGTTCTGCAAGTACATGTATGAAAATGATTTTTTTTTAATTGGAGAAGCCCTTTCCTTGCTAAATGAAGCACTGAAGTGTTGAAATGAAGCCCAATGGGTGATAGCCTGTAGCTAGCCTTTAAGTATAAATCTTTTGTGTTTTTTTTTTTTAATATATGTAATTGTGTTTCTGTGTATTTGGTGGCCATCAGGTTCTCATCTCCTGTTGCCGCCAGACTAGCACGGAGCTACAGCAAATGTGCACGTGCATCTATAGGCACGGGCTGTCTTGCTGAGCGGAAAGGCCCGGAGCAATGTCAGCTCCGTGGCCCTATCCCCTGGATCCGGGATAAAGCCCAGCTGCAGGGGCCCGAAGACTCCAGGATGGTTTTGTGGATGCACAGCTGGAAGGCAAAGCCCTTGAGGAAAAATATTAGAGATTATTGAGTGGATTAGCTGTAGCTCTCTGAACGGATTAGCTGTCTATGCAAGCACCGGTGATCCTGCGGGCGCACAGGGAGATGACTCAATATAATGCTGGTGGATGCAGAGCACAAACCCATGGCGCTGCTGACAGTCGGAGCTTGCACGCCCGCTCACCGTACGTCTGAAATAACTCATTAGGAAAAGGGAGAGATGCTGGGTAGAAGAAATAAGAAGGGGGTGCAGAGTGCACGGTAGCAAGCGTAAAGAAACAGGCGTAGAGGGGAGGGTGGCTTCTTTGGGAAAGTCGGTGCCGTGTTGGTGCCACTCGATTGAGGACAGACCAGGCGGATCCAGAAGGCTCTGGAGGACAGCGCTGAGGAAGAGGCTGTGTGTTTGCTGGTGGATGGCGTCCTAATTAGTCCATTAGCACTTGCCTTTTTTCTTTTCTTTTTCTTTTTTTTTTTTCCCTTTGAAAAGCCTGGCCTAATCTAAGCATTTACTCTGCCTGGAGAGTACTGTGTAAAACTTGGTGCATCCGACTTGGGATTCGGGTATGCATGGATCCCTTCCATCCTGCTCCTGCACCAGGTGGCTGGCCCTCCGGAGGGGCTGAGGGCCACCAGCTCTACCTGTTGTGTATTTAATGGGAACTTCCCATGGGAACAGAACCTAGTGCATGGCCACGGGCACAGGATAGTGTGCGGGAAGGCTCCCTGCACTGGCCATGGCTCAGAGAAGCTGCTGGAATTTAACCTTTTAGCAATTTTTAGCCCTTTGTCAGTATGAGTTGGAAAGGGAGAGAGGGAGAAAACGGGTGTAGTTCAGAGCAAACCTTCCAGGCCATCTT
Organism: Crypturellus tataupa; assembly: GCA_034781795.1. Taxonomy (NCBI): domain Eukaryota; kingdom Metazoa; phylum Chordata; class Aves; order Tinamiformes; family Tinamidae; genus Crypturellus; species Crypturellus tataupa. Next base: position 339,979 of record JAWLRI010001115.1, read on the forward strand.
GCAGCAAACATAAGATAAAGTAAGTCTGCAGCGGACTGCTAGTTTTGAAGAAGCAACGAAGGGATATTGGAATGCTGGACACAACCTGCGTTTATGTTTGTGAAGTCTCTGCGAAACGATAAGAAAACTGCAAAGAGCTGCGCTTAGAACAGTGTCAAGCGTGTCTGTGAGAAACGCTTAAAAGATTGGAGACATTGAAAGGAAAACAAGGGGGAAATCAACAGTGCTATCCAGCCCGGTATTTAGCAATTGAGAAGAACAGGATGTAAAACCCTATAAACATGTTTTATTCAGGACTGTGCTTCATGCGATGTACGGTTGCCAGCAAGAAGCAACTTGGTAAAGTGTTGCTGCTTGACATACGTGCCACCGAGCAAAGTATTGTGCGGGGTATGAATAATAGCTTAGCAATATGCTTGTGAATGAGCAAGCGGATCTCAAGGTGACGTGGGGGCAGGTTTTGCAATGCGATTAATTGAGGCGCTTCTTGGAAAAAACGAGTTGAAAGAGGCATGGTCGTATGCTGTGATCTCTGAAGAAAGTCAGTGGAGCAGCGTGGCTCCCTCTCGCTGTAGAGCAGCGATGGGAGTGAAAACGCAATGGCTTCCGAGGAGGAGGAGGGTTTAGTCCCAAATGCAAGGTAGAGCCACAGCTTGGACCCGCAGGCTCTGGCTGCTCCACTGGGACCGCGGTGCTTGCATGTCCCTCTGCGTGGATAGCTGTCACAGCAGCCCTGTAGCATCAAAACGAGGTGAGAAAGGACTGCGTGGTCTTCCTGCCACTGCATAAATGACATGTCTATTTGCAGGGCTTTTTTTTCCTATTGTAATTAGGGAGATTATTTCCCCATTTCCCTGGGCAGCCCTCCCAGGACTGGGAAGAGATAAGCCCCTGTGTCTTGCCTGACATTCAGCTCTGCATTCTTCTTTGATTAATACCGTGCCATTTTCCCCCAGCTTCTGTGTATTCTAACTCCTTTCTCCCTCCCCTTGTAGCATTTAGCTTCTGCCACGTGCTCCCTTGGTCCACACTGCTCTCTTTGCAGAGTAATCTCTAAGCGCCGCGGTTGCGTAAACTAAACAACTCGTCGCATTCATCTGCAAGCTGCTCTCGCGGTTTGGCTGCCGAGCAGGTGCTGAGCCCTGATTGCTCCCGGCACTTGCAGAAGAGTTATGCACGGCTTTATTTTTATTATCTCTTCTCTGGATCTTCCCACCTGCTGCTGGGACTGGACTTTTGTTCTCCGGTGGCTGCCTAAGATTAGGGCGCGTGGGGCCCCGCTCGTGGCGCCCGGGTGACATTGAGGTTCCAGGGCAAAATGCTACTTATGGAGAGAAACCGTGATTGAGCTAATGAGGGAGGCAGGGATTAAAATCGCATGCCTAGGTTGCAACCACATGAAATATTTTGAGAGAAGCATCTGAAAAAGAAGAATGAGGAAGCCCCTAAACCATGGGGAGGTCTGAAGAGTCCCCAAGCACCACAGAAAAACCAAAGCTCCCCTGTTACATGAAGAAAACCCCTTATTAACACCTGCTCCATTTACTCTGGAGTAGGAGACACACACCTGGAAGCAGTAAGGACCCTAATGAAGCAGGAGGTGAGGAACTATATTCAGCCACCAGCCTGAGAGGTGGTGGGAGGGAGGTTGTATTTGTTTGGGGTTTTTTTTTTTTTTTTTTTTCTTTTTTTTAAAAGAAAAGAGGTGTTTTTTTCTTCAATAAAGGGTGATATTTGAAGACCTGAAAGCAGGTACATCCTCTCCAGGAGGACATGGGATTGCTGGCCTAAGGACAGTGCAATGAGTCCAGGGTGGCTCAGACCAGCTGCACAAGGTGATGGGTTCCTGCCTTTGATGCAGCCTTAAATTGTCTGTGTCCAGGGGTCAGAGCTCTTCTTCTGAGAGTCTCTTTTCTCATGTTTGCAAGTAACCGGACACTTGGGCTAAATAACAAGCACTAAAGAGGTCTAATAGCTGATTCTTTCCTCTGTGCCATTTACCTGACCAGGGACCCTGGTAAGAGGCCAGAAATTGCATCAGCATTTATTAAAATTCAAAGCAAAAATATCAAACTGTTTAGGTGGCATCTCTTAATAATAACTTTCACTAGAAACAGAATTTTCTGTAAGCATTTAAAGAGTTTTTTTTTCTTGTAAAGGGGTGTTAAAAGCTGTGCTTTTGAATGAATGTTTGAAAAAAATCAATAGACAAATGAGACTTGAAACCTTTGGTGTGAAATGTCCTGGGCTTCATTGTTTGCATGCATCACTTGTGCTCTGAGATGATATGTATATGCTATAGTATTAATTTTCAGGAGAAATGGAATAGAAAAGTATATATGAACTCTTGAATACTTGTTTATGGGGTGTGTTTGCTTGCGTATCAGGTATTGTGCGCATGGAAAGAAATGTGCACAGGGTCCTTAGAGCTGCTCAAGCAGAATCTGTGAACTGTGGGAGAAAAGAGAGCGAAAAAATGCATATATATAACTATATTAAGGAAAAGGGCTTTTATCTCATCTATAGTCACTTTCTGGCCGTTATTCCTACCTCTATGCAGAATAATTCATTAATTCTGTCATTTAAGTTGTCGTTTCTTGATCCGAAGCCCCGTGTGTTTAGCTACTTTCCCACTCTCCAGTATGGGATACAACCCTGGATTCCTGCATTAGCTCCAGCTCCTGCTGTGTTGGCATCAGGGCATCTGTCTGTGTCTCCAGGGTGTCTAGTGCTGATGTTACAACAAAACATTGAAGTGAAAGGCAGGATTCTGCTTTATTTTCCACCAGGTTTAATAAGGTCAAGGATAGGTGTGCTTTGCCTTCGCTTTCTCTGCACTCCTCATTGGAAGCCCATTTCTGTCTCCAAAAGGAAACGCTCTCCTGCTCTAGCAGCACCGACAGAATGTGCAATCAGATGTGTCCCGTTACCAAACAGATAGTGTTTGGGAGCTATTGCTTGACACTTGCTTACACAAATGGGAAAATGGAACATTTGCACAGATATATTTTAAAAGTACCCAAAAGCATCCTGTTGCTGGTTGGAAGTGTTCAGGGAGGCCTGGGAAGAGGAAAATCTGCCCGTTCACAGCTTCGCGCGGCCACTTTGGAGCTTCTTGTTTGAACACGGTGCTGGTGGAAGTGCTTCACTCCTTGGAAAGCTGCTCTAGAGTCCCCTGCTCTGAGCTGCAGTCTCAGCTAAAACAGTCTTTCCATTTTTCCCTTCTAATAAAGACAAATGCATTTTGAGTTAACACATTCACTCTAACAACTGCCTCCTTTTTATGAGGGAGCAAGCAGGAAATTGCAAATGGAGATAATAAAACGTGGTGGCTCCTGCACACCTCGCAAAGCTGCTGAGATTAATTTTTGTGATTTCAGCCTGAAACCAGAGTAAGAGCAGAGGTGCAGCGGGGCCATGGGAGGGAGGCCCTGGTGCGGCTGAGCTGCAGGAGCTTTAAAGCTGGTCCTGGGGCTGCTTATGTCAAAGCATTGCCCGTGCACATTGTGCGTGCCGGCAGGATGCAGGAGAGACGAGTTTCCATTTGAGGAGCTGTTTGGGCACAGCGGTGATGATGACTTTGCTGGTGGTGCAAAAGGGTTGGGGAGGAAGTTGTGCCACTGCAGTGGGCACAGAGATGTCACCTGGAGGCACTTTGTGAGCAGAAGAGGAGCCCAGGATGCCTGTGAGTGATGGAAGGAGAACTGGCCGCTGTACCGAGGCTGGGCAGGTTTACAGGCCAGCGGGATGGGCTGTGAGGCTGGTAGCTTTCCTGAAAAGAGAAAATTGCCTGTGCTGCGGGCACAAGAGAACAGCTAAATAAAAGATTGTGTGTGTGGGCAGCTCTTGTCCCTGGAGCTGGCTCGAGAAGGCCGTGCTCACCATGGGACGTGCAGGGATGTGGCATCGTGCTCCTTCTCATCATCCGCTCCCAACAGTGAAGGGGGTTTCTGAGTCAGAGGATTATGGTTAATCTCCCTTTGGGACACAGGGCTCTCGTGGCTGCTCCGGGATGGAATCTGCAGTGCTGGGAGCCGCTCGTAGGAGCAGAGCTGCCCAGGCTGCTCCTGCCTGCACCCAGTGCCAGGACCTTCTGCTGTGAGGGACGCGGCAAGACGCTTGCTGGGGTAGGAGTGACACGGAGCGGACTGTCCTCGGCAAGGAAAACACGGGCCTGCGCTCACCTCTTAATCTTGTTTCTTCTGCTGAAACCTTGTAAGCTGATGTAAATGTCCCATCCTCTGCTGAAACCTGCTTCAATTGGCTTTTGGCACCAAGTTGCAGCAGATTAGCTGAGAGCTCTTGTTTGTTTTTAAATTACCAATCTTTCAGTCTTGCTGATGGTTCTGTAGGTTCTTCAGTGCTTTATAGCATCTTTTGTTCTTAATTACTGTCTTTTCAGAGCATCCTTAGTCTCTTTGGTTTATCTTCCTGCAGCCGTTCTTCCTGGCATGCGTGGGAGCTTCTCCCTGACCTTCATTCTCCTTATCCCTCGTTGTGGAGATTTTCCTATAGGGCCGTTCCAGGATCATGAAACACATTTGTGTAAGGTATATGGTTGTATTTTTCTAATGCATTATATCAATGAATGTGTGTTACTGTTATCTGTAGTCTTGGGCTAGGACCTCAGCTCTATGGATGTGCAGTGGAAATGGGCTGTGCCTGGGGAAGGAGCTGAGCAGCAAACGAAGGGCTGGGGTCCCTCGTCACAGAGATGGGGGATCAAGCAGTGGTTTTGTGGTGGTGTTTGTGTTCTGGTTTTGTGGTAGTCATTTAACAGGATGTGTGTTCACTGAGCAGGTTTGAGATGAGAAAACATCTGAATTGAGAGGCGAGGAAGATGAGCAAAGGCAGGAGCATTCTCAGCTCTGCTCTGTCCTCTGCTCCTATAGAGCAAAAAAATAGGAAAATAAGCCATGCGTGGTTGGTTATATGATGGTTTTTCCACTGTTGAACAAATGCAACTCCTTTCATGGTGTTATCAGCTGTAATAATATTCAAGGTCTAATTTATGAAGTTAACTGTAGATGAAGGGCTGGGATCTACTGAACAACTTTGCTGTCATTCTCTACTGCATTGAGTCAAATTGAGGACAAGTTTCTTAAGCTGTTTTGTTTGGTCTGGGTTTTGTTTTCCATCCTCTGAGTCATTCGTTGCCTCTGTCTGCAAGAAGAAATGTTCTCTCTGGGTTAGAAGCAGCCTCGATCTCTGGGCTAAGCCAGACACTTTTGCTCTGCCGTAAGTAGGAGGTGGAATGAGACCTTCTGTTCCAAGGTAAGTGTGAGTACGGGTGTCACTAATTCCTTAACAGTTAGCATCTTCTCAGTTCTTATTGAAGTGATACAAAGGCCTCATTGGATTAACTTCTGAATTGGTTTTATACGTGGATAGCTGATTTTTGGAGTGTCCTCTCAGAGAAACCTTCTGATGTGGCTGGTATGAGATGTCGTAAAATGCCTAGAAAAAAATAAACGTCAAAAATTAAATGCAAAAAGCTATGCAGGGTAGAAATGAGCTGAGAACACAGCTAGACTGAGGAGGGTTGGGGACCCTGGCACATTGCTGGCCAAGGGAGGCTTGGCAGAGCCTGCAGTCAGCACAAGTGCAATAAGTCCTCTGACGTTTGGGAGTTTTTTGGTCTAGAACTGGGTAGAGAAGAGCAGAGTTCAAATACTTGCAGCAATGCATCAGTCTCCAAGCAGACTTTGAAGAAGAGAGTGGTGACACTGGCTCTCTCAACTTCTCATTAGCTGATCTGGTAATACTTGAAATAGCAGGGGACTGAATCAAGCTGGTCTTGTTTTGGGCTTTCACCTTGAATCATATTTTTTAACGACTCGCATGCAAATCAGGAGTGTTTTGCTGAAAGTGGTCAGGCACTTTATTTGTCAGATTGGTGGGAAATTTCTCAAGCGTTTGGGCTCAAAAAATAAGGTTTTTTACTGCAAAATGTCCAGTCCTTCTGGACATTCAGCTCTGCCCAAGGCTGGTGCTGTCTGTCTGCTAGGTTGGATGTGGCTGGTGTGTGTTTCTTGTGAAATGTGAACACAGAAGAAGGTGACTACAATTAAAACAAACCCACACAAAAGAGTGGACACTAAATCTTCAGCGTAGCGAAATCCATTTTACAAAGGTTTTGAGATTTCCCTCTGGAAACTACGTGTCAGATAATGGCTAAATGTGGGAAACTCGCACAACATTGTTGTGAACGCTGTGAAAGAAGCAAATAAGCAGTGTCTGGGGTGTCAGCTACAAACTACACTTTGGCAGTGATGCAGAAAGGAGAAGTCTCGCTATCCTCAGGTTTTCACTCCTCTCCATGCTACTCCATCCCGTGTGCTCACCCAGAAGAAGTGAATGAAGAAGCTGCTCAAATTCCCAAACATCCCGATTGGTGTGAGCGTACTCCTAAATTGCAGAATCCACCTCGTATGAATGGTGCTTAATGCTGTGGAATTTATATCCTCATATGCAGAGGTACAGAGTTTTCCCTAAGTGTTTGGCAGATGACCAGGACTTGCAAAAGACGATGGTTCCTGCGGCCTTGCACCATGTTGAAAATGTGTTGATGTGACTTGACTGCAATAGGGAGGGAGGTGCAGATTACAGGGTTTAGTTTGCAAACTGTAGCAGTTACCGTTCACGATCAGTCAGAATATTAAATGCTTTGCCTGGATGGCTGTGCCTTGTGGAATGACTCCTTTGGCCTTCTGACTCATTTGCAATCCAACAGTTTGACTTAGGAAAGGAGAAAAGCAGACACATCTCTTCCAGTTTGTAAGTACTTGCACTCACTTTTGAATGAGGTAAGTTTTGCATCTCAATATTTATCTTACTGCGAGTGGCCCTCCTGCATCTCAATATTTAACTTGTTGCAAGTGACCCTCCTATTTGGGCTCATGTTTGCAGGATTACAGGGCCTGGAGAGGTGTATGTAGGAACTGCACAGCCGGTCCAGCGTCTCACCTTCTTCATCCCTACTTCCTGCAGGCCGGAATTTAAAGCCCATCATAGCAGCAGGAGAGCCGGGAGCCTCAGGAAGCCTTAGGCTGGGACGCTGCAGCCAGGAGAGCACCCAGAGAACTGGTGCTGCCTTCCTTGGCATCCGTAAGTGCACAAACAACCTCTCTCCAGGGATTTAACCATGTGAATGGCTACTCCTCTGCCCCCACTGCAGAGATCCATTTCCCCATCTTCTGTTGAGCTTTGCTGGGTGTTTAGGGTCGATTGAAATGTGTCTTTTGCTGCATTGTCTCTATCAGGTGTGTTGTATCATGTTGTTCTGGTGCCTCTTTGACAGTTATCAGGGCTAGCTGGGGCCATTGCAATTACTGATTTGGGTCGGAGCCTTTCAACCTCTCGCTGCTTGCTGAAATGCTGCTGGTTCTGCACAGCCCAGGCAGCCCACGCTGTGCCCACCTCGCTGCATCTGCAGCGCTGCTCCTTCTGCTTTCCCTCAACTAGATGCTAGTGGCCTTTTGCCAGAACTCTGCCACTGACACCCGGTGAAACCAGAGGAAATCATTAAACTTGCATGAATTAGTAATGCTTATGCTATATTTTGACTGCAAAATGCAAACATTAGCACAGGAGTGTGTCTGATTATAGATCAGGTAGACCTTGCCTGCCTATAACAGATGGAAAAGCAGGTACTCCTGCTTTTCAAGTGATAGGAGGAGAGCAAATATCTGTTAGGGCAAGGAGAACAGTCAACAGGAGCAAGTGTGGAAATGGGCAGCAGTAGAGGGATGTGCCAGGGGCCAAGGCTCTTCACGCTAAGAGCATTTATGTGTCTAAAACATTTCTCCCAGCATCATGTGCAGGGATGGCACCTGTGGCAACCCTGGTCCATTTTGTGACGTTCCTCTGAGGTGAGAGCTGAAGAAAGGACTTGTTGCAATGAAAAGCTGTGCTGCAGCCGGAGTGCAGTGTAAAAAGTAAAAACCAGCATGGAGGGTTAAAAAGAGTTGAGGCGTATGTGTGTTACACCTTGGGGAAAGGCTGTCAGTTTTGAGGTAACTTGTACTAAAGTATCTGTCAGAGGGAAAGCTGAAGCAAAACTAGAGAACTGTCTGACTTGTCTAAAAACAGCCCTGAAGAAAAGCAAAATAAGAGCACTATTGCTAACAAGCCCTTTTGTGCCCGGGAAGGGAGGGTCAATTAACAGCAAAACATCTGGATGAAGAGCACGGATGGATGGACCTGATAGCGGTGCCTCCCGCTGCTTGGAAAGGATTCACGGAGAACAAGCGAGGCCTCCAAAGAGAGTTTGCAGAGCTTTGGAGGTGCAAAACCAGCTTGGTACAGTGCTTTCATGGAAAAAATAAAGGGAAATGAAAATAGGACAAAGAATATCTGGTGAAGATTAGTTAATTTTCATTGCCACAAACCCTGCCTTATCAAAGACTTCTCTGAAGTCTTCTTAATTATAAAGACACGTGTTACGAGACATGCCAATGCTGCATCAGGGATGCAACCTCTGCATTGACAGCTTTGACAGGTGAAGAGCGGCTGCCTACACGGATCTTCTGTCTGAACAGCTTGTGTTGAGATGGGTGAAGAAGTGTCGAGTGAGCTGGGTTAATGAAGGGAAATGATCGAAGCTGAGCGGCCTCGTTGTGCCTGGAGCAGCTCAGATGGGAGTGTGGAGAGGGACATGTCCCATGCTTTCCCCCAAGGCAGTGCTGGGGTTTCAGGTGAAGAGGACATTTCTGTACCTATGGAGAAACTAGATCATTGGATGCTGTTTCTCCCTCTACCCTGCAATAGGTAATTCTACTTCTTGTGTCCTTGCTGCTGCCAAGGACTCGTGTTTGGTGCTGTGATGAGAGTGGACCCAGGAGGTGCTTCTGCCACTTGTTAGGACACGTGTCCGTGTCTCTTTGTGTTCAGGTAGAAGCTCCTGGATGCCACATGCCCTTCGGACATTCATTCCCTTGGGTTTGTAAGCGCTTTTTGGGAGTGTTGAGCTCCTCCAAGCTGGGATCTTTGCTCTTGCAGTCTCCAGTCCTCATTCACTGCCACCTCCTGCACTTCTCTTGCATGACGGGCTTGGCTGCCTCGATGTCACTGAGCGCAGACAGAGGCACTGAGCAATGTCACTGGCAGGTCGGTGGTTGGACCAGCTCATTTTTGTCAGCTCTGCAGCCCTGGCCTCCATCCTGCAGCTGGGCAGAGCTGGACGCGCAGCTGTGGTGCCCGGCTGCGCGTTACAGCCGTTGGGAGCAGCTGCCAGAGCTGTTCTCAGGGTCAAAATCACCCGGTCTTGCATCCTTTTCTAAGTAGATTTATTTAAAAAATAAGAGTGGGAGAGATGTTTTATAACAGAGACTCTGAGGCGTTGAACAAGCACTTCAGATACTCTTTCTTGTTCAATTTTTGACCTCAGGGCAATTTTCTGAAGAAAATTAAGTGTTTGCACAACAAACTTAGGGTGATGACTTTTTTCTTTTTCTTTTTTTAACCAAAGAGGGGAGAAATCTAATATTTGCTGTCCATGTCTATACTACTCCGTGTGTGACTTGCAGCAGGTTTTGGTGCAGTTTGGCTAATTTTGTGCTGATTCACGTTAGATGTGAGAGGGCCGAGGCCTGTTCATGCCAGCCTGGGTGTGTGGGGTGTGAGTCACTGCCCGATGGTCATTGCCCAGGCTGGCTAGGAGGAATATTTCTGCATCTTTGAAAATGACTCTTTTGCATATTCATGACAATTTAACTAAATTCATTGCAGCTTTGCACTGAATGTGAATTGCATCCGAGGAAGTGCCATATGGCCAGTGTTTTTATATTTAAACAATTACTGCATCAGAAATATAAAGCCCAAGAACCTGCTTTGAAACCTTTGGAGGAATAAATCGTTTAATTGCTACTGTGGAAATATCAGAGCCGAGCTTCTTCCATGAAGTCTCTGTCTAGGAGCACGCCAACATGTGGCTCCATCCTTTGCTTTTTTGGGGTCTTTAACCCATTTCTGAACATTGCTTCTCTGCTTGCACGTTGCTTTGGGTGCAGAGTGGGGCAACTTAACTTAGGTGCATACCCAAGTGAGAGTGTTAGTGCCTTGTTTAATGATGGACCAATTTGGAAAATGACCCAATCAGTGATTTCAGGATCACTTTTTACCAACTGCTGCTTCCCTTGCGCCTTGGGAATGGTGTCTGGATCCATTCCCTCTACGCTGCCAGGGAAAGATGAGTATTCTCCATGCCCAAGCTGCGGGCAAGGGGCCTCTTGCCCAGAGATGGCTGGTTTGGGGTAAGCTAATATCAATTTGGGGTATTAACCACCCAAGAACACCCTGCCTTGGGGCAGGAGCGAAGCCTCCCACTGCTAGACGCGCGACAGTATTTGCCGTGAGCAAAACCATAAACTTTATAAACGTTTGGCTGCAAAGTCACGATGATAGATACCGCTGTATATTCGAATGGGCTTGAATTTAATTTGGGACCTTGCTGGGGAAATAAACATTTCCATCCCTAAAGAGACGCTAACTGTGAAACTAGTTTGTAACTGTTCCCCGAATGGGTTTAAGGGAGCTAATTTCTCGAGGAACATCTGGCCTGCTAGGTGGCTGGCAGCGCTTATCTGGGATGCGCTGTATTTTGGTGAATGTGCCTGAGTAGGAAGCAGAGCTGGTGCAAAACAGCAGGATCAGGCCCTAAAATAGCATTCTTATTCTATAGTAAAGAAACAAACTCTTTATGATAGCAGATTGGCATGAAATAGTGCTTTTTTTTTTTTTTTTCCCCTCCCCTTGGTTATTAATGAGAAAAGAAAATCATATACCTTAGTGTTGAGAGGATTAATTAGTTCCTGGCTGCAAGCCATTAGTGTAAATGCCAGATATTGTTCTTCTGGAGAGGATATCGGCTCAAACGGGCCAGGAATTGGAGTATATGTTTGTCCCTTCTCCCATGGACTGCTTCATTAGAGTAATTACTATTTGAAGTTTCCTACAGAGATATGTACAGGGATGGGGGAGGGCTTTGGCTAAAAATGAGCTTTATGGAAACCTTCCCAGCTGGCTCTGGTCTCCGTTCCTCCTTCTACTCAGTGTTGCCTCTTCCCTTTCATCAGAAATACTGGAAAAAATTTCAGTAAAAGCGCTAATATTCTGTCTGTGCTGTGACAGAACAAGGGAGAACCGATGTTTCTGTCTTGCCCTGCTTATCTCTGTCCTTGCAAGCTGGTTTCCTTGCAGGGATGAAGGGTGGAGCTGCTGCTTCCCGCGAGGATCGATGCTGAAGGATGCAGGATGCTGCCCCGTGGGCAATGCCGTACTGGCGTGAGCCAGGGGCACTTGTTAAATACAACTGAACCATCCAGAGATGCCTGCCCAGTGCTACAGGGGAGGCTCATGGTGCCTAGGAAGCTGATGCGCCGCAGCCAGGTCCCGGGATGCTCTTGGGCAGCCTGACGCTGGCATCTCCCAGATCCTGATACAAAATCATGGTGAGAGCTGACTTGCGCACTTGGAATTTTTCCTTTCTCTGTTTGCCTGAGCAGCTTTCTGCCCCTGAGCTCCAGAGCTCAGGTCAGCTGTGCCGCTCTCCTGACGCGGGTGGGAACTGCTGTTTGGAAAGGCTTTTTCCCTGCTCCGCTTCCAGCGTGCTCCAGGGGTGCTGGGGACTTCTGCTGCTGACGGTGGTGCCAGTGGGAGGGTCCCCAAGCGAGGGAATCTGTCCCTGGTCGCTGTGTCCCACTTGGCGGTGACAGGAGGCTGCTCCCTGCCCTCAGGCTCTGCTCTTGTGGGGACACCTCTCCATCACGGCTCTCCTGCTGCCTCTGACAGATGGTGGCAGCAGCACTCTGCTCTCCTCTCCGATGACTTATTTTAAGTTTGGTTCATCACACCATCAAATCTGAAGCTCCGAAGCAGGAATACTTGGTGACAGGCTGCAGTGTGGAAGTTTTGTGCCATTTCTGCCTTTGTGACCGGCACAAGCTTGAAGTGTCATCATCTGAGGAGATTGCTGAGACCCTGCAACTCTTCTCATGCCTGAAGATGCCTGCAGGTCCTCTCCCTATTTGCTTTTGATGCAGGTAACTCTGCGATGTGTCAATTCAGCAAATGGGAGTTTGGGGCTTAAACACAGACACAATAAGCCCGAGGACATTTTCCACCTAATCCAGGCTGGAGCAGGACTGCTCTGAGCATGTGGAGGTGTGACTTGCCCATGGGCAGCGCCAGGGAAGCAAACCCTCTGCAGCAAGGGCCAGATGACCGCGGCTAGTGGTGCAGGACCCGTAACTCAGTTCGAGAAGTGTTAGAAGAGGGTAGGAAGGAATCCCAACCCTGAGAAAGGTGCAATGAACTGAAGGCCTCCTCTGACCCCCTTAGCCATAAGCACCTTCTGCATGAACATTGCTAAAAGCTTGTTGTTTCAAAAAATTCCCTTCCCTTGTGCCTTCCACAGACTATAATTTTTTCCCCCTTTAGGATGCCTGAGTCTCAGCCTTAAATTGCAAGTGTTGCTTTGACACATGGGATGGGATCCTAGTTTTATTTGTCACCCACTGCGTGGTCTGCAGCAGGCTGGTCCTCCTCAGGTTGCAAACTGCTCAGGTGTGAGTGCTCAGGTAAATGCAAACACCTGGGGCTGCTTAAGTGATCAGTGTTGGCTGTGAATTGGATTTGCCAGCATTAGCTACTGAGGTGGGACAGAGCCTGGTTGTAGCCAGAGGATTGCAAGAATGTCTAAGTTGAAAGTGCTTTGTGCCTAGGGAGCTCTCAGCAGGGGAGTTTAGGAAGAGGAGCCTTGCAGTAACATACCCAGCACCTAGGAGGATGGGACGTTAAGAAGGTATCGAAGTTGGTTTGTTTTATATATTGCATAAAAACTTTTGGACATTCAGGTGAAGAGCAGTAGAAAAGTCAACTTCAGTAAAACATCTGTACCAGGTCCATGTGAGACACAGCTAAATATATATATATAATATATATAATATAATATATATATGTTATTATATATTATATTACATATATATTATAGTATATTATATATATATATATGTTTGGGGGAAGGAGAGTGTCTGGATATCAGATATGGATCAGTAATGAGAACTGGAGGTGTTTTTGCTGCTCCAGCCCTGCTAAGACCCACGTAGGCACCACGGAGCTATTCGGGAAGTACTTCTGACTCCAAATCTGTACTTAGATCCAGTGCAAATGGAGTTTTTCTTTGTTGAAAGCTGCCTTTTTGTTTGTCCCACAGTCACCTGTTGAGTCTCTATTCTGTACCAACAGAATAAAATATACATGGAAAGTGAATTCAGGAAGTTTGGTGCTTATTGTGCTGGAATAGTACTAAGATTAGACTTGTCTTATATTGGAGAGGCTTGACGGGGATGTGTGGTTATTATCTGCACATAATTTAAAACTTCAGGCATATCTTAGATGGGGGATTTACATAACTATTAATATGATGTCAGAACAGCACAGCAGCAGAGCACCCACAAGTGAATGGCAGGTTTGCAGCAAGCCCCTAACCAAAACATGATGTTGTGAGGTCCAGGCTCTAGCCTGTGGCTATAAACTGGCCGGATCCTGTGAGACGTGAAATTCCAACCTGGATGCTTTTGGTTTCTGCTGTGTGGATACGTGCAGCAGGGAGCATTTCATACTGGTGGCCTTTCCCTTAGGGAAAGGTACAGCTGGGGTTTTGGAAGTAAATTGGGAATAAGTGGAATCAAATTAGGTTCACAACATATTTCATCAAGTCCATGGGAAAAAGGTGCTGGAAGTAGTTGCAGTGAATTATTTCTTCTTTTGAATTAAATAAAGAAGAACTTGGGAAGTTCAAGATCAGTCTTTGTTCTATAAGCATCTGAGAAGGAAGCTTTAGGTGACAGTGTTAAAATAGTATCCTGCACCCCTCTCTGAGCGCATCAGCCTCCTTTCTGCTACCCAAAGGGGAAGCAGAACAAAAACATTGTGGGCAATAGTGTATAATGGAACAATCAGCTTGAATAGGAAGATTTTTAAAACTCTTATTTCATAAATGTTGAAAAGGCTCTTCACAGATTCAAACTTCTTATTTTAATCGTTGCTTTCGATATTATGCATCTACTTTTATTTTAAGTTCCGAAATACCACTGTGAAAGAAATAAAATGTCAGCTGTGAAGGATGTTATTATCAGTGTGCAGTGGCACTTTTATGTCACGCTTATAATGCAGCTTCTCCACATCACTTTGCCTCATTTTTCTTTTTTTTTTATTCCTTCACCCAAATCGAAAAGGAATAAGTGTACGTCTTGCTAGATAAATATTTTTATAAATGCCATGATGGGTTTCTGGGTGATGGGCTGCTGAGGTTCCTCCGGACCCATCCAGTGACCTGCAGAGAGCCCTGTCCTGATGTTCTTGTGTTCTTATTCCTATGAAACATTGAAAAGAAATAAGTCATGATGCGGTGAAGGGTTGTCTGTTGGATGTATAGCTTCTGGGTGCTGCAATGTTGCAGCTTTTCCCGTTCAGCTGTTGCAGTAGTGCTCAGTTCTTCATGGCCACAAACTCCCTGAGCCTTAGACTGAAACAGGCTTGGGTGGTGAAGCTGGTGCTCGTGCTGATAACGCTGGGCAATGCAAAATATTGGCACTTAAAAAATTGCTCAAAACCAGATGCAAACAAACAAAATGCTGCTGCTGAATGTCTTCAAAATAGCATAGAGTAACCCAGCCCTGAATCTTGTGTTCGAGGCTGTCAGGAGACAATATAAAAATGGATAATATTAAATTAATGGTAAATTAATTACCATTAATTAATGGTAAATGAAGATTCTGAGGTGAAAAGCTGTGTTTTCAGGTACTTTGGGGAGTGAATAGCCCCTTTTGGTGAAGTACAATAAATTAACAGATTTTGTCTGCCTATATCTTTAATCTAGCTATTTGCTGTTATTTAGACTCTTGTGTTAATTTTCTTAATAGTATTAATATCTAGCCATATGTTGACTTTCTAATTATGCAGTAGTCATTAATACGACTTATTGGAGCAGCTTCCATACCCCTGTGTCGTAGAATAAGGATCCTTAAGAGTAAAACCAATAAAAATGTCTTCTTTCAGACATCTGTGTTATAAAAAGGTCTCTTTAAAACAGAAGTAGGATATTTCTGCAGTTCCAAAATATGCCAGGTGCTTTTGAGTGTTGTATCGTGGACTATTGCAGAGAACCAAACTGAATATATATCTAAAAAAGTGAATTTGAGCCTCATGCTTTTAGCTGGTCAGAATTACTCCCTCTGTGACCATGGAGCCAGCGTTGCCGTTCTACATCCCTGTACGAGACGGATCGGAAAGGCTGCAGAGTCATCTAGCTTCCAGACTGGGACATATCACTTGCCTTTGGCAGGCCAAAAAGGACAACGAGGATTGCTATTTACAGCTCCTTTCTGAGATGGAGCAGTGTGTTTGCCATCAGGGCAGCCACAAGCAGTGGTGCACACTGATTTACCCCTTATTTTTCTATAATATTTACTATTAATATTGTTTGCTTTATTTATTTATTTTTTAGCTTTTTTGGACGTCTCCAGGCTGTTGCGGGTGGAAAGGGCAGCCTGTGTGCAGGCTGCTCAAACCTCAGCTCTGTGCTGAAGCATCCCTAGGAATTGGGGAGAGGAGGTACCACTTGGGCAGCTTGTTCCGTGGTCAGGTGTGCTGCTCGTTGCAGCTGCTTGATTGGCATGTGAGAGGGTTGTATTTTTGGTCCTGCAGGTACGTGCAAGGTTGCAGCTTAACATCATCACGTGCTGCTAATTTCCAAGCAAATGAGCCTCACCTTGGCGCTTTGGCACCTGCAGCTGGGAGGCCTGAAGGTGCCTTTCCCTGCTCTCCCTGCCTGCATCGGCCCTGGGATGTGCAGAGTGAAGGTAGGATCCCTCCAGGGGAGGTCCGGGTGAGCGGGAGGACTAAATGCTGCCCCTCTGTGTGTTGCATTGCGGTGCCGTTTGCAGGGTGAGTTGGGTGAGCTGCCTGCCCAGCTGCCTTGCACCCAGTTCACGTTTGGTCTTTGATTCATTAATCTGATTTATCAGCATCTCTCCGTAAAGTACCGGATTAACCTCGAAGCATTAGACCCTCTTTGTATTCGGGTTACTTTGTAAGGTAAATAAAGTGTGCTCCAGTGTCAGAGATGCATTAATAGCCCCTGGTGCTCTCTGCTAACTGCTTTTTCTAGTCAAAATCCCTTTTTCTTTTTTTCACTGCAATTTCCAAATCCCTTTTATTTTATACTGCTGACTTTGTTCTTTTTAACATCATAACTTTCAGGATCATCTCTGTGCTGTTCTGACTGAAATCTGTGGTCATTCTGCCGTGCCTGGGATGGGTTTTCTGTTTGCGATGGAAGCAGGCGCTTCTGCAAGATCCAGCCAACCAAAAACATTTCATGTTTTCAGTGGCACAAATATATAAAAGGCTGCAGATTGCTTGACAATTCCCCTCTGAATAAAGCCAGAAAGGGAAAAAAAATTGCAAAATTAAAAGATCACTGAAATTATGGCCCTTTGCTGTACCTTCTTAGTTAACATTCCTAAGAGTGATGTGCAAACTGCATAATTTGTTTTGCTAAAATGTACCCAGCGTGGAGCCAGCTGTGTAATCGTTGGCATTATTTATATTCAAAAGTGACATTACGATAGCTGGAAGAGCCTCGACTCCTCGCTCACCATTTCCAGCATGGCTCTAAATTACTGATTTACATTCGTTCTCTATTAACCTATTATGAGTTCCTCTGCCACTCTTGGCCCTCTTATGTTGACGTACTTCTAATTTTGCAAACTGAATAACGATGTAGTGCGAAGATGTTGGGATGAATTGGTCTCCGGTGGGTATCTGAGAGCCGCCTCTGCCCTGGATAGCATCTTTCCTTTGCAACGTGCGTTAGGGGCTCATGTGTGTGACAAGGCCAGCAGCAGCATCTCCACGGTCCTGGCAATGTCCCTTTCTGTCCTTCCTCAGCCCCCGAATGCACCCTGGATATCCAGGCAGTGTATTTTAGGAGGGAGAGCCTCAGTGCTTGGAAGGAGAGAAGGATCTTCTGCACCTTCTGTGCTCGTGTGAGCTGGTTCCCTTGTCCCTTCGTTGGGGACATCTCATCTTCTGCAAAGTGTTTAGACTTTGGGTGCAGTAGGTAGTGCCTTGTGCTGCTCTGATGTTTTCTTCTCTTAGGCACATTTTGGGTATTAGATTATATCTAACACCTGATCCATTTTAATGTTAAAGTGCTGGATCTTATGCTGGCTTGCGCTGTGGAGAAATCCTGTTTCCTCCTAATAGTGTCCTTAAATTTTGGGGCAGATTTGTTTGGGTTTTTAGAACTTTGGTTTGTGGGAAGAAAACAAGATCGATTGCAGGATTATCAAAAGATATTGTCATATCGAACAGAGGAAAAATTGTGGGAAATGCTTTCAGAAAAGTGAAGGTTGGGCTATTTTGAATGGGCACAGCTGCAGTTATTGGCAGATATCATTATTCTACGGAGGAATTCAGTTTTACTCAGCATCTGGCAATCTGAGTGTATTGGCGGTAGCATTACGAGCTATTTCTGTGACCCTGCGCGCGTGCGAGTGGGGTGCATGGACCTGCTGAAGGAGGCGGAGAAACGTTGGGCTGTGCAGAGCAAGAACATGTTTGCTGACGGGCAGCGAGGCATGAGAGAGGACTCGTTATCTGCTCCGTTAATGCTGCTAAATGTGCTGCCTCTGTGCTTTCCTGCACCCGCTAATGAGCTAAAAGGTGAAAATGGACAGATGTGCAATTTGAACAGCTCAGGAGTGATGCCTCGGAGCTGTCTGACCTCTTGCTGTCGCGGTTGGACCAAATTCCAGCTCCAGATTCCCAAAACAACCTGGGGAGCCCCTGTCGCTCGTGATCTGGGGGCCGGTGTCCCTGCAATCCCCATAGAGCTGGTGGGTGAAGGAGACCATGGGAGTGTCAAACGCTGCTGTCCCCAATCGAGTAACACGCGACAGAGGAACAGGCTTGAAAGCACCGAAAAACGGTTAATCCACCTTATAGATGGTTGCGCTTTTATATGATAATAAGACCTGTTCTTCTATAAAATTAGCAACTGAATGAACATGGGTATTATATAAGTGAAACAGCTAATGCTGTATATGGCAACATGATGGATTAATACATATTGAAGGCCTTGATTTTGTTCTTATTTCTGTCCTTCTGGTAGTTTATGAAAGCATATGAAAATTCCTCAAATGACTTCTTAATTTAGCTCCTAACCTGTCTAGTTTATCATCATTTTCTGTTCCATGAGCCTGAGGTGTTAAAGGATCCGTAATTCAATATTTCAGAAGTTGTCAGTGGCTCCACTATATGAAATTTTAAATATTCTGAATGTATTTCTGGCATTCAGGGGCTGTATTTATTCATTTGAATGTAATGGATATTGAATAAGACCTATTATCATATTGATATAGGAAATATAGTTGGGTGATTACATGTGCCTGCGCTCGGTATGAGTTTTGATGCCTTTTGGCCAGGAGAGGTGGTAGAAGTGAGCACCATCCCCTTGCAGAAACTGCAGCCTCTTCTTATGGGATCCTTCCTTCATGGATGATGTGGCGGGTAACGGGGGTTATTCCCTCAGTTCCTTGCAGGTTTTTTGGTTAAGATTATGGGATTTAGATGCTTAATCCATCCGATTTTAAAAAAGACAAGACTGCTTCATCTGATAGTCTCATGGGTCAGCAGGAGGGGTAGGAATTGTGGAGGACGGATACCTCCTTGCCTCAAGCTGGTGGTGCTTTCACTGCATGGCCTTGGTTGCCATCCATAAGGACTACCAGGAGCCACCCGAGGGCTACCTGGAGCAGGGGCTGCTGAAAGGAGCCTCCGTTTTGGGACCTCTTCCCCTTGGAACCTGTGGTGGAGGGCGGCGTTCCAGCCTGTGCAGCCGAGGGCAGCGAGAGATGCTGTGGAGGTAACTCCCGCCAGGATCGAGTGCTCCATTGGGACCGTTAATGGGAATCGCCAGCGTTTCCCACTCCGGTGGGAGCGGAAAGGCTGGAACCCAACAGGCTTTATGTGAATTAATGTTCGCCTAAAAGAGCCGCGTTCCTCGATCCCGCCCGATCCGTAGGAACCGCTCTACTATATCTTAACGCTGCCATGGCAACGGGGGAGCGCCACGAGTCGGAAAGCTCCCGGTTATTGGAATAACTGAATTAAAGCAACTGTTGAGCGGGGTGGGATTTGTGAACTGTCCTTAGGCCTCCGAGTTCGCTTGAAGGTGACTCGGAAAATCATTAAAAAGGTAACAAACACTAAGAAAATTAAACGCTGGAGTTCCTTGTTTGAGGGAGGTAGGGAGAGCTGCATGTGCATTTAATTTGTGTAATGAGAAACAAAAATGCTATGAAAAAGGGCATTTCTGGAAGGTCTAAAACAAGGACAAAAATAACAAGGACTGAACTATTAAAGTCTTGTCTTTCTTGTGTTGGCAGTGGTGAAGTCAGTGGTGTGGTATTGCCCGTTCTGCTTTTTTTATTTTTTATTTTAAGCTGTATTAATGCATCCATTCTGCTGCTTGTTGGCGATTCCTAATGTGTCTCCAGGGCATCCTCTCCGCTGTGATTTTTATAAATTGCAATAGCTTGTTACCGTAACCGAATAACGTCTGTAGGCTTTAATAAGGAAAGTTTTACAGTAACTGTTATGAAAATACCCTTTTAGTTCTGTTTTAGAGTACTGGGCAATATGTTACAATCCAATAGATGCAATTGGGAGAGTTTTTAGTATTCACTGCAGTTACCAACAACACCTTCCCAGAGATCCCTATAGGAGGACAAGCATCTAAAAACGGCTGCACTTGCATTTATTTTATTTTTTTTCTTAGCTTTTTAGCGTGATGATAAATCTGTTAGGCTTCCAGTAAAGCTGCAGAGCCATTAGCCTGTTCTATTGATAATTGCAATTAGACTTCTGTTATTTCCTTCATGCCTTCTTCCTAAAAGACCTTTTGATCCTGCCCTCCATTTGTTCTGATTTACCAGACATGAGGAGTGATTTCCCGGTCTCTCTAGCCTTGCTTTTTCTCACTATAAACTCTAATTTTAGTGAAAACATATCCCCAAACTCCATGCTCTTTAGGCAACAGGGTGTGTGGAGGGGTTAGTTATTATTTATTTGCTATTTTCTCCTTTTTCAAGTGACTTGTGGAGACGGCGGCTCGCTGCTGTCCTCATTGTACATGCTGTGTGTATTTTCGGTGGCGTACACAGCGCATGCAATGTGGACGGGATGGGGCTCGCCCACGCCGGACCAGGACGTCGGAGCCATCGCGGACGGGACTGCTGCATTTCTGGGTGCTGCTCGTCAGCAAACCCGGGACCGTGGTCAGAATTTGTAGGTTTTTCACCAGAACTTCCCAGAGAAACATGTAATTGTGACTTAAACAGCACAGGGATATCATTTGGGCCCAACAAAGGTGATCGTTCCTGGTGAGTATCTCTGATGCTGCTGCTTTTGTTGGCTTTTAGTGTCTTGACTTTCTGTTTTTTGGGGGGCTATTTTTTGTGTACTTTGTTCTATTACTTGGACTTTAGGGGGAGAAAATGGCCTTTTTCATAATCCTTGCCAAATGTTACAGCAGTCTTATATTCAACACCTCTTTTAATCAAATAAGCCAAGCAAAATTGAATCTTGTCTTGTTTAAACTTTTTTGTTAATTGCATTTTGAACAAGGTATTTAGCAGAAAGTGCTTTCATTGGTGATTTCCGTTTTGGGCAACTCCATGTGTATGTGTGTGTTGGGGTGTGTGTGTATATATATTTTTTTCTTTTTTCTTTTCTTCTCCCTGAGCTGCTCTTTGCATTAATCCAATTGTGGAAGAGGATTATAGCATCCCATTATAATTAAAAATGCAAAAGCGGCTTATGTTTTTAGGCCACAGCTATTAAAGGAAGCAATATCACTAGCTAGACCTCGACTGGAGGCTGCTCACATTGTGCAGGTGCTGGGTTTGTCCCCGGTCCCCTTAGGTGAGGTTAACGCTGCTCACATTTTGCCGTCCGTCCTTTACAATGTCAGGAGCTTTTTAATTACCTCCTTAGAATGAAATCAATGTAGTGGCTGGAGCTGCCTTTTTTATTATTTATTCTTTTTTTTTAATCCAGAGATTGAAACTTTCTTTGACCTTTGCTTTCTGCAAGTGTGAAGTGCTTTATTTCATCGCTGTCATTTTGAATTAAATGAAAGCTTCCTGTAAAGGAGTAGATGGTGAGACTCCTATTCCCTGAGGAGGGGTTTAGATGAAAAATTAAGGACCAGACTGACTCTCAAATTACATTCTCCCCAACCTCGTTCACCTACGTTGTGCTTTGCTTCCAAAACTTAAGCGTCCTTCACCTGCCAGTGTAGTCTGTGCTCCTCAGACATCAAATTGGGTTGAGAGCAGAAGCAGCAGATAAAGTGTTTGAGAGCTGCAATGCTAAATTATTAAAGGTATAAAAACAAATGCTCTATTAAATGTCAGTTTATTAGCCTGTGAGCTGCTGAGTGCTGAGCTCCCAACCTCGCCGTGCTTTTCAGACAGCTCCAGCCCTGGGTTTTGGGGGATATGTTTTGCTTCTTGGGATGCCCGATGGCAGAATCCCGACTGCTCATCCCACTTGTGCAAAGTTTGCTTAACCACAACATGAAATTTGTCCAAATGCTTTCTTGCATACCTTTAAAACATTCATAATACTGTGACTTTTGGACTGATATATCTTTTTGTGTGTGTGTGTGTGTGTGTGCATTACTTGGAAGTGGCATGGGCACGTTCCAAAAGTTGTGTGAGGATGAATTCACAGCTACTGTGGGGCATGCGATACTGCTAAAAGCAGTGACACTGAGAGCTGCTTGTTGAAAAAGGACACAACACAAATAATTTAAATATTTTTCCTGTGTTTGAATATATTTGTGGTGTCTGATTGAGCTGGTTAGCAAAATAAAGACAGATGGCAAGGAATTCATTCCAGCGCGTTTTCACTGTGGTTGAGCTGGTCCGACTTCTTGCAGCACTTGCTCAAATGATCCCACTGTGAAAACTTCTCGGGCTTGCACCCTGTTTGGGGAGGTCAGAAGTAGTGTGGATATACAGAGAATTGATCTTTAGATGCATAATAAAAATGAAGAAAATAGAGAGTGGAACTGCCTGTAATTAACTTGTGTATTCAGAGTTGCAGAGAGTAAGAATTTAATGACTTCAACTTTGAAGTCAATACCAAAATTTACTGGGAGTCGAGCAGGGTTTTTACTAGTCAGATGTTAGTGAGGGATTTTCCAAAGCTGACACAGTGATTTGCAGTATCCTCATTTGGAAGATGGGCACAAATTGTCCATAAATATATTTTGGTGAAAAGGGTGTTATTCTGAATGCCTTGTAGTTGACCGCAGAAAGAGAAAGCAGGCGGAGGGGAGACCTCACATTGACCGTAATGGCCTGTAGTTGTATTTATTTGGGGAAGGAGCTTCAACAACCCCCAAGTCATCAGGATCATAGATTGCCTAATAACCCCGTTTATTCCCTTGAAGGACACTTCGAGTTACACTGACCAGTTGGTGTCAGCTCTCGTTCCTCTGCTATATTTTGAAAGTGCCTGTTATCTGGTTATTTCTTGTAGAGAGGAAGGAACGTGTGCTGGAAACACTCGTGGCATAGAATCCTCTGCAGCAGAAATCTTCTATTTTGGGGGAAATCTTCTATTTTCTGCAGAAATTGCAGAGCTCAGTTTGGTTGGTCGTTCTGCAATGTACAGCATTGCTGCTTTTTGTAGATTTGAGACAACATATGCCTTGAATATAACAGCTAAAAGTAATTTTTCCCTTGCATCTGAGCAGTGGTTAATGTCTGCATGTGCTGTGTACCTCCCGGGCCGCTCTGCATCCACCTACAAGGCTGTGACGGGTGCCCAAGCAGACAGAGGGTCTCACCAGCCCCTTCTGCTCCTATCTGGGGAGGTGGCACGTTGCTGGCCATGGGGACAAAGAGCTGGTCCCTGCAGGGCATCTCTCCATGCAGCTCTAGGAGGCTGTAGCGCCTGCGGGGTCCAAGCCCCAGCGATGGGAGGGCTGGCCCGAAGCAGCCCTGGGAACAGTCTTTGCTCCACGGAGGTGGCAGGATGGTGCTGAGGAAGCTCCAACTGAGGCGACTGCAAAAACCTGGTGCCTCCCCCTGTAGCAAAGTGCTAATTATTAATCTTAATGATTTGCAGCAGGGCTAATTAGCTCCAAGCAGAGGCAGGTTGAAGGAACCGTGTAGCTGTCTGCAGCACCTGGGAAGCTTGGAGCAAACGTGGAGCAATGGGATGTAGAGGCGCCCGTGCCACAGGCAGCTGGACCCCGGGTGACCAGCAGCTGTCACCAACTCTCAGCCTCTCTGTCAAGCTCAGGACAACATGTTGTTTCTCCTGTTTTTCTATTTTCTTTCCCTTTTCCCCCTTCCTCCTGCCGCGTAGCACTCTGTTCCTATGGTTTCGCACTCTGTACCGCACTATGCATGCGCACGTGCACCTCTTCCCTATTTAACGTAGCAGAATGATGTTGTTTTGATACTTGGGCGTTCAGGATAATACAATTTTTTAAACTCTGATTTAACGCTGCATGCGTTAATGGAAACGATTTTTTTTCCTGAGACGTACTAGATGGAGAACAAAACAAAACATCGGTAGCAAAGCATTTAAATAGTGAGGTTAAGGTGGTGCATGCTAAAAATGTAGCACTGCTCTGTGCCGGCAGTGGAAGAGGATGAGAGGTACTTAGAGGGCAGGAAGGAGCTGGAAATTAGAGAGGGGAGGGAAACGTGAGGGCTTGTCCCACACGCACAAGTGTGTGGAGAGGGTAAAAGGGAATATATTGGAATCTGGAGACCAAAGAGGAGAGCCAGGATTGCAGAGAACCAAAGGGAGAAGCGTGTGCAGGCTCCCATTGGTACTACAGGAGAGAGGAGCGATGTGGCCAGGGTTTTCTCACCAGTGAGGATCCCAGGAAAGCCCGTCTGCATCCCATGGAGAAGGGGCTGTCCCTAACACCAGCCCTGCTTCCCGCCCTGGATGTCCGTCCGGAGCGTAGCCTCTGTGGAGGCAGGCAGGTAAGTGAAGGTCTCTGCTTTGCCTTGCGCTTCAGGGGGAGCATCGGCCTTGGGACAGGGAATCGGTTTGTCCCCCCTAAAATATTTTGGAAGAAAGACTGGCATTCCTGGCACTAAGGGGGTCTTCTCCATGGTGTCCTGCTGAGCCTGGTGGGTAGGGCAGGGGCTCTCTTGCAGGGTCTTTTTTTTTTATTTATGTTTGTTTGCACCTGGGAGGGAGTCTCCTCTTCTCCCTTGGACTGGGAGTTATTCTCACCTGCTTTTCCTAGTTCTTCGCCTGCTCCCTGCAGGATCGTGGTGCTTTTGCAAAGCTGCATGGAGAAGCCTAGGCTTTGCCACGTCACCATCCAGGGCAGTGACGCCTCCTTCCTCTGCAATGTCTGCAACTTGCTCCTTGCACAGGGGTTAGAATATGTACAAGGTGGGATGGAGAGCCTTAGTTTTTGGTCAGTTTTGGCCAAAGGAAGGCTGTTAGGTACAAGATGCAGGGTGGCTATTCATTCTTGTTCTTATTTTGGGGCTGATTGAAGTTTTAAAACAATTTGCCATCTCAGGAAGGTTTTTCTCCAGACTGGCGGATGGATGTTCTCAGGCATGTTGCTCCTCATATCCCTACAGCTCTGAACTGGAGCAGACAAAGGAGTATTTTTGCAAGCATTTCCACAAAAATACTGCTCCATGTCTGGACCAGATCTATGTAACAGTTGCTAGGAGCCAAAAATGAGTGCAGCACTTCAGAATCTGCCTCGAGGTGTTGGGAACTAATTTTTATTTAGACAGAAAGAGTTTTGTTTCCTTCCCCCCGCCCCAGCTCTCCTTGCCAACCTGGACTGAAATTAGAACGGTGAAAGTCACCCCACCGCTACCAGAAACTCTGCTTTTTAATACTTCTGGCTTAGCAACATAGACCTGAAGTTTTTGTGTGTCAGATAACAGCCAAGTTACTGAGGAGATGGATTTTTTTTTTCTTTTTTTCCTTTAGCAAAGCTAAGGTGCTAATTTGCAGAGCCACTTCCATGTTGATGAGTGTTTTTTGCTGCTTGTTGCCTGCCTGAGTGCTGGATTTGGCCAGGACACGTCCCCTCCTGCTCCCACCTGAAGGTTCCTGTTGTCATGTCCATGATCCAGTCCTTGCGCCGGATCCGTAACGGTCTGAATGCGGAGCCTGATGGTTCGGGCTCATTCCTTATCACTATAATAACCACTTGCTTTCCTTCTGCGTGCCAGAACATGTCACTTTTATTATAAATGATTTAATTATCCATGTACTTGTATTTTTTCTCTTCTTTTTTTCCTGAGCTGTAAGAAGGCTCATTATACTTCATATTCCTTTTTTGAAAGGAAATGTTGCTTTCCTGGGAAATAGTAATCTTTATAGGTATGAGGAAAATCCTGATTCTTCTTTTTTTTTTTTGCCTACTCTAACATTCTGTGTTTTCTAGGGAGAATGGCCCATTCTGTGCAGCTGTGTTCAGGGAAATTGATTTCCGGAGGGAGGACCCTTGTCCAGAAGTGAAACTGGACAAAGATTAGGACCATTTGGGAGATTATGTGGAGGAGGATGGGGTGACAGCTTGACCTGTGATGTCGAAGTTGCCAGCAGGGACAAAGTCCATGAGAAGATGCTCTTGCATCTTGATCTTCCAACCTGGGTACCCGAATTGCTCTTTGGAACTCCTTGCCTCCCTTCAAAAGCAGGACTGCGTGCTTGTGCCTGTCCCCTCCTCCCATTTGGATGTGGCCAAAAGCATTTTGGACTCTGAAAGGGAGTGAAGAGAGGAGAACACGCTTGCATGGAGGTGGGAAAGGAGATCTCCCTTTTCTTCTGGCCTGCTTCCACAGGAGCAGGAAGACAGGGAATTTAAACCTTCCTGCCACCAGCAAAAATGATTTATGGGGATGAGGGGCCATTTTCTACCCACATGCGCTCGTTGCAGGCTCGTGGGGTGGTATCGTGACGGGTGCTAAGTCAGCTGGAGCGCGAGGGCGCGTGTAGCGAGCGGCACCGTGCTCAGCAAGCTTGAGATGCCATCTGAATGGCAATCCATCCCTGGGATTGCCTCTCCCTGCGCTTCCCTGCCCCTCTACCTCTCCTGGGATGCGCGGGAGACGCTGTGGTGCTCTGAAATGAAGCTGAAAATAAGAGTATGGCAGGGCCTTGCCAGTGCCAAGGAGAAGATTCAGATGTTTTAGGAACAAGGGGAAATCGTGAGTGCAAGGTGAGAATCAGTAAATCATTTGGTGCCCCGGACAATTAGGACACCAATGAAAAAGGATGGTGACTGTGACCAGCGGGTGTTTCACAGCAGTGGAACACGTCTCCGTCCATCCATCATGCAGGAGCTGGTGCAGCTCCCCTCTTCCCTTCGGCACGTTCATGCTTATCTGATGCAGCCCACTGAAACGTGCATGGAAATGTTAACGGGGGGTGCAAAGCTTGTTAAAAGGTGTTAGTTTTAGAGGCTTGAGTGTCTCGTTTTTAATTAATGCAGCTTCTTGCAACGCCACCTCACTTAATTCAGTGGAAAACTAAATAATTGTAGTTTAATAATTCTATAATTGCAGCTGTTACAGAGAGTAATAGGTTTCAAAGTATGTTCTTTGAAGGCTGGATATAAATCCTGTCTCTTCTGTTTCATGCTCAGGAGATGGCAGAGCTGGGAACCTGTCAGTATTTGGGGTGCCCCATCTGGCCAGGAGGATGTTGTGCTGGGACTGTCCCTCCAGCGTGGTGGCAGGGGTGACTTCTGCAGCTGCTTTTTTTTTTTTTTTTTTTTTTTTTTTTTTTTTGCATAGCCTTCACTTAAAACTTTTTGGCCATGGATCCAGCATCCTTGGCAGGGTCGCAAGTATAGTACAGCAAGTTCACATCCAAAGACACATCAGTATTCATTTCTTCCTTTTGCACTGTGCCGGGAACGCAGCCTTCCATTCCGGTAAGGAAGAAAAAGCGCCGCTAATTGAGTCAGACCTTGCAAGAGCTCCAGCTTCACTGCATGCGGGGAGATTGCAAGCAGGAGCTTGGTCTTAAAAAGTAAAATATAATCCCCAAAGCCTGTGTAAATGTTGGAAGGATTTTTGTTTTTAACAAAGATGGAAATATATTTTTTGGAGTTTGAGATGGATGCTGAGAAGCTGATGTGCAGGTCAAGTGTCTGGGTGCATATGAGTATGAGAAGAAACCCAGGCAGGCCGGTGCTTAGGAGATGCAGTGCTGTTAGCTCTGTTGCTTTTTTGCCCAAGGGAAGTGTGGATAAACTCGGGATCTTGTGCATTTTGCTTTGTGTTATCACTGAGCCCACGAGGAGCAAGAGGAAGAGCCTGGCACAGAGCTGAAGGAACACACTGCAGCGGTCACAAAGGCCTTTCCCATCTTTGGTCCACAGCATTTACCCCGTTGGGCTACCTGGTGGCGCCTCCCGGTGTGAAGTATCGATAGGAGTAAAACAACTTGATCCCGTGAAATTCAACCGTGCTCCAGTGTTGTAGCTTGGACTGAAATCCTTTATAACCTCCCAGTGCAGCAGAGTTACATCGGTGGGAACTGCATAAGCTCATGGCTGTGGTAGCTCTAATCTCGTTAGTTAGAAGGCCACATGCTGATAGTTTCATTTCACAGTTGATTTTTCTTTTAATTATCTCTGAAGATGGATTTTTCTTTTTAACTTCTCAGTTTTGGCCACCAGGTAGCACAACCTACCCCACAGTCCACAACATAACTCGAGCCTGAACGTGCTTCGGGTTGTGTTTTAGGTCTGCCGCTATGGTTATCTGCACAGGAAAGTTCCCACTTGACCTACGGGGGGGAAAAAAAGAACAAATCAATAAATCCAGGGAGGGTTTTGCAATGTAGCACTGATATCAAATATGATTTATTAAGCCTGTAATAGCAAAAATATATTGCATACTCCTGCCTCGGGGGGAATGTAACGGCTGAATGGTTAAACACAATTTGGTTTAAATGTTTTGTGTTTGGACTCCGACTATAGATAAAAGATGATTCTGAATTTGATTTTGGATTGAAATATCAAACTGCGTTTTTTGTGTGTTTGAATGCAAATATATACACACATATTGTGTGTATTTGTGTATATGCATATATATATATGTAAATGCATGCCAGTGTATTTAAATGTGAGATATTTTTATCCCATGTATATATACATGTGTATCTTTTCATATCCACATATGTGTGTGTATAAGTGCATGCTTCAGGGTTTCCTTGATGCATCTCCCTAGATGGTCCTTAAGAGGAACACCTGCTGTCCTGAATATTCCCTTTGTGAGATTCCTTGGCCTTTGTCCAGACACCTACATTTGCAGGATGGCCCTTCCTGGTGGCTGAAAGATCTTCTGTTAATTAATTACCTCTCACCTCTGAGCACTGCCTCGTCTTGCAACACGGGAATGGTTTGCTCAAACCTGCCTCCCGCTGCTGTCAGTGGAACCAGCCCTTTTGCCCCTTGGAGCTCCAGGGCTTTGATCCCGATCCTCGCAACGGAGCCCTTTAGGAAAGACAACCCATCCAGGCGCCGCGTTTCCACATGCTGGTGGTTTTTGAAGGATTTCTATGAGGAACCGCTGCGGCGTAGCCGTGCTGAGCTGATAAACGGGCTGATCTTTGCCGTTGTGAGAGCTGCAATCCATCACACCCAGGACACGCATCCCTTTAGATGGGGAGTTTTGTTTGGTTTTGTTTCTAGCAAGGGGACGAGCTGTGACTGCATCACTGAAGAGCCTGCAGGATCTGCTACAGCGCATCGGAGGAGCCTGGGGAACGTTAGCACGTTTATTTCATGTCCCTTCTCCCTGGCGATGGTCCTGTGGCCACAGGGCAAAGCTCCGCAGCACGGCAGCATGCAGCACTACAAAAATCTGGAAAACAGTCCCTGGAAATGGTCCTGGAAACACCTTGCACTTTCCTCCTCTTGCAGAAGCACCAAACCCACTTTTCCGAGTTTCCTAAAGATGGGCAACAAATGAGTGAGGCCAGACACATGCATATAAGAGAAAGTTGTTGAACCTACAGGGGAACAGGGCCATGTTTTCAAACTGCCATGGGATTTCTATTTTAATTTTGTTTTGTTTTCACCAAATTCTGGGGCGCTGCCGAGCTTTAAGGATATCTTCAAAGAACAGCAGTGTGCCTTTCCAGAGATAAATGCTGCTTTTAGATTGGTTTGGAAGAAAAGCCGAATAGCAAATCTGCAGGGCAATAGCAGCTTGTTTTCTCTGCCGTTCTCCTGCCTGCTCCTTTTGTCATGAATCTTTTTATTTTTTTTTTCTCCTCCCTCTTCAATTGCTCTTTCTATGCTGCAGGGATGGTACCTGAGCAGTCAATGAACTGTAGAGAAAGAAGCCCAATTTTGGGGGTAGTTCTCACTTTCCATCCTCCTGGTGTTTGACAGCTTGGACTCTCCAAACCACTGAAAAGCATGGCCATTGTGTTTTCTTATCTGTTTTTTGTGAAATGCTACTTTGTGCCTATAAGTTCTTGTCAGTGCAATGTATGTTTAGGCCATGGGGTGAAGAACTGTGTCTTTCCTATCTTACATACTGCCCAGTGTGGTGCCAGGGCTCAGTAAATAACATATTCCCCCCATCAGTTAAATGAGCTTTTGAGGAACCGTGATTCTGCTAAGGTTGGTGTGAAAACAAAGGGCTACATAAATAACGCTGGGAAATAAGTAATAAGAAGAAATAAAGCAAGCATCAGCGTTATGTACTGGTTACTTCTTGGGTTCAAATGAGCAAGAGAACAACTTTCTAAATCCAGCTACATCAGGGCAGCGTGTCCCCTTAGTGCACAGTGTGGCTCCCATCACAGAAAGATCCAGCGGGTAGAACAGCAAGTCCTAGGGATTTCTGGATTCTTTTCCCCACCATGGAGATTGTTGTAGCTCTCAAAATTTATGTTCAGTTTCCCCAAAGTTTCTTTTCTTTTTTCCTTTTTTTCTTTTTTAGTCCCCTCACCCCTTTCACTTTTTTTCCATGGTTCATATTACCAAGGTAGATTGAGGACTGGTTTTAATGTCAAGCCTGTGAGTTCTGCCAGCTGCAAGTAACTTGGGGGCCCTGCCCCTATTGCTGTTTTTCCCCTATTCCTCTTCTGCATCTGGACAATTAACTGGGAAATCAGTGCCTGATCTTGTCACCTGCTGGGAGTCCCTGAGCATCGCTGTGGCTAACGCTGCCTGTGGTCCCTGCTGGCCTCTATCCAAGAAATACTTCAGCACCCTGGAAAAGGGGATTTATTTTTTTTCTTGTAGGATGATTTAATCTAGTAACTTGTGATGTATTTTCTGATGCCGATCTCTCCCTTGATGATCTAAAAGAGCAAACGAACAGCGCGTTATCAAAAGTGGCAGAGTATGGAAAATGGGACAGCTCTCTAAATGCCAAAGAAGTTCAGAGGTATTTAGAGAACTTTCACATGCACTCAGAAAACTGCTCTGATATGCTTTCTGAGGTGGGATAAGCTAATGAAGTTAAAGCTTGGAAGCCAAGACAAATAAATCAGACCAGAGAGAGAGGAGGGCTCAGAAGCCCTGGGAGATGTAGGGGCAATAACAAATGGATGCAGCTGTGTGATGGGATGAGGCTCTGGCTTGAGGAGCAGCTGGAGAGAAGCCAAGGGAGGAGGTGGGATTGGGAGGGAAGGAGAACGGCTGGCTCCGGTGTTTGGGCTGTGATGGGAGAGGTGAAGACCGGGGTGGGCCTCGTAGATCCCCTGGGAGGTTGTGCTGAAGACAAGGAAGGGGCAAGTGCCGGGAATGCGGCAGCGCAGCGGGATTTGCAGTTTCCATAGCTACCTATGGCTGCACATTGAATGGATGGAGCTTTGCTCAGTGCGAGAAGCTGCTTGGCTTCCTTCCCTCTTTCTATAGCATTGGGAATGTTCATGAAATACTAGTGAGCACTTGTTATCCTATAGCTTCCTTCTATAGGCACCCCGGAGATGAAGGATTGTGATTGAAGCAAGATTCCCAGGGAGA
This sequence comes from Crypturellus tataupa, assembly GCA_034781795.1. Classification (NCBI taxonomy): domain Eukaryota; kingdom Metazoa; phylum Chordata; class Aves; order Tinamiformes; family Tinamidae; genus Crypturellus; species Crypturellus tataupa. The sequence goes on from JAWLRI010001115.1 coordinate 371,057, forward strand.
CAGAGGGCCACTGAGCTGAAATGAAAAAAATAGGTTTTCCAGGCACGTGTAAGCAAAAAAAATGCTGAGGTACTATGAGGGGCCTTGAACTTGTCCATATTTTACCTTCCAGTGACGGGTGAATCCCTCTTTTCCCCAAGCCATCGTTATCCTGTGGATATGGACCTTTCTGGGGGTGAATTACTTTGAAATTAGCTACTGAAAGACAGGGGGTGAGAGATGGTGATCCATGTTGGGAGATGCGTGATGGCCTTTGGTAGGTGGGAAGTCTGAGGGGAAGGGTTGCAGCAGGGCTCTGAGCATGTTTGTAGGTAAGGTGGGATCTATCTGGATTGCAGTGATTCCTGCAGTGGTTGGGAAAACGCTGCTGTAGTGGTAAGAAGGGGAAATAAAAATTGTGCTTTGATATAGTGAATAGCAGGTGGGGGGAAATATGGGAGGCAGGAATAAGTAAAATAAACAAGTTCTTCATCCCTTGGGAGCACGTTTGTCCTCTGCAAGTGCAAGGACCCCAGGTGACTCTGTGCTCCCTGCACAGGTGATGCAGTCAAGATGATGGTTCAAGGTGGTGGTACCATCAGATATGCAGCCAGAGCCGTGTTCCCAACAGGCGTTGTGAACCACGGTAGTAAGGCTGTGTTCCTGGGACATTACGAAAGCTTTATTGAAAGAGGATGCAAGTGCCCTGTGAAGCTTTCATTAATTCCTGCTAAGTATTTGTGGGATATTTGGGGTCTTGCACTGGGTGGCTCTTTTCCAGTGTTGATGCTGGCCAAATCTGTGAGACTTGGGGGTCTTAAGATCCTCAGTTGTCACTGGGGGCTGAAAAGCTTGGGGCAGGTTGTGTCCTGTGGTCAATTAAATGATTTCTTCCTTCTCCCAACCTGAAGGAAATAGTGTTGGTGGGAATCAGGGCAGAGCCCTGCATAGCCTTAGGGCAGCACAAGGTTCGTGAGCCGCGCTGGAGACGACTGCTTCTAGCTGGAGGTAGCAATATCTGGTGTCTGTGTCTCGTGGGTGTCTCTGCATGTGAAGATTCCAGCATCACGCAAACTAACGTTAACATTGATGAAAACTCCTAATTTACTGCTACATCCTGAAATGTGTGTGTCAAACAGAAAAACAAATTGCACAACTCTCCCCTGTGCAATTCCCATTCCTCCCTTTCCTAAAAAGCAATCTGTTCAGTAGTGCTTCCCACTGGGGCAGAGAAGCTGTCAGTCTTCAGGACGCAAAAACACATTTTGTTACCATTCAATTCAGTACGCTGAGCTCCGTGGATTTCTTGTCTCAGTGTATAACACTGAGATTGCTTTGTATTTTAATAACATAAACTATAATTTTGTTTAGTGATTGCAAGTCAACCTGCGGAACTGCTTTTAGGTGTGTGTTTCTTTTCTTGTTGTAGCAGTTTGATTGTTTTTTATTTTTTTCCACTCCCTCCAATTTTCTGAATTATTAATTTGCCAGTTCTTGTGGCTGGAATGCAACCCTTCTGGGAAGGAAACATTTCATTTACTTGGTGGCAGGTTATTCTGGGGTGTGTTTGCCACGCAGCTGTGTGCATTTCTCATTCTGGCTATGGATATGGCTTTTGGATACGGCACAGTGTTACTTGTCCTCCTACAGACCAGCTTCAACGGGAGGGAGAGATGTTGTGTGCAAAGCATCATTTGGGAAAATCCTGCTTACACGGTGGGTCAGTGTGTTAGGAATGAGTGGAGGAGCCCATGGAAGCAGCACGAACCTGTCTTCTCAGGAGATGCTCCTGCTGCTGCTACTCGAAGCTTCTCCTGCTGACGCTGTAATTGTGCTATGTTCACACAAAGACAACCGTTTCCAACAAACTGGACTTATTACAGTACAAGTCTGCTTCTGAGAGCATCACTCCTATCATCTTGCTCTTTTCAGGTTACAAGCAGTGCATATGACCTTTTATTTCAAGTATTTTTCATTTTCTTCTGAATCTTCGGGGTTTTTTTTTCCCCATCTGGGCTCCCTTCCAGAAGTTCAGCCTCGTGCTGGACTTCTGCCGTTGGTGATAACCTGGCGTGTGATAAAGCTCAGGTTCCCTCTTTCTGCAAGAGAAGGGCAACCCTGGTTTGCTTTGCTCTGTAAGTGGCTTTTTGAGGTTTTTGCTCAGCAGTCACTAAATCCCAGTTTCACCCCTGTGAAGGGATAGGGGTTTGCTTTTTTATATTAATTTTTAAAGGCAAAATAAATTCAATACCTACGCTAAACTAAGGACCACCGAAGAACAAAATAAAATCCATTAGTAATTAAATAGTGAAGCACACTTTGTTTAAAACCGTCACAAATTTTGACAAGCTGAGAGGAAACTCGTTTAAAGGAAATGTCATCTTTGTGGCTGAATTTTGATTAGCTTCCAGCTTGTGTGAAATGTTGAAAGTTACTTTCTCCTGCCTCTCCTGGTATGGTATTAGACATCCTTTAGCAGAGGCCTTGGGAGATGTGCAACTCTATTCTTGATGACAGTTTTGTAATTAGTTTTCCTGAGGTTAAGTCAGTTCAACCCTTTCATTCTTGCATCTCACTTAATACCATTTGTTTCACAGAATGTTGAAAGGTTGGAAGGGACTTTTGGAGATCACCTCAGCCCACCCCCCAAGCTGCACAGGATCTTGTCCAGGTGGGTTTTGGGTCTCTCTAGAGAAGGAGACTCCACAACCTCTCTGGGCAGCCTGTTGCGCTGCTCTGTCATCTTCATGGTCAAGAAATGTTTTCCTTATGTTCAGACAGAAAGTTGTGTTCTTCAGTTGGTGGCCCTTACCCCTTGTCCTGTTACTGGCCACCACTAACATCCACTTGACATTCTCCCTTAATATATTTATACACATTGGTAAAATCATCTCTCAGCCTTTTCTAGGCTAAAGAGGCTCATCTCTCTCAGCCTCTCCTCAGAGCAGAGATGCTCCAGCCCACTAATCATCTTTGTAGCTCCTCACTGGACTCTCATCCAGTAGCTCTGTGTCTCTCTTACACTGGGGAGCCCAGAACTGCCCCCAGTACTCCAGGTGAGACCTCACCCGAGCTGAGCAGAGGGGCAGGATCCTCTCCCTCAACCTGCTGGCAACGCTCCTCCTCATGCAGGATTGGAGCCAATACTGATGCCTGAGGGACACGATTAGCTCCAGGCCTCCAGCTAGACCCTCCGTCACTGTTCTACCCATCTAAGGTCCACAGTCTGAGCTTGCCTATGAGGGAGATGTTGTGTGACACGGTGGCAAAGGCCTTGCTGAAGTCAAGGCCTGGCCAGCTCCTTACAGGCTCCCTGTAATGTGTAGGAGTCTTCTCTGTAGCTCATGCTCTGGGCTGTCCTGGGTTTAGGGAAGCTCAACGATCTCCCTGTTCCTCACTGTTGCCTGTTGTTAAAGCCCAAGGTGATCAGCCAGCTGTGCTGAATGCATAACTAGTGTCTGCACGGTGACTCATAGCTGCTCCGAAAGAAAGAGCATTTCCATTTACTTGTCTCCCAATATTGTAAATCACATGTTGGAGTTGAAGGAAAAAATCGTCCAGAGAGATGCAGAACTGGTGTTTGATTGCTCTTCTTGTTGGACTACATTATGGGGCCATGATTTCAAAGCAAATGAACTTCTTGTCCTTCTTGTAACTTAGTGGAGTGCAGAAAAGGACACGACGTAAGATTGAAGAAGTATCCAGCCCTCACCACATCTACCTTTCATTTAGCTGGTTCCCCTGCAGGCTTCAGGACTGTCTGCCAGCCTTAAGAACTTCTAATTTATTTCAGCTGGAAGGTAGGTAATTATATTCCCTCATATGCCACCTTGCCTTGTTCTAAGAAGTGGAATTGGCAGTCTGGGGGCCTTTTTTGTTTAATTTACATTCCTCGGCATGTCTCTCATCGGTTTCTCCATTTTTTTCTCTCTTGGCCCCTCTTCTGCTGGAATTTCAGAGCCCTCCATATGCTTCTCCTGAGGGTGACAAAACCCACCACGTGTTTGAAATACCGGCTTAAGAGGGAGAAGGTGACTTGAAAAAGAAGTGAAGTTAGTGCCACCTAATGATAGGTAGCCCTTAACAGTGGAGTATATTGCTTATCTTATTTTCTGGCTGCTTTCTTCCTTTGGCTTGTCCTTTCCTTCTCTTTTGTCTCTGGCATATTTGCAGGTATCCATAGATTTTTGCTGTGGATGTAGGGGAGGTGGGATCAGAGCGTATTTTTAATCTGTCACATATAATCTTAGAAATGTTCAAGTGCATTACTCAATTCCAGAATTACTTTGTGTGAAAACCAGGTGGCTGTGCATAATTTTCTTGTTTTAAAAAGTATTATCTTTCCATAAATATGGATAGCAGCTGCACAGAATTTCACTTGCTGAACTCCCCGAGATAAGAAGGGATCTTCCTGGGTGTGCAAACCCCTGCTATCAATTTGTGTAGCACGTCAAAAATTGTTTTTTCCTGATGTTTACTGCTCTTGTAAGTACCTGATAATTTTGAATTTGAAATGATGCAGGGAAAACAACTGCATCTTTCTCTGTCCTAGGGTGTCCCCTCTTTCCAAAGCAAGGAAAAGCGCTAATATATCGTGGCAGATGTTTTAGTGGAAATTTTATGCACAAAAGAGCAATTGCAGTCTTGTATTCTGGGGCTAGAAGATCTTGCCAGGGCCCAGTTGTTTCTTCTGGATCACTACACATTTGGCTGGTATAAATACTAGTAAATATTTACTTGGTAAATATTAAGATGCATCGTCCTGCGAGGTAAACAAATTAGTTTATCTTGCTCTGCTACTGAAGCTGTTTTTAAGAAGTTTGCACTTTGTAATACCCTTTTGTTTTTACCTATTCTGACTTTATGCAACACAATAAAGTTGCATCTGTTCCTCATTAGGAACAGCTATGGCAAATGAGTGTCTGGGATTGGTGTGGAGGCTGAGGAGAGGAGGATATTTAATGTATAGAGCCTGGGCGTAAACAAAAGGTATTTGTTGGGTGATGCTGGAGATGCTCTTCCAGATCGGCAGCTTAAAATTGACTGAGAAGAGAAACTGCAGCAATGTAAGGGCACTGAATGCACGTTAGGATTGTGTCTGTAGAGATCTCTGATAGTCTATGTGAGGCTTAGAGCGGTGCAGAAGAGCTCAGGTGCATTAAAATGGGCTGTAAATGCAGCAGGCAAATCCAGCAGAGGTTCGTGCCACCAGCAGTCCTATTGACTACCTGTCATGATGTGCCATGAGCAGGGAATTGGCTGCGTGGAGTAAGAAATCTGCTGTGTTTTAGCTCTGTCAACACCAGTGCAAAGGTGCAGCTATGAAATTTGCTTCGTGGTAGCCCTAGAAAACCTGACGAAGCAACCCCAAGAATTTTGTTGATGTGAGAAAGGGAGGTTTTATAGGCTTAATGCTTTGGAAATGTGCAAAGAGAAGTGGGTCCAAAGGGTGAAGGATGGAGAGATGCAGCTGGTGAGGACAGGCTGAGGGGATGGGGTTTGTTCATTCCTAAAGGGGCTCCTATGACTTTGCAATATATAAAATATCCTTGTGAAGAGAATTTTGATGAATTATTGTCTGTTCTGCTACAGGGGAAAGAAGAAAAAGTGGAAAAAAAAGCAGCAAATAGTGAATTTGCCTTGGGAAACATTTCTGAGTTGCAGGGACTGTGAAGTGCTAGAGCCTGCTGCTTGGGGAAGGTGTGAAATCAGCTTCGCTGGTTCATTTACTACAAGGTGGGAACAAGCTGGATGATTTCTGGTAAATGAAACATTCCGTGTGCTTTTCATCCTCCCTCAAACCAGGGGGAAGGAGGAGAAAGGCACCTGAAGTCACTGTCAACTTTTTGGCCTCTACTCATCTCCATCTGTGAGCTTCAATGCTGGACAGATGCCTAAAGAGTTGCTGGAGGCTTCGATAGCACCGTAGAAGGTATCATGTTCTTGAAGGCACCCAAAAATACTAGAACTGCAACAAAAAAGTGTGACGGTGTTAAATCTTGTGGAGGATAGACCAAAAGGACAAGAGAGCTGAAGCCTTATTAAAGATGCTGTAAAAAAAAGCAAATGATGGGAACAACAAAAGCTAAGAGTTGGTTTGCCACTGTCAAACCTTCAAACAGAAAAAGCAATTAAAAAGTGCTTGGTATTTGAAAGAGAACTATATTAGAATAGAGCATTTCCTATACACTGTGAGAAAGTTTACTTTGGGACTTGGTGTTAAAACAGGCTTTTGGATAACAAATGTAAAACTAGTTAAGTGTCCTGCACTATCGAGTGAAAAGCTGCACTGAGATAACTGATTATTTGTAAGTTATATAAGATTCTGGGACTAAACCACTGCTGGAAGAGTAAATAGTTCTGGTAAGTTGTGTTGGTAAAGGAATTTACAGAGATGGTAACTCACAAGCTTAACTGAAACGTTTAAATACCTGGCATTGACGCGTTTTCTCCATTTTCATTAAAAATAGGCCTGCTTTTGGTACTTTAACTCTTTCTGTAGACTAATTGGAGTAAAAGCAAGGCTGAAATTGGATGTGGTGATGGTGCATTTCCTCCCTCCTCCTTTAATAGCGTTCAGGTTAATTATTCTTTGGTATTTAGCTGTACACATGCTGCCTCAGGCTGGGACTAACTTAAGCAAAGCTGTAACAGGCATGAATCTAGTCTACCATATGCAGTTCCTTTTTAAAGCCCAAAGGTAAATTAAATAATAGCAAGGTCTATTTTAGAGAAAGGACATTTAAGTTTTTATTTCATCTGGAATACTCCTTTCAAGATCACTTTCCCCTGCTAGGCTTGTTTTATATTTGATTACTTTTAGGAGATGGATTTTGACATTTAAAGTACGTGTAATAGAAAGAGAATAATGACATAGTTAGGATTGCAGAAAAATATTTGCCCTTGAAAATGGTAATGTATTGTTAAATACAGGTTGCATCATATCTGGGCACAATAAAATAGAAATGGAAATGTGAATGATTGTGTTGGGGATAAATAGTGTTAGGGATAAATAGTCTCAGTGTGTGACAGAGCAACAAAGAAGGGACCTTGACACTGCTAGCGACACGCGGCAAATCACTGCTGCAAATGGATTTGTAGTACAGCCTTATTGTGTTTCCTAACGCAGTGATCTGTATTCTGCTTAAGCAAGCCCGACTTGCAAAAGAAGATACCAAATACCTGAATTAAATCTAATCGGTGCAGCCGTCAGTCTGGACACTGGTGATGCTCCAGGCCTTGGGATGCGTCAGCTCCTTGGTGCAAGGTGGGAGGAAATGAGGGATCCTTCGAGATTGATAGACACCTTTTATTCCCAATTTTCTAGTAAGGGATAAAATGCTGAAGCTGGAAGACTTCCCAAGGAGCCCTCTAGGGCCGTTAGCACTGGTTGCAAGTGTTTTTCTTTCTCAGATAGTTGGTTTTTTGGTTTTGAAGTTGTCATTGGTGTCTCTGGGCAGTTTCTTAAGGGGTTTTAGTTGCTCCCTGACTCGGGCTGGTGTCAGCAGCTAACCCCCAGTTTTATTTTGGGTGGGAGGAAAGTGCAGGAACTCTCTGCTAACAATTTTTGGTCAAACTGGACGAATCTTGGGCCGGTTGCTTTGTACCTAATGTATCTCCTCACCCCCCTTGCCTGCTGTAGTGCTTTCTCCATCTTTCCATCTTAGCAGAGACATCCTCAGGGCACATAAAAATCAAGCTGTAGAGCAGTTCAGCAGTTTATACTGTGCCTCTGGCATGCTTAGGGCTGCAGGGAACGCAGCGTGTTTAGGGAAAAGAAGGCCCGTTTGTCTTGCTGTAGGCTTCTGCTCCTGGTTTCTGACATCTTCCCCTTGTTGCTCAGATCTTTGGCCTTGCAGACTGGAGAAGCCGCTCGCGGTTGGGTTACGCAGCCCAGCTCTTGACCAGGTCTCGTGCGGATGATCCAAAGCCAGGAGCACTTTTTCTCTCTGTCCTCCAGAACTTTTAGGAATCTCTGTCTCCCATTTGTGGTGGGATTAGGGATTACTTGGGCCTATCGATGATACAGCCCAGGTGGGTTCTTTTTTTTCTGAGGTGTAGCAATTAGTTGCCTCTGCATCTGTGCATCTGTGTTGGAACTTTTTTCCTCAGATTCCAGTGAAGATGAGATTTCCTTGATGCAGATCTCTAATCCTTCTGGAGAGGGGCTGCAGCAGCTCAGCTGCTGTAAATTCAAGGCATCTCCTGTAATGCTTGGTCTATGTCATGGCTTCAGAGTGACCTCCAACAGCTTGACAGCGTTCCATAAATTCCTCTTGCTCCTCCTTTGAAGTTTCTTGCTTCAGCCTCTGTTGCTGGAAGCTATTTAAGAAGGACTTTGCAGCCAAATGGGTTCTACCGATGACGTGATCGCCTCACTGGAGCAGAACAGTGAGGGGAGTCCTTTGTTACAAGCAAAATCAATCATTTTTTTCCCCAAATAGTTCGCAAAGGTGTTTTGAGGATTTTTACTGTGCAGAAGGCTTGCCGATGCCCTGAGTTGGGATGCATTCCCCAGAAGAGCCAAGGGATTAATCTTTAGCAAGCAGGGAAGGCTGGAAAGGCCTGAATCTCCCAACTGCTCTGTCTTGCTTTTCGTTCCGTAAGGCTCCGTACAGGGATGTTAATCAGCACATCCAGCCGTTAATCTGTTTTATGGGATCAGCATCGCGGTTGATGATGTCCAAAATACGACTCTACAAGTGGCAGTGAGTCAGGGCTGGCACTTTCCCGGTACTGGTGGATACTTCTGCATGGGTTTAACCAGTTTCCTGCAGGAAGTCGGAGCTGTTGCACAAGATGCTGATGGTAGTGATAGTTTGTCGTGGGTGTGGGCAAAGTGAGAAAACTGGCAAACTGTGGGGAAAATGCAGGCAAATTATCCACTCCCCCCCAAGCATAACAAGCATAATATTCTGTTAACTTTGGAAATATGAGTAATGTAGAAATGAAATGTGAAGTCCTTTTAGTGTAGAAATGAAATGTGAAGTCTTTTTTTTTTTTTTTAGAGGTTAGTTTTCATTCTCTGTGGTCTCATTTCTGTTTGCAAATGCAGGGCAAATTAACAGCATGCAGAATGATTATAACGTACTTGCTGGATCTGTGCTTTCCCAATGGGTCACGAAGGAGCCATTCTGCAGAAAACTCGTTCCCCAAATATGACTTCATTTTGGAAGGCCCTTCAGAAATAAGTTCCATTTCAAAAAGAAAAACAATTGCAATTCTCCCTTCCTCTCTCCTCACTTAATTAACTCTTGATTAAATGGTTTTGAAGCTTCTTTCAGATCTACTTTGCACCCTGCATGGTTCCTTTGCTTGGCGCTCTGCATTCGGGTGCGGAGCATCCCTCGACCTGGGCAGTTCTGGGTTTGTCAGAGCTGTTCCCTAAATCATCTAGATGATGGCTTGTCCCTGTCCCTCTTGGTGCAGAGGAGAATTACTAATAAAATCTTCCACCATGCCAGCAGAGCTGTGGGAGAGAGATTGAAACTAAGAGGGAGGACTTTGAAGTAAGCACTTAATTATAGATTGGGGGTTTTGAGTGCTTTGCTTTAAGTGGGAAAGGGAAAACTGTTTCCTTCTCTATTATTTTTCTCCCTCAAATGAAGGAGTAAAATGTCTCCGGCGTGCAGTGAGCTTGCTCGTGCAGCGGCATTGGAGGCATCTCTGGAGCCTTGCCTGGGATGGGAGCCCTGTGGACGTGATGCTCCATCAGGAATGTAGCCTTGTCTGGAGAACGGGGCATGGAGTTGTGTCAGGAAGAGCTTTTATGTGCCGAGTTGGATTACTGGAACATGATCATCCCACCAAGCAAGAGGAAAAGGGAGATTTTCCTTAGGAGAAACAGGAGAGCAGCATTGGGAAGAATGGTGCAATGCAGAGAACGAAGGGCTCCTGATGGGCTTTCCCCAAACTAAGATATATCAGCACTTATAGCTGGAAAGGTGCCCTTGCTTTTCCATGGCTATTCTGCAGTAGTTTGCACAGTCAAGAAAAACAAGTTCTGTAGTTTTGTTTACTAACCAGTGGTTATTTCTGAGCCATTATAAAAATAAGGGCACTGGAATGGCCTCTGCTTCACCCTTGCTTCTCTGATTATGCTTTCCAAGATACTCATTATGTAAAACTCAGCTCTATCATTAGTTATATTTCATTTTTGTAATTACGAGCTATATATTCTCACGTGTATGGGAGCAGAAAACATTAACATGATAAATCTCTGCCTTATGCAACCTCAGCAGGAATTGCTAATGAACTAACCTTCCTTCCCATCTCTCCTTAGATTTCTTTGCAGAAGCTTGTTGTGTACATGGAGACTTTGAGCATGAAAACTGAAGGCCTGAAGCACCCCCCTTCTTGCTCATTAGTGCCTGTATTTGCATCTATAATAAGAGCCCGTAGTAGCAAACACCTTGAACTTGTTTTCTGATTTTGTTTTTTCTTAATGGGTCCTTCTTAATCCTGGCTGCACAAACGAAAATGTAAATGCCTATTTGCAGAGAAAGATTAATGCAGGTTAAATGTCAATGCTGCCTGCAAGCATCCATGGCCAGAGGAAAGCGAGTCTGAGTCACAGTCCCTGTCCTCTTCTCACGGTTTCCAGGCACTGGGTGACTGGAAGTCAAGCTGAAAGTCTGCAAGACTTGACCTTGGTGGCCAGCATTGGCCATCCATGCGTTTGGTGATGCTTTTCTGGGTCAGCATCTTCAGGCTTGGTTCCCAAGTCAGTACCTGGTATTTGTTAGCCGTGCTCTTCCTTCTCTTTTATTCTTCAATGGAAAAAATGTGGGTTATATCATAAAATTGCAGTTTTCCTGACGTTGTAACCCATCTCTGGTGACAGTGGGGTCCTGTGGTGTGGCCAGTGGTCTCCCTTCTCCCAGCGAGTGCTTCTGCGGACATCCAACCATCAAAATCAGGTTTGCCTTTATGCCCCAAGCTTAGTATATTGCTTAATTCCATTTACCTGAAGATCACTTTTCTCCTCTTGTCTCTGACTGGCATGTAAATGCCACTTTACTTATTTGCCAAATTACCTTATTCCTATTACTAAGGAGTTTGGCCATTCATGGCTGCAGTTGGGACCAGGTTTTATCAGAAATAACATAAATTTTTAAGAAGCTGAATTTCACCCAGGTAAATGGTAGGGGCGGGGGAGCTCTTGGAAAAGGTTTGTTTTCAGTTCAGATTGCAGTTAGAAACGGTTATGTGGCACGTCTTTCTCAATTGTGTAAAATCTTCAAGCAAGCAGCAAGAATACTTTTAAATTACAGATAAATATCTCCCAGTAGCACAGTAATTAAAATTCACACTCCCCTTCCTCAAATTCATTCCATTCATAAAGAGTAGCATTTAGATCACATCTTTTTATGCAAATACAACATTCACTTTCAAGAGTTTTAGTGGATTTTTTTTTGTCTTGGAAAGTTTATTGTTTGCATTGCAAAAACAGTGCCTGCAATTTACTGGATTTGTGGCTTTTATGACCTGTAGATGCGCAGTGCGTGTGCCAGCATACATCATCCCATTTTTATGCAATAGAGGAGGAAAAAAGATTTAGGACCCTGTCATCCACGGCGAGAAGACTTGCAATGAGTTTTAGAGAAACCTGCGTCCCTCCTTCTGGAAGCAGAGGGCTGCCCTAGAGCAGCTGCCCCAGGGTGACATTCCTGGGGTGCCTGCAGATATCAGCTGCCTTTCCTCCTTAGATTTTCCAGGTGAAAATACATGTATTTTGCATCTGTTCACATGCAGCATATGAAGCTGAGTTAGGAATCCCATTGCAGTCAAGGATCACTGAGGCAAAAATAAAGTTGCATGCTTGAAAACTTTGCTATCTGCCCACAGAACCCCATGAGGTTGCAGGATTTGGCTGGGGTGAGTGTATGCCCGTGCCCAGAGCGCCTACAACAGAGTATCTTTCTGCTCCTAGTCCTTGTCTACCAGGTTCTTCCTGAAAATAGTACAACTTTTCAAGCCTTTCCATTCTGAGTATCGCCATGAGCGGCTGATTGCTCCCTTTCCAATTGATTGTTTCTTCTGGTGAACTGAATTATCCTTTTTACCGATGTCCGAATTAGCTGGGCTGAGGCTGTTAGCCTGATGTTTTGAGATAACATCTTGTCACTCTTCACACCTTACCTTTCCCAGAAAGCATTTTCTGAGATGTGCTTTAGGCACAGCGCTGAGGCCAGTGTTAGTTCAAATGAAACTACAAATGTCTGAAGCAGCCAAGTTTTCCATTTTTATTAAATTTAATATATTTTTTTCTAAAAATGAAATCCTCTTCATTTTTTTTGTCATTTTTGCTGATTTGTGGTTCTTTTTGTTTGTTTGCTTGTTTTTTTGTTTGTTTGTTTGTTTTTTTTAAACTCCAAATGCAGCCTTGCTTTGGTGACAACAGATGTCCGCTCTGGAAACAACTGTGTTCTTGTTTAATTGCAGCATATGCTAAGAAAATTGGGTGTAGACTTCAGCAAAGATAACAAGATTTCTACAGTACTGGGGGGAAAATAAACAAACTGGGGGATATTCATATTGCTCCATAGGACTTGGAAAAGGTATATTCTATGCCACCTTATTCAAACTGTGTCTGTGATGAAATGGAAACTTGTAAGAAAAATTGTATTTTCTAACCTGCTGGTCCAGGCTGGGTTGTGGATTGCTGCTAGAAGGTCTGGAAGGTGTGACTGAGCTGAAGCAGCTTCTTTTTGGTGACTTTAAATTATGTGGCAGTTCATGCTGCTATACGAAAGTGCATGTGAAGCACCAAATTAAAAGCTCTTGTTGCAAGACAAGTGAGGCTAACACATGGATATTGCCTCTTTTTAGTCATATTTATATGCAGTTACCTTGCCTCTTCCTTCCAAAATCTGATGCAACAGTTTATTAGCGTGGTTTACCAACCAAATATCCAGTTCCTAAAGCGTTTGTTTTACTTATCACATAGATGTGTATGTGCGTATGGCGTGTCGTGCCCCCAACAATGCCACCCAGGGCAAGTGGCGCTGTGAGGTCCTGTCCCCTTAGCTCCCCTGTCCCTGCTCCTCCAGCCTCCTCCAAGAGCAGGTTCAGTGTGAGACACAAAGAGCAGAGCCCCCGTTTCCACCTTGTTTGACGGGCATTTGTTTTTTCCGTGTGACAGAGAGTTTGCGCCAATGCTGGCATCATCGTGTGCACTAAAAACCTCTTTTGCTCCTGCCAGTGTAAACCAAAAAATGTTTTTTCTTACACTGCTGGAGAAGGGTCCTTGATGATGCAAAGCTGGAGGTGACTTCCATGACATGGGAGGTCCCGGAGTGGTGGCTCTTCACCAGGGGAAGCCAGGGCAGGTTTGCAGGGACCTGGGAGGAAGACTCTGCTGGGGCTGGTATGAAGGTCTTCTCCAATGGGACATGAGAGAGGCTGGCCAGGGCATGAAATGAAGTTATTCAAGGTTTAATTAGCCACGTTCATTCACTTTCATATTATCCATCTCTTGTACCTTTAGAAATTAATCTGCTACAATGACTCTAGCTGTATGATGGCTTCCTTTCCCCTATACACCTATAGGGAACGAGGTCTTTTTGATGAAAATCCTTTTGTATATTTTAATTTAAATGAAATTCATATTTAAGTGGTTCTATGCCGCGGCGCAAAAGCTCTCGAGACTCCTTGCCGCCGGCGGGGGTGGAATCCGCCGAGCTGATTTCTAGCTGCAG
>JAWLRI010001115.1:384835-404798 GCA_034781795.1 Crypturellus tataupa
TAGGGAACGAGGTCTTTTTGATGAAAATCCTTTTGTATATTTTAATTTAAATGAAATTCATATTTAAGTGGTTCTATTTTAGCTGAAAATGTAAATTCAGATGCTAAAGTGAACCAATCTGTCTGCTGCATATGCTTTCTCATCTGACTGTCTTGACTTGCCTTGTTAACATTTACATAAACTCCACAGGCTAATAATAATGACGCTGATGGAATTAGCTCGTTACTGTCTTATTTTTGTTGCATAATTTTAATCGCTGTAGGAAGGCGAGCCACTATCTTTTCAATTACTCAATGACTTGGCTTTACTATTAGCAATTATTTGTGTATATTTGTTTTTCTATATAGCACGCCGGTCTCTTTGCGGGATATCTGGAGTGCTGTCTCCTGGGTTTGTCATGTAAATTATCATATCATTCAATAATGATATTTTAGCCTGCTAAACCGACCTTTCTGTGAAATGCATCCACTGTTGAATCTGACTGGTGGCAATTCTCAAAGTAATTGTGGACAACATGATCATGCATCTCATCTGTTGTGTGTGATTTATTTATTTGTGTATTTTTTAAAGTTATGTCATGGGCTTGTGCAGAAAAGTTTCTGGTTCCTGAGTTCACCAGGGTGAGGCAGTAGGTTGAGGTGTTGGTCCTGGAGGAAGGGGAACAGTCTTTCTTGTATGTCTTTCTTTTTCTCCTTACTAGTAATATGTAAAGACAAATATGAGGCATTCTATTTTTTTATTCTTTGAGTGTGAACTGCTTAAAATATATCAGATGGTATTTATGAAAATTAGGAAATAGAGAAAAATTGGTTATCATTAAGCTGTATGCAGGAAAGAAAAGACATGGGTTTGAAATGGTTATATGAAATATATTTATACTCGAGAACACAATTTTGCTATATAGAATGCTTTGTTGAATTGGGTTAACTTTCTTTTTTGGATTCTATTGAAATATGTCTCCCATGGATTTTCACATAAGGAATAATGATAATTTTCTGAATAAACTCAGTAGTTGCTGGCTTGGCTTTAATTTCTCTTGTGGATTGATCTTGTTTTTTAATAATGTGAGGGAGCAAGCGAAATAACTGGCTAAAGCTTGAAACATCTTTGAAACATCTGTGTTACCATCTTTTGATGGTAGGAAAAAGATAAATTACCTTTAAGCTGAGGTATTTTTTGAGATTCTTTTTGCTTACTGAAGAAACAAAATTCAGTTGTGCTAAAATACAGAACTATGGGAATATAACTAATTTGTGTCACTCGTCCAATGCTCCATTGATTATCCTGCTATGCATTGCATGAAAAACTGGCTGCTTTGGGGAATTTTGCAAAATAGTTTGGGCAAAAGGAAAGCTCTAGGTGCGTGTATAGGTGCATGGTCATTATGTCTAAATAAAAACTGTATTGGTGACAGCGCTTCAGGACTTCTTTAAGGACCGCTCGAGTTCTCTTAGTGTGTTAAATGGCAACAGGGATGGGAGTTACAAACAGAATAGTTAACTGATGAATTAATGTTGAAATGCGGGCTTGATTAGTCATTTTATATCGGCTGTAATTACGGAAGATCACTGCAGATAAATCACAGATACTGGGCTGTCCCGCAAGGTGACGTTATTGATCACCGCTGACATTTGGATAATGCACTTCCCTGGAAATCACACAAAAAGTAATTTTAAATCTTATGTCTCAGTCAGGGTTATGATTCCCTGGTCAAAACATTAAATTAGTTTAATGCTAGAGCTTCAACACGTTTGAATTGTGCAATGGGAGAATGACAGCCCTGCACAGAAGGGGCTAAGGCCGAAGGTGATTGGGGCTGCAGGAGCCTCTCGGTCCCGTCTGCAGCTGCTCTGGGGCCTCCAGAGGCCGATGACTCTTGGGTCTATTGCCAAATTCCTCTGTAAAACGTGGGCTTTAGCAGCTCCCATTTTGCCCAAGGGGAAACCACTGCTCTGTGCTTCGGTTTGGGGATTTGAGGATGTGGGTTTTGTGCATGCTGTTGACACGATGCCAAAGGATGGTGGAAACTTCGTAGAGCAGGAGCTGAGTTACCAGCTGGTTTGGGCTCCCCGTCGCGGTTTGGGAGTGGAAAGTGGTTTTGGGTGCCAGGAACTACCAGTGCGAAGGTGGGTTGAGCGTGAGAAGTTGTCGGTGCTGGAAGGGGACAAGGAAGCTGTTTTCTCACTGTTTTGCTGGCGGAGGAGCTGCATCCCACTGATGCTTGTCATCAGGCCCAGGGATGCCCAGAGAAGACTTTTCCGAGCTGGTGGGAAGAACCGTTTTCTGTTGCCTTGGCAGCTGGCGCTGAAGGTTGAGCAAAGCCCCAGTTTCCATCCCTGCTTTTCTCAGTGTTGTGTTTTGGGGACCAGCCAGCCCCGCAGTCGTGATGTGAACGGGGGAGCTTGGAGCACCTTGAGATGCCTCCACTGAAGTGCCAATGTAGAGGCACCTCATCAGGGATGTGTAATGAGCCTGATCAGTGTTGCAGGTGCCGCGTTGCCTGCCAAAGCGTGAGTACTGTGTTTGCGAGCAATTAGATAAGGTGACTACTTGCTAATTAGAAACACACCAGCAAAAGCTCTTCCCGAGGGATATCTTGGTCTAGGTTGATTTAGCTCAACAGGTCTGCGAGCGATCACCGACATCACAAATCACTTGGAATGGTGGCAGTGACTTGGCACCGTGGCGATGAGTGCGATGCACGGGGCTGTGTTCCGGTCCCCTCGGGACGCAGAGGAGGTGGCTGCGGTTTGCTCGGCAGTGGTGAGTTCAACACGGATCCTCAGCAGGTTGGTGTGTGCCATGGGTTTGTCTGCTCGGAGTCTGCAAAACCACAGAGCGCAGGCCAGCGCTCACAATCTTTGCAATCCAGACAAATTGCTTTTGATGTTATGAAATGTTAGCCTGGAAAACAATAAAAGGACAGCATGAAAGCAAATACTGGAGCAAAGTTTCCACAATGACTTTCCAAGAGCAGGTCCAGAGGCCAACGTAGCACCTAACACTATCAGAGAAATCACTCCCTTCCCCTCCTGGATCTTCCCACCATGAGGATGGTGGTTGGCATAAGATCCCCTTCCTTCTTTTACCTGCTGTGAACACCGTGGTCACGTTTGGATTTTTTTCTTCTTGACTCTCCTAAACGCTGTCCCGGTCGGAAGCGCAGGACTGACTCACTGCTGCATCTGGGTATTGACGTCGCTGTGATGCACTCTTCACTTCTAGCGTGAATGTTCCAGCCTCTCCAGTGGGGAATTGAAAATGAATACATGATGCCATTTATTATTGATGAGGAGTAAATGAACTAGAAAAATGACATTCATGGGCTTTCCAACTCATCCTCCATTGCACTGAGCATATTGGACATCAGAGCCTGTCAGCAGAGTCATCTGAAAATGTCTCCTTCAGCGTCTCTCTCTTAAGAGCCTGAATTATTCATCGGGTATTTTACTATGTTAACATATTCTTATGATCACATTGAATTTAATCCTCGCATATGAAAAAGTGAGTTCACTGTTTCTGTTTGCATAAAAACAGATTAATATATTAATGCTTTATCAGCCACCCTTGTAAATGCATCGTAATGTGTTGGAGCAGAAGAAAGCATAAAGTTAGGGGGGAAAGTAAGATCACATAAAATCGAAACATTTATATCTGCTGAGGTGATTGTGAAGCTCTAGCGAAAAAGCTTCTGGTTTTGGATGAGCAGCCTGGAATAAGGTGTGTGTATTCTAGAAAGCCGAAATGTTTAATTTTGCAGCATAGGGAGTCAGCAGCCAGAATGCTCTCTGTTATTTTTTTTTTTTAATTAAATTAAGTTTTGCTGTGCCAGTGGGCAAAACTTCATATAAGGGGGAGGGACCTACTTGAAATTATCACAATTACCGTGCTATTTTCAAACTTGAAAATAAATGTTATGGGTTAATATCTACCCATGGGCGTAACTGGATGTTGCCACAGCTTGGTGTATTTGGTGTCAGTTCAATCCAAGGCGGAGGTTGGTGTGCTGGAGCAAAACTGAGTGAGGAGTGGAGCTCCCAGGATCCAGGGGATTGTTGTGGATCTGGTGGGATCTCCGGGTGCAGGAGCTGGCTTGGACAGGGAACTTTGCTGAGGAGCTGCAAGAGAGTAATATTTCCATATAGCCTTAAAACTTAATGAAGAGCAAAGGGAAGGTCCTACCTCTGAATTTTCCGGTTAGGGACTGAGATCTGCTTTGTGTTCAGAAGCCTGCAGTCCCAGGAGAACGTGTGTCTCAGCCACAGTATGCCCAGGACCACAGGCTGTTGACCCAGGAGCTGTATTTTTGGCTGCGTTTGTACTCTGATGGTGGGGAAAGGAATAAGTGTTACGGAAAACAGCTCCGTGTTCCGTAACAAGGTGAGCACAGTCTGGGAAATGCCTCTGGAGTCCCAAGCGGAGCGATGCTCGGAAATTATTGGGACTGTGTCCCAGCACAGAACCTGGACCGGCTGCACGGGGCCTCTGCCATGGAGCAGCTGAGCAAAACCAAACTGGCCAGCATTTCCCCAAGATAAAACTCTTTTAACCAAGCAGAGTTTTTCTCTCCCTCTCTTTTTTTCCCACTTTTTCCCTCTTTCCCCACCAGCTTTTGCTGGAGTTAGCAAATCAGCAACATGGTAATTACTTCTGTTTTGAAAACTCTTTATTACTCTCTTGCAGCTCCTCAGCAAGCCCAGGCTCTTGATATATATTCCAAAAATGCACATTAAAGAAACATTAGAGGTCCAAGGTACTGCATTCAGTTTGCAATATGAAAGGGGAAAAAAGACTATATTAAATTTTGCTGCCCAGCAATATGTGAGTATTTTTGTATTGGGATCATTTATGAAGGGGGGCAACCCCTTAATTTAAAGTATTCATAGTCTGTGAATGTGAAATTCAAAATATACATATATATGATAGTCATTTGAAAGGAGTGGTATAGTGTGCTGATTACAAATGATTACATAGTACAACTAATTGGGAACAAAATCAAGAGAGTGTGTTTAGAAGCTTGAATGGAGTGTATTTGCAGCTAAGGCTTGTAAATTCAGGCCTACCAGGAAAAATGATTTGCAGAGGAATTACTGAGTAACACTGTATTTGACACCCTTTGCACTGCTCCTGCAAGAGACACCCTGCACTGCTCTTGCAAGAGAAAAAAAAACTAATTTCAAAAATGTGATATGAATTGCTAATTATGTCTTAAATCTGTGCCCTTAATTTCCTCTCTTTTAGTTTTGAACGCATTCTTAGAACATACTAATTTTATTTTAAGTTATTGTTTCACATCTTCATGAAAAAACATTAGAGAGCCCTGTGCAGACCATGAGCATCGAGCAGAAACCCCTCATAGCAAAAACTCTGCCAACAAGTTTGGGGATTCTCCAAAGCCCAAACCCCTCCACTGCCCAAGCCAACCCTGTGCTCACCACGCTGCTATGAGTAGATGTATGAGGCCGTGGGAAGCTCACCCAAAACACGTTCTAACTTTAATGGATGAAGGTGGTTTTTCGCCTTTTGCTTATTTGGGTGTTTGGAAATCGTTAGGAGCTTCCAGTTCTCCCCTGTTCACGCCTGCTTTGGAGTTTGCTTGCAGTCTGTTCGTTGCTCTCATCTTTAAAACAGTGTTTTGTTTCCTTAAAGTGCAGTTTAAAGGCTACCGTGCATCTTGGGTCTTGTGTGTGAAAAGTTACTTCTTTTCTAGAATTGCACATCAGGGATTTTTGGCAAAGAGCTGGAATTAGCAATGAATATTCTTAACTTTGTTTCCTTTGGCGAGGATGGAGAAGTGAAGTCATCAACGTGGGTCTGTTCACAAGGGCCAGGGCACTGCTTCAGCATGGGAACCACTCCCGCCACAGCTTATATATAGGGACACTGATATTTTTATTTTTAGGAAGCGCATTGCTTCCTAGGAATTTCATGTTCTGCACTTTACTTGCACGAGAATGCGCAGTCTTGCGCGAGAGAGATTATTTTCGTATCCTGATTTAAATATATTGAATTTTTCTTTGCAAGTTTAATATTAAACTAGTGGATACCACTTGCTAGGAATATAGTGTTATCCTAAAAAAATGATTGAGCGCTTCACTTTGATTCATAATCGCTATTTAAAGTAGCCCTGTAATTTATGGGAGCTGAGATGGCACTGAAGCAGTTTCGTAATTTCATTACAGTTTCTGTGGGCAGACCTCTGATCTTATATAACCAAGTGAGTGCTATTTTAGAAGAAAATATTCTAACCACTTTCCTCTTTGTGAATCACAGGGTGGGGGAAAGGGGAATACTTTCCTTGCGGATCAAAAGATGGTATTTATTTCTCAAGTATTCCAGGGCTCGCTGCTCTTGAAGCTTAAAATAGAAGTTTTGGAAGTTTTTCACATCTACAAAACACTGAGTTTCTAAAGACTGAAAGATTTGAGCCTATATATTCTGACAGCTTTTCTTGTAGGTTTTTTTTTTCTTGCTCAACCTGTTATTTTCAGCCTATTCTATAAATGTGCACCAGGTCTCTTGTGCAGAGCCCCAGCTCAGGGTTATGGTCTTGAGCCGAGCACGGTCTGTTGGCTCTGTATTGCCTCAGTCCTTCACAAATCATCCTGGTGTCTTAAAAGTTGAATTCCATTTCCAAAACATGGGGATGGCTGGAGAAGGGTGAGCAGAGCAGTAGCAAATAGGTAGAATGTAGAGAGCAATCACATCTTGAAGGATATACAGGTTTGCTGGTGGCCTTTGAAGGGCTAATAAAACTGTGTTCTGCTAATATCCATCTTATTGTTTTGGTTTTCCTGAGCTTCATGCTAGTTAATACCAGGAAGCTGCTGAGGTTTGCAGCATGATATTGGTAGATAAAGGCACATTTCCTTAATAAAGTTAGGAGAAAAGGAGTGGAACTGTGCTCTGCACCTCTCCTTCCCTTGGCAGCAAGAGGTGAACCTCTTATCTGTAAATTTGGAGCGAGAAATTATTAGGAAAACTGCGTAGAGCCCCAGAACCTCATTGGGTAATGTTAGGTTCAATATAAGTCATCTATTTTGTATATTGGGAAGGAAATACGTTTGACTAGCCAGGGGCGACTGTCTGTCTCATCTTGGCTCTGACTAAAAGCGAAGTTTTCATTATGTTTTCCCCCCCCTTTTCCATTAAAAGACTTCATTGCTAAATTCCCTAAAACGTTTCATAAATTTCCATCGCTTACATGTGACTGGATGCGGAGGAGTGGGAGGTAACGTTTTTAAAAGCCTTATTTTATGTGAATGTACTCCCACTTTTCTGGGGGGGAAAAAATAACACAAAACTTTCAGCTGCTTTTAATTGAGGAGCAGGAAAGAATCCTTGCACACTGCATGGGGATAAACCGGCAGGGAAGATGAGCTGGGTGAGAGGGTTAAGCTTAGTTCAGCTGTGGGACTCGCAGCTACATTGTGCCCAGGACCAGGTGCCACTGACCTTGCTTGACCATGGGGGTTATGAGAACACCTTGGTTCTTGCAGCAAACCCCTATGTCTGCAACTTAAGCAAAACCTTCCAGTAGCATTGGCATTTTGTAATCACTTTTTTTTTATTTATTTTTCCCTCTTTTTAGGCCATTTTTTCTTAGTATCGTGGGTGCATTTAGTCCTTCATTTCCTTGTGAAGCTCTTGGAGCAATACAGGACAGTTAATCTGGGGTAGCCAGCTCAGTAGCTGCAGGTACGTTCAGGCTGACTGCTCCAGTGCTGATGTCTTTGCAACCTGGGGAAACCCAAAGACTGGGGAAGAAGATTCATAGCAATCAGCAGTGTTCTGAACATTATGGGTTTCTTTTTCCTGATTATTTGTTTTTCCCCCAGCAATAAAAAGGAATCTGTGGTAGGTTGTTAGGAAATATTCTGTAGTTCAGTAGTGACTTAAAAAATAAGAAAAAAGCTGGAAAAGACAGGGAGTTTGCAAGGTTATTTGATTGTACTATAGGCTGTATTATCTGCCTTTTCTTATTTCAGATGATTGAAGTCATACTTTGCTTGCTCAGCTAATAGTCCACAAAGTGATCATTAATCAAAGTAAATAATGTCGTTGTAGCAGGAAACGCAAGGCACACACCGCAGAGGGGGAGTTTGCATTGATTTCGGTGGAATTTGGATCAGCCCCTGCCTGCTCAATAGCACAGTGGAAAGAGAAGGAGAATAGAAGGCTTCAGAGCCATGATTAGTTTTACAGTTCACCAGGCATCACTTGAACTGTGATAATTGTATATGAGCCCTTAGCTGCTCGTAGGTGCTGCCTTAAAATATAACTTTAACTCTCTTTTTTTTGCTACTGTTGGCCAAGATCACACACTGCACAGTTGATTCAGCCTTGGTCTGCAGTGGATGAAGCTTGGGGGGACTTCAATGCAGATGGGATGAGGTTGGTAGGAGGGTGCATAGAGCCAAGGGGGAGCAGTGCTATGGTAGGAGGTCTCCGCTTGCTGGGTTTCATTGCTGGATTTCAAGTATTGCTTGCGGGGAAAACTATTAGTGCTGAATCAAATATGATTGTATGTTTAATGTTTTGTAAACGATGCGTAAAAATTATCAGTTGTTGCTGGAAGGCTGTACCAGAAGCGAGTGCTTTGACGCTGAGAATTTGCGAGTTGGCATGTGAGATGGCAATCCGTGTTGGTGAAAGAAGGAAGGTGGGCAGGTTGTGTGTGGCTCTGCTGGGTTGGTACTGGGTGCCCGTCCCATAGGAGAAGGAAGCACTTTTGGGTAGGAATGTCATGCTCTGAGCTTGAGATGGGAGCTTTGCATTGGAGGCACCAGGCATCTTGATAAAGAAACCCTTCTTTACCTCACTTGAAGTTGCTCTTAATTAGGGAGTGAAAGAGAGGTAAGCTAATTGCATTAACACGTGAGTCTTTATTTTCCTGTATCAGCAATGATTTTGTTTGTTTTATCTCTTGCAATTTTGAAAACACGTTTGCAATGATGGAAGTTCACTGTGTAGTAGTGTCTAGTGATCAAGTTGGTGGAACATCCCAGCTGCAGGGCATTTCTCACTGGAGGATGTGGTGAAGCATGAATTTGGGGTGCTGGGCCATGGGTTATAGCCTCATAGAACAACTCAGATTGGTTTGACCTGTGGAGGTCTCTGTTTTTAAGACCTGCTCCAAGCAGGGTCTGTTTAGATCAGGGCCTTGTTCAGTTGAATTCTGAAGGCTGGAGTATGTACTTCTTCATATTTTGATGTGTCTGTTGTATAATTAAAGAATATGCCTTTACCTTGTCCTGTCGTGTAGGCTAAAAAATGTGACTTTCTAATGAAAATATCCAAATAACACAGGTAAGATTTGAGTATTCGATAGCAACTTAACTCAGAAGCATCCTGTGCAAGTGCTGTTTTACTGCATGCTGATTATTTCCTCTGTGTGTGTGTGTGTGTGTGTTTATTATTTGTATAAGATATATATATCCAAAGGATAGGTAAGAAAAGGTATACGTTGTGACTTCTGCTTTAAAAACAAGGAAGCTGTCCCTGTCTCGGAGGAGTGTAATTGTTCATCCTTCATCGTGCATTAAGCCAACACCAGACTCTGATTTCCCCATCAGAGTCCTGTTTATCCCGGCATCCGTCCTCCCCATGATGGTGTTTGATGTGCACACTGCCGAGGTGCACGAAGACGGAGCTCGGGATGCGCCAAAGGGAAATGGCTCTTCTGAGAGCGTCACTCCGGCAGCTTTGCTGACACTGCGCTTGTCATCTCGCTTTGTGCCCAACGTCCCACGTCAGGAATAGCTCGTTCATCAGCTTGACAGGAACTGAAAGGCACTCGGCAAGCGAAAACGCGTGACGGAGTCTTGCGATGAATGAGATATCTTTAAGCTCGCAAGTAGAGGGAAACAGCTTGCGGCGAGATGCTTTGTGGTAGGACTCATTATGCTGAGTACAATCAGCATTGTTTGTTGAGGAAACAAAAAAGTTTAAAATATCTCAGTCTTAAGATGAATGGAAGTTGGTTCTGGAGAGTGGAGGGATGGCTGCTCATATTTGTTTGTGTCTTTGAGAAAAGGGGTTTTGTGATATGAAGTTTTCTTTGATTCTCCTTGGAAGCTCAGAGGAGTCTTAATTGGGCAGGATATTAAAAGCACCTGTAGCAGCTCATACGTCATCTGAGGTCTTCATCCAACCTTGCATCCAGCCTGGAGCCATGAATGGAGGCTTAGGGAAAACCCTAATAACAGGGCAAGAACACTGGTCTCCTGGAAGAGGAGGCTTCCAGCACTCAGTGGTTCAGAACAAGAGGGAACAGCTGTGTTTAACATGATGTTTTCATTAAAGTATGGTTTTAGGAAGTCTGTGATTCTGTTTATGAGGTGACTTTTTCTTAATAAAAAAAAAAAAGGGTGAGTGGGAATCAACATGTAGTGCAGTGGGAGAAATGAGAAATCAGAGAAAGGATTTGAGGAATTGTTATATGAACTGACATCTGGGCGCAGCTGGAAGAGGTTATACTTGGAGCAACCACAGCAAAGGGCTTAGTACGAGGATGGGAGGACAAAAATGAGACTAACAAACCTTTTTTATCTTATTTCTTTCTTTTCCTGCTGGATAGAAATGTAGCTCTTCATTAAACACTTTGCATCTGCATGCATGAAGCTGTTGCACAAAACCTGGACCAGTGTAATAGAGGATAGAGTGTTAGATAAAGCATTTAGACACAGAAAGCAAAGCAATACAACACAAGCTAGAATGAGAGGAAATTCTGGGCTGCCTTTTGTGTTCTTCTAACCGTCTCATCATATGACTCGCTTAACGTTTTCCTTAGATTTGCATCAAGTGGTTTTTATAAGCATGTGTATTTTTGACAAGCATTTGGGCCTCTTTCCTAACAGAAAAGCACTTTAATTATTACAAACGTAAAGATGCATCAGTGTATGATTTGCAGGGCACTTAAGGGGCTTAGCAACTCTCTTTGAAACTCAAAAGTTCTTTTTGAAACCTTTGCTGGAACTTGGCCCAGGAGTCACAACTTTGTGTAGCTGTTTATCCTGGCAGGTGTTCAGGACATTTGGTGGCTTTGCTGTGTGGATCTAATGGATCTGATCCCATAAAGATAATCTTGCTGTAATGCGCTACAAGAGTTCCTGCTGGTGTGGGCCCCATCATTAAGAGTACTGTAAACTTGCAATACGCTGGCACCCAACTCAAAGAAGAGCAGCGAGCCTCGAGCAGCTGGGCTCTTGCAAGGCGTTTCCATTTGCTTGTCCAAATGCACTAGTTAGGCTTAAAATCCTGCCCTAGCCGTGTAGGTCAGAGAAAGCTTTTTGCCTTTGATTCCTTGTGTCCACATTGCATGGGATCAGTTCATTCTCTACTGCCCTCGTATTTGATGCGTTGTGTTGAATGTTGTCTTGGTGTAGAAAATGCTGTAGAAAAGATATTTCATTTTTTTTCCATGCTGTGGTTGGCTTCTCCGTAACCTGCACTGCTCACAGCAGGCTCGGGGAGCGCAGATGCAGTAATGCTCTCCTGTTTGCGTCCTGGTGTAGGCAAAGCCCTTGGAAGGACCGTGCACAAGTCATGGGTGCTCATGGCTCGCCCGATTCTGCATTGCATCAGGGGAGAGGAATTACGACTATCAATGTGTGTTTTCACCCCCTCTTCTCCTGTGACCCAAAGTGTTTAGCTGGGGAGATGGTGAGGGTAGCTGTGCATTTGATGGGGTAGTGGTGAAAGAACCTATAGTAGGAGAGGAAAAAAATATAATGAGGTAGAAATATAACCAATTCCAGGTAATCTAGGGTGATGTTCCTGTGCCAGCCCATAAAATTAATAGTCCAGGCAAAAATGAATAGAGAACACTGAAGAGCAAGTTAAGTTAGGTCATCTGAATGACTCTGAGTTACATATGGTGCCATGAAGAGAGTCTTTGGAAATGATTTAATTTTCCACTGTGCACACACAATGTGCTGAAAACAGCACACGTCCGTTAGCAGATGTGCTCAAGAAACCACATGTTTTTGCTTCTGAGAGAGTTTCCCTGGTTGTGTTTTGGAATGCATCGTGTTTCTGTGCGTTTTGATCTCCCTAGGCGCTGAGGATCGACTCAGGATGGCACTTGGGCTGGGGCCTGCAAAGCCCTCAGCTTTCTGCGCTGTCACCTTATCTCTGCGTGACCTGTCCCTGTCTGTGAGACCTGCCATGTTCTGCAAAGCTCCTGCAGGCTCCAGGTTGCCATGAGGATCCATTTCTTTCCTTCGTTAGGTTGTAAATATGTGGGCAGTCGGCCTCGCAGCGGTATCTTGGGATGCTATAAGCAGCCGTGGGGACTCTCTGATCCTAACGCACTCCATGACTCTGGCACATTTGGTGGTGCCGGTATTTTGAACCAGCTCCCCTTAAAAAAAAGCAGGCCGGATGGGAGACTCTGAGGGGTCCTGCAACCTGCAAGAGCAGCCGTGAGGCTGAGAGCTGTTTTGGAGGCTCCCAAGGAGCTGAAGATTTCCCTAGGTGGGTAGATAGTGAGCTCAGCTGCTTTCAGGTCAGTCTGTGGCACTGGGAACCCTGGAAGAGGCACCTGGTGGGTGCCAAGAGGAGAAGAGCCTGGGGAAAGGGTGAAACAGCTAAAGGAGCCTGGCAGAAAAGGTGGAATTGGGGAACATTGTCCCAAAGAGATCCATGGGCCTCCTGGCAGCAAAGAGAAGGGGTCCTGTGAGCCCTGAGCCCAAGGTGCTCTGGTTGCTGTGAGGTCCCATTGGCACCTCCTGGTCCTGGCAGCTCCGCGGGGCTGGGAGCATTGGGATTCCCTGCAGAGCTTTGCTGCGTGCAAGGGCTCAGCACTTGCACGTCTTGATGGCTCCAGTGTGTCCCCACACATGTGTCCAGTCACAGTGGTGGCCTTTCCTCGGAGATCTGCCCCCAAACGCAGCATCTGAGATGCTTCCTGCTCCCCTTCCCAGCCTCAGTAAATAGGCAGGGGAATAGACAGTTCTTGTGTCCTGCTTTTGTATGTGTTTTTCTAGCACGTTACTTCTGTTTGATCACGTTTTGCAAACAAAATTTTATTTTTGCTTATTGTCATTTTGTCCCTATTGCTAAAAATATTCTTTGGGGGATTTGTTGGAAAAAGAGAATAGTTTCTTTGGTATTACTAACCTCAAAGGTATTCTGCAAGCTGAGATTTGCATGCAGGAAAAGCTTTCTGGGATCACCTGTGAAAGATGCAGCTTTTATAAGTCAACGATGGAGATACTGATTAACGTATAGTAAAATAGAGTTGAGAATAAGGAGTGGTAGCAGAATCCAGTGTGCAACTGCTTTGGAACGTGCACGGATCCTTCTTTGCGGTCGTTATTTACTTACCAATGCACCTGCAAAACTTCCCGATTACAAAAGCAAGCCATAACTTTCTTATTTTTGTGAATGCTTTAAGCTGTGTAATTTTCTTCTGAGTAGAAATTGCTCAGGCTTTCACTTGGTGGCTTTTATTGTATTAAGCTTCAGAAACACGCTGTACTTTAATTGTCATTATTCCTTTCAGATGTATCATTAAGCACAGTGGTAGTGAGCTGGTTAAGGGCATGGGGTTACTGCAAGGAAATTTGCTTTGTTTGGGGAGAAAAACGGTGACTGACTTGTATCGGCGGTTAATAAATTCCATGCAGTCTGCAGCTGCTGAAAAGACTGTTTTATAATGCTGTTTCCTGAGTAAATGCCATTATAGAATTTCCTTAATTATCCATCGTTCTGGTTTTGAAAATATCCAATTTATGCTGGAAGCTGCGTGGTAATGAGCTCACAGGCAGCTCGGCACGTAGCTTCGAACTGGCAACGAGACTGGTCTACGATTGCATTTTTGCCCCTTGCAGAGCTTCCGTTGGCTTGATGATTTACTGAGTATTAAGATTAAAAAAACAAGCCAAGAAGAAAGGAAAGAGCTTTATGGGAATTGTGAGCACTGCTGAGGCCCTGCTGGGAAGGGAGCTGAGCTGTGGGATCCATCCGCATCTCCTTCCTCCGTCCCTGGCCTGGAACAAGGCTGGAGCTGCTTGGTGGAACCAAGGTGATGAGCTCTCATCCATGGAGACACCATCGTCTTCCTCGTGCACAAATTGGTTTTTCCACATTAACATAGGATGCAGGACTAACGTGGCATGGAGGCAGCTCATCTGCATGTGCTGAGGCTCTGCGGTGGGGTTGGGCATTACAGACCCTTCTCCAAGGATGCCAAGATGCTCCTTGCCAAGGTGGCAAATCCAAGGTGTGGAGCAGTGGCCCTGAGCGGGTCACGTTTGGGGAAGGCCCATCCTGTTGACGGCTGTTTGCCCAGGAGCCACACACGTGGCAATGCCCGTGGATGTGAGTACAGTCGGAATCTCTAGAAACCGGCACTTTTCCACAGGTCTCCGGTAGCATTCCCAACTGGATCACGCTAAATGCAATGCATTGTTTTGTTGGCCGAGCTCTTAAGATTAAATACAGGGTTTTCAAATGATCGAGCCTCAGAAAACATCGTTTTTCAGCCAGCCCCACACTCAGTCAAATTAGGAACCGAACTGTTGCCTTTCCAAAGCACTCGCAAGGGGGATTTGAGTTTCCTTCATGAATAAAATTTTATCCTCGCAGTTATTTTTGCTGTGGAATGATGTTTCTGTTTAACATCTAGGAAATTTTTTACACCTCCAGAGCAGTAAGAGGCTTTTACGGATGTAATTAAATAAGGATTTTATGTTTCTCTTGGGATCTTTTTTGGGGGGCTTCTTTTTTTTGTTGAAAGAATAGGGATATAACGTAACTGAAAATATCTTTTCAATGAATGGAGTGTTTGATACCGCAGAGGCACAACTGCAAGAGGTTCTCCAACCTCAGATTAGGAGAACTACTATAAATTTATTTATAATAGTGCTCTCCAGGTTGCAGCCATGCTTCTGCTACCTCAAATTTGGTACAAGTTAATGGCATAGAAATGAATGGGGATAATTCACTGCAGGGTTGCAGTCTGACCTAGCATTTCGGGTACTTAATCCAAGAGGCTCTAATAGCTCTAAGGGCCACCTTGAGGCGACAGCAAGAGGTGTATGGGAGAGGAAAAGGTTGACATTAAGAGGAAGGAAATGTTTCGCAAAGGCTTTGAGATCAGGGAGCTGCATCTATTACTATGAAGAATATTTGGAGCCATCCTCAGAAGTGTCATGTGCCCCAAGGACCCACTGCAGCCTGCAGCAGAGCCCAGGCAGTCCCACACGTTGGCATATGTGAATTTTGGTTATAGTCTGAATCTGATTTTTTTTTAATTTATTTGTCCCACAAAATCTTTCTCTGATAATATTTGCATTAAAGCAAAAAGCAAAAAAAGTTCCAGAAAGTCCCAAACCTGGGGACACCTGGCAGTTGGAATCCCATAAGCATGCTGCCAGGTCTAAGGCATTTGTCGAAGCCTTGGTCACAGCAGACTAGTCAAAACGTGACCCCTTTTGGAAAAGGCAAAAGAAGCCTTTTCTCGATGAGAAACTCGAGGAAAATAGAATACTGCTGGAATTGCTTTTCATCGACCAACACTTGGCAGCACATTCTTTTTCAAACTCCTAAGTGCTTTCCCTCTCAAATGAATATAATTAAAGAGATTATTTACATGCTTTAAAATAATGCAGTGATTCTATTAGCTTAATGTGTTGAGTTTTTTTTTTCTTTCTTTCTCTCTTTTTACTTTTTTTTTTCTTCTGGTTGTAAAGAAGGCAGAGCATGCACAGCCCAGCCACCAGAAGGGAGGCTTTTAAGTATCTGTAAGTCAGACTTATTAAATATTTAACGGGGACTGGCTGATCTTTAACAGCAAGAGAGATGGCATCAAGGAGTGCTGTCCAGCTAGAAAATTCATTTATTGCTGGGCATCCTGTCCCTTCTATCCCCAATACAAAAATAATGAAACTTGCATTGCACACAAGTAAAAATACATATCTTAAATATAGTTTTGGAAGTAATCTTCACTTTTAATTCCTCTGTACAGTATTTGATGCTTGTTCAGGGCTCCCACCAGGTACTGGATAGACTCAGCTTTGGCCTTGGGTGCCGCTGGGTGCGTGATGGTAAACAGTGCACAGTGGGGCTTGGTCAAGCGGTCTGGGATAAAAATGATTTCCAGAACAGTTATGAAACTCTTTTACAGGAGTTTATAACTCTTTTGAGTAGTGCAGTCTTGGCAAACATTCAAAAATCATCAGTCAGCATCTTTACATTGAATTTTTCTTTTTAATGGTTCTTTTAATTACTTCTGAAAATCGTATCTGTTTCAGGTTCAAGCTATTTTCAGCTGCTGATTCTCGACCATGGGGATTAACCCCCTGCTCCTGATATAATGAGAACTGAAATTCCCGCTTGGTTGCCTGGTTTTGGAGTGTGAGGGCTGCAAGAACCGTGAAACTGTGGAAATTTCCAATGTTAGCAGCTTCAGACTTAGAATTCAACAAACCTTAGATGCTCTGATGCCCGGTGGTTTACAGGTTCTGGGAGGAATTTTTAATTTCCAAATTGGGGGTAATTGAAATGCTGTAGGATGTTGTGGCTGCTTGGACCCTTGGTGGAAGAACACGAGGATCCACTTGGCATCCTCTGCCCGCACGAGGCCATGCGTCTCCATGAGTTTAACTGTTACTCGTTGCAATGACTTTGCGATACCAATGTTTCCCAGAGGAAAATGAAGTTTAAGGCACCATTATTTTACTTAAAAATTGCTTTGGAGCCCCTCATTAAAAGGAGAAGCATCGTAAGATGTTTATATCCTAGCTGTAACTATAAAAGTAATATTCTAATGTGAAAAAGTCAAAGGGGGGGAAAAACCACATGCGTACAAAAAAAAATGCTTAGCATTTAAACCTCAAGTAGCTCAGTGTGAGTCAGAGATACTGCATTTGCCCTTACAATTTTTTTTTTCTGAGACCATCTTGAAACACTAAAATGCCTAAATGCCTAAAGCTGCAATTTTTGGCCTTGTGGTTATTTTTTGCCCTTTTAAAAAAAAAAAAAAAAAATTAAAATCTGATATCTCTATTTGAAGGCAAAACATTTGAAAAAAAACCCTTCGGAATTGAAATAGCAACTCATAATTTCTCTGTTGAGGTTTAAACCCGTCATAATCTTGTAAATTTATGTTCAAATTAATATTAAAGATGTTAGCTCTTTCCTGCTAACACAGAAAGCAAGCTACTGCTCAGGGAAATCTCCAGCTAAATGCACAAATTTATATTATTTACAAATATTTTCAGTAGCTCTGCTTCCCTCAACAAGGTGATTGCTGTTAATTCTTTCTTATAGGTGCAGGTGAGGTGAGGTCCCTTCTAACCCTCTGACCTGATGAACATCAGCTGCACTTGGCTTGATTTGCTTGATTAGGGATGCTACTTTCTTCATATATTGAGTGATTTAAATGCAGATCATGCTTAAGCATTGGCCATTTTTGTAGCCAATGCACCTATTAAAAAAAAAAAGTGTCTTATATATATATAGACACACATTTATATATATATATATTGTTCTCAAATTCCAGCTTCTATCCCAAGCAGTCTGATGCCCGGATGTTGTCCTGCTACCACGCCAACTTCTTATTTAAAATCACTAAGCAGCTGCAGATTATATTTAAATATTTATAAAATTGATTTAAGCCTTCAAAATAGATTAGATTTTGAATGGGGAAATGACTATCAGCTCAGTGATCATTTTACTTCTGAGCCACATTAGGAAACTAGTCAGGAATGTGGTTAAAAAGCTGCTGCGTTTGAGGAGATGAAAACCTATATCACCCTGCCAGCTGATTGGATTTTTATAATGCTTGACATGTTGAATTTGAAGCATATGATTATTCCAGTTGGTTTTTGACTGGGTTAAACACATATAAAATGAAGTATGTATACAAATCTTCTCAGAGCAAGAAAAGTATAATCCCACATAATAGTATTTTGATGGTCTTAAGGATGTTCCTTTCTGTAAAGAAAGTCTTAGCTTTAAAATATATCACAAGAGTCTCCCCAAATCCACGGCCAGCATCATTTCAGGAATCTGCTGCCTTTAAATCATCCTTTTTTCGAATATGATCCTTAAAAAGACAAATCAGTCTGTCCTGATGCTGTTTTAAAGAATCACACATACAGAAAATCGGATTGGGAGGGATCTAGGCCCACCTGCTGCTCAGGTCCTTGTCCAGATAAACTTTGAAAGTGTCCAGGGATGAACATTGCTCCAGCCTCCTTGACATCTCACTTCATGGTTCAGCCAAAGGTTAGATGCCCAACTCTTTTTTTGGGAAGGAGTTCAAGCTTTTGGCTTGTTGCTCCTGTTTTCCCCAAGGGGTGTTTTGTTCCTGGTGCATCTCCCTGTTTTGGGGAGACCCTTCCTCTACTGTGTCAATTCCTTATATGCTTAATGGTTATGAGATCCTACAGGATTTGGGACAATTTCATGGAACTGTAGATTGCATTTTTTCAAAAAAGTTAATGTTGGCCAGATAATGTGAGATCTATAGGAGTTTTCTGGGTTTGATTTGTGCTTTCTAGATATGTGTTTTGTAGTATTTCTCATTTTTCAGTGTAGCTATAAGAACTTGCAGGATTGAACTTGTGTGTTTCATGTATGTCTTTCAACACGATCTCATAACTTCCCTCTAGATTCACTGGATTTTACTCTGTAGTGTGAAGCCTCTAAGACTTTGTGCATTGCTATTTAGACTTGAATGGAGCATGTGTTTAATTTTTTCTTGGCCTCATTACATTTCATTCCCTGCTTCACTGCATCATCTGTCTTGTTAGTCCATAAATTTGATCTATTCTAATCGCCGTGATTCTGTGTTTCTTCTCACTGTCACCACTGAGACTAGTCACACTGGAAATTCCATTTCTGGAAGATCATTTCATAGGAGATGCAAGGGGAAGCGCTGGGCAGTACTGGTTTAGGCTGGTGCTTGTTATATGTCTGAACCTCAAAGCAGCTGTTGAAATCTGTATTCCGTTTTTAGACTAATTTTGGTAGCTATCACAGATTGAGATGGCCACCCGTGTGGTGGCTTGGGGCTCCAACTGGGCACATGGCAAAGTCTTCAGTGGGATTTGTGGTTTATGGGCATGAAAGGTTACCCTGTGTTTTCAGGTTGCTTCACGGAGGCAAATTGCCAGCTTGAAGTTATTTTGATGGGAAAAGGCCTTTCCACAGAAAGAGATTTTTCTGTTACTTCTTAGGAACAGGCAGTGGGCTGGAGCCAAGAACATGCCATGGCCACTCCACAAAGGGATTCCTTGCGCAAGAGCACGTTGTCTTCGTGCTTGGCTTTCTTGCTCCTTCCAAGAGTGCTGGTGGCTTGGTACCGATGTCCGTGTAGGTATGTGGTATCACGGAGACCAGTTTTTTTCAATAACTTTCCTGTTTTCTGTGATTACATCTGTCAATATCTACTACACTTTTTTTTAGGGCTGATGCCTGCTCCGGGGTTGGCCTGGTGGCACAGGCTGCTATGGCTTCTACTCACCTGCTGACAGCGTTGGTTTTATTGCTTTGCCTCCAACTCCTCCTGCCTCATTTATCACTTCTGGGTGATGTTAGATATCTAAATGACCTCTAGAGGTCTTAAGCATTCTATGATTCTGTGATCCAGTGTGAACTCATGAGTATAGATCTGCACAGTTTCTTGGTTTCTCTAGCAGAACTGTCCCTGCTCAGTGCCACTTCAAGGCTCTGAGGTCTACTTTACTCAAGGTGTTGAGTTTTGTCTTTGTTTTGGGGTCATTTTGCACTAACGTCTATAGGAAGAGCACCCCTGGACCCCAAGCCCTTCCCTAGGCTGGACTCTCTTGCTGGGCTGAGTCCTTGTCCAGCCACACTGGCCTTCAGGCACTGAGACTCACGGAGGAGACTTGACAATCTGCAGCTACTGCAAATCATGCTTGCAAGGGGGAGCTATTTACTGTCCCGGGGAAAGTACTTTGATATTAATGAGTGAGGAGGATGTGATGAA
>JAWLRI010001115.1:404898-482650 GCA_034781795.1 Crypturellus tataupa
TCATGCTTGCAAGGGGGAGCTATTTACTGTCCCGGGGAAAGTACTTTGATATTAATGAGTGAGGAGGATGTGATGAAAGCTGGATACTACTCTTTTTATTTCTTGAATCCCCTTGTCCTGCATTTCTCTTCTTTCTGCTGTTTTGAACTAGTATCTGGTCTTGCTGTAAACACCACATAAACGGAAAGTCACTGAGCTCAGCTGCATTACCAAAGGCCATCTGATCCCAACACAGTAAAGTTCAACTCTAGTGCTCATAGAGGCTTTAATTAATTAATGTGTTTGTTTAATTTCATCTGGTTTAGTAGGGTTTTTTTATGACTTTTTCCATTTGTTTCCATTCATGGGTGACTCGCATTATTTACTGCCCTGGCCTGGGGGTGCTGCAAAATCACGTGTCAAATTATCCCGGCTTCGCTGCTCCGCTGGTGCTCGCAGAAGCCCTGCTCCCTGCAGCACAGCAACACGCTGCTAGTCCCCTCTGCTCATTTGTCACGTTTGCTACTTTAATTACTGCACTTAATGTTTGCAGGTCTGCTCCCTCCAAAACTTGGTCAACAGGCTAAAGCTCATTGCCTAGAGCTTGTTGGCCAGTTGGGTTTGCACAGAAGCAATTGCAGGGAGCCCGAGCTTATGTTGCTTCAACTGGGAGAAAAAATTCAGTTGTAAAACAGGCTGAAGGAGCAAATGAAGCGGGGCGCAGCGTGGTGTGAACTCTCCTGGGTGTTTCTGTGCCGAAAGCTGTTCAAATCTGAAGCTGTTAATTGCTGGCAGGTTTTGAATGGAGTTACAGGGCTTAAAGTACCCATAATTATGTCTGATCATGAAATACTAAAACCATGGCAAATTTGGAGTAAATCGCGGCTGATCAGGTCATCCCAATTAATAGGATTTTAACCAGTGGATGGGCTTCATGGGGTTTTTTGAAAGCTGCTGTGCAGAAGCCGCACATAGGTTTAAATTTAGGGGACGACGGTGTTTTTCATTCCTCTCTCTCTTTTCTTCCCAAGGGCTCCCTGGTGACACTGTAATTCCCGCTGGTGAGCAGCTCGGCTCCGTGTCGTCGAGGCGCATCGAAGCAGGGATGGTAGCGAGACCCCGACTCGCAGCCGGGACGGACGCCCTCCTCTTGTGACCGTGTCCCCTTCGGAGCCGCTACCGGCAGGGACGAACTCTGCTTTTTCCAGCATGCGGCCTGGGTCCTCTCAGCTGGCGAAGGCTGATGGGTGACAGCATCTAGGTGCAGGGTGAGCGTGTGACACTCGTCCTTGGGTCTACGTGTGTCCCCACGCTGCTCTCCTTGGAAGCGGCGCCCTGTGACAAGCACCTGATGTGCAGCCCGCTGCAAAGAACCTCCTTCCCTGAGCTCCTGTGCCGTCCTTCAAGGAAAAAGTAAGTGTTGGTCACCAGGTGCTGGTGAAGGTATCGCTGGGTGCTTGGCTGAAAAAAGCTGCCGCTCTCCAGCGCAGCCCTGCAGGCCTGAGGAGAAGGTGACGGGCAGAAGGCAGCCCTGAAGGCTGGGGGTGGCCATAGGCTTACACTGAGCTGCTTGAGAAGGCTCAGCGCTCTCAGATGGGGTGATCCTAAGACTCAATTTTGCAGGTTTATCAGCAGTGCTGCCTTGGGCACTTTGGATCTTCATACTAGCCCCCTGTCCTGCTATGGCATTTTGCATTGGTGGATACCTTAGCTCTGAAGCATTCGCATCAGCCAAAGCAGCTCTGGGCTCACGTGCGAAGACACTTACTCTCCATGGGTCTTATTCGTGTCCACGGTGAACCTGAGGGATTTAATCCTCCGAGCCAAATAGCTTCAGGCTCTCTGGAGCAGAAAGGCCCTTACAGAGGTTTTGATTGCGGTGCTTTCAGCTCTGGGTTTGTTTTAGGCACCAGGCTCGGGGTTCTTCAGCGCGTCCTCCTCTGGTTTGAGTAGAGGTGGGGTGTGTTTTCATCCAGCATGTGCTGGTTTTGCTGGTGTTGGCAGCACAAGCAACCGGTGAACATGTCAAAGGTAGGCTCCTACCATGCTCTTTGAGCACTAGCCACCCAGAGAACAAACTTACATAAGAAGCCGTTTATTCCAGAAACGGCTTTAATGAGGGTGCAGAGGCTGTTATGCAAGTTGTGCTCACAGAAAACATTTGTTTCTCCTCTCCTGGCAGGGGTGGGAATTATTTGTGAGAACTGATGTAAGAATTCATGGGAAAGTAACTTTCTAGGGGAGACATAAGAAAAGCCTTGACAGCCCTGACCCCTTATTGCTTGCAGATTTGAAGGTTTGTGACTTTGGGGAGGGTATTTCCATGAGAATTCCAGCAGTTGGACTGTGATTACAGAGTTACTGTCTAGCAGTAAAAATGCTTTGAGAGTAAAGGTTATTGAGAACCACACAGGTTCTTTATGAAGGAGTATTTAATCCTTTGGGTGGTTGCAGGAACTGCCTAATGTTTCTCGTAGGTGTGAACAAGCCCTCCTAACCTACTGGCCCACTCTGCTTGTGCTGAGTGGGGAAACACGGACATCTCGTGTTGAACCTACCTTGAATATTGAGTTTCTCCCACACATTGATTGCCCCTGAAGATGGCAGCTTGCCATAAAGAAGAGCGCCTTACCCTAGTGCTAAAACACCTTGTATTTGAGATGTAATGTAGGCATCTATTTTTTTCTACTTTCCTCCCCCTGACTCTGGGCAAACATCCAAGGAGCCTCTGTTTTCCTTGCATCCCTTTTAGCTTCCCATCCCTGGTGTTACTTGCCTGCCCCAGGTGAAGGACGCTGCATCCTAGGGTCAGGTTGTCCTTGCTGGCCCTTGGGTTCATCGTGGCAGGTGAGGAAACGTTTCTTCCTCCAGGGTTGGTTGAGCGGGAGGGATGCACCGTGTGATTTATCAACTGCCCCGTTGATTGCCTGCTGCGTGTGGGATGTCCTGACATCAGTGTTCAGAGACCAAGAGCAAGGGAAGCCACCTCCAGCTGGATTTCACACAGAGATATTTCTCTCTGCAAGTGCCAGCAGATTTAAATAGCTGCTGCTGTTGTCAACAAGTTCCTCCTGCGTGTTCTGTAACGATTTAAGGTCCTTGGAGGGTTTGGATCACTTATGTTTCTCAGTGTAGCTACAGATTGCGAACATAAGGGTTGCATCAAGTGTATTAAATAATAAATTCAAAAGCAGAGGTTCCTTTTTTTTTCTGTGTACTTCAAGTAGCAAAATTCCTGCTGACTCTACATTTCTTGCCACTGAAAAAGATAACTTGATCAGGTAGTTAAATGTTAACTTGACGCTTGCCAGCTTTCTCACTTGACGTATAATTGCTGTTAGAAACAGCTGCTGCTTTGCTGCAGCCAGTGCCAGGGAGCGTTTGGTTTGATGACTTAATGAACATGGTATCCTATAAAGAACAATTGATGGATTCACGTACAGATGTGGGTTGATAATT
The DNA here is from genome assembly GCA_034781795.1 of Crypturellus tataupa. NCBI lineage: Eukaryota > Metazoa > Chordata > Aves > Tinamiformes > Tinamidae > Crypturellus > Crypturellus tataupa. The sequence goes on from JAWLRI010001115.1 coordinate 408,337, forward strand.
ATTGAAAAAAAAATTCCTAGAATTTAAACATATCTGTCAAACATACATTTGTTTTGTCCTGCAAAAGAAAGAAAAAGAAAACAAACAGAAAGGCTTGGACTTTTTTAAGGAATTGTGCTTGAAGGAATCTTAATATGGAGATTGGCTGAGGCAACTTTTTGCAGCATCACAAATTTGGAAACCTGAAGAAGTGGCTTTCCAGCATCCTATGAGATGTGCACCCCCTCCCTCTCCATCAGTGCAATCAGGCTGAAAACTTCTGGTCAGTCTGAGAGTTGTTGCTAATTAAACCCAAAGGGAAGTAATGGCCCAAACAGCAGTGTCTGCAGGAAGGCTATTGAGGATGGGCAATTTGGGGGCTGTCTCCCTTGCTGTTTTTTAGCTCCCTGCCTATGGAGGAGCCTTATCAACTAGATGGCTGGCGAGGCTGGGATTACAGGTGTGCACAGCATTTTCAACAGTTTAATTCTTTGAGAGGAGGAAGTCTGTCTTCTCTATTGCGAAGATTATTGCTTTTTATGCTGTGCATAAAATCTCTTTTTTTCCCCCGGGAATATTTTTCATTGAAGCTCCTTGCTGCTGCTTTGAACCTCCTGTTTCCTATTGGTATTTTGATAAATGTTGCAAGAAACCAATATCTGGTGACTGGCCAGAAAAAAAAAGAAAAAGACATTTTAATCTAAATCCAGTTCCTGTAGTTCTTGTTTCTAGCTGGTTTTAGAGACTTTAATGCATGCAGTATATTAAGTTGTATTTTGGCCAGTTCTATGAATGTAAAAGATTACTGACCTTTTGTCTGGGACAGTGAGTACATTAAATTGCATGTTAAATTTTCTTTTAAAAGACATTTTTGATTAAAATCATAAAGCTAGATTTCTTTGGAACCCCTTATCTCCTCTTCTCAAAACATTACTCAGACATTTGCAAAAACTCAGATGAAAATATGACCTTCAATTTGTTGTGCTTTATAGGACTTTTTATTTACTGGGCTTTCTCCTAATCTTGTTCTCCCAGTTTTTCTCTTGCTGCAAGTCCATTGTGCTCAGAGTAAATTGGACCAAAATCAGAATTCTTACATTTATTCTGCAGATCTTGATACCAAGCTTGCTCCGTGTGCTTTGGGAAGAGTTAATCATCCTCTCCAAGTGAATCCTATGTGTACACTTGGCTAATGGACTGTCCCAAAGTCTCAGCATTAGTTCAGGAAATAATCCGTAATCCCGGCTTTCACAAACTTTTGGTAGTTTACAGAATTACACATTTCTCTTGCAAAAGAGAGCTCAGTAATTAAGTAAACTAATGAAAGTTTGTGAAATTGTCATTTGGGTCTCGTCTTGTCTGTCTGTCTTTCCTGGCATCCTCCTGGCCTTATTACATCCTCATTTTCTTGGTGGTGGTGGTGGTATTTTGTTTTTAAACTGTCCATCTTTCCTTCCAAGTCGGTGTTAATGCAGACTCCCTTTTTCTGCCAGATACATTTGCCTATTTTTTAGCTGTAATAAGACAGGCTGCCAGGAAATAAATAAAGAAACATATGAAAGGTTGTCTAAGCAGGATGTACAGCGCTGTCGTGCCCTTTATAACTCCCTGCAACGAGCAGGAGGGAACAAATCTGCGGCTTGACAGTCCTGTGGTGGCTTCTGGGCAGCCACCTACCCATTTTCTTAAGCTTTGCAACTCGAGCAGAGCCTGTATGGACAGAGATGTAATTATTGTTACTGATCTCTCCTTCCCTCTGCTTGTTTGAGCAGCTCCCGGGTAGGCTGGTCGGCAATTGTAACGCCACGGGATGATTATGGTCTGCAGCCTCGTATTATAGGTTGCGTGAAGGTATTTTTAAGCTAAAGCTGGGGTATGTATGCAATGTCTTAGGAGGTGTTTCTGCTCACTTCTTAGCTTACCTTCCAGGAGGCTTTTCCTGGGTTATTCTTAGCTTTTCCTGACACCTGTGAGCATTTCGGGCTGCAGGGAGGGGGGTTATTGCTGTTGTGTAATGCGTGCCGGCAAGCAGGGCACTTTTTTGGGGCCAATAACAGCAGAAAAACTGTTGTCCCTCGCCCTGTTTCATGCTGAGCGATGATGCTGACTGCTGGGCCACAGTAACCCTGTGGGGGACCCTTTCAGAAAAGCAGGGGTGTATTAAGAACAGAGGTACATGGTAGGAAAGGGAAGTAGCTTCAGCTGTTGTTATTTGTGTGTGGGTGACATTCTGCTTTTGTCCTTGCAGAAGCACCACATGGGCCCGGGGTTCCTGCTCGTGTGTTGCAGTGCAGAGGAGGTGCATGAAATCACTGCATTCACGGAGATGTGGGACCATCCAAGGAGGCTCTTGGAGTGCTTTGGAAGTCAACCACTTAATCCCATTCTTAGGCACCCTGATGTTGTCACTGCCCTTTGAACAGACCGGAGGGACAGGGAGCAGGATTTCCCTTTGACTCCTCCTTGGCTTAGGGATCATCTACTTGACAGTGAGTGAATATCGTCATGGTTCAACCACTGCCGTTTCCACACGATGGAGACAACGTTAGGTGGCCAAGGCAGCTAGTAGCTCCGTAGGGCATGGCCTTAGAAGGCTGCCCATGGTTATCATAGGAAAGCCCTGAAATCAGCATCTTCAGGCTTTGCAAAATGTCTTTGGCACTGCCAAAACATGAGGGGGATGTGTCCAACCCCAAGAGGTTCTCATGCTGCTATTTCGTGTTGTCACTCAACTGGGAAAGCATCGAGGGGACAGTCCCAGCCTCTGCATCCCCTGTTGCCTGGAGCGGCTCATGGGGCCGCTTGAGGCATCTGCTTCAAGTTCCCCTGTGGAAGTAGCAGCTACTTGTGCAACCATCCAGCAAGCCAGTGACATTTTCTTATGAAAAACAATATTGTTACTGTTTATAAGTCAAATAGGACTTCTGGACTAGAGAGAGGGAGAAAACTTCTTATGACATTTGCCATGAGAAGGACGCCAGTGCTGGAAGTGAAGGGTATTCAGGACTTAAGGCTACGTTTAATATCCCCACTGTGACCTTCTGCAAGAAGAGAGATGAGGACTTTAATGCTCCTGTGAAAGGATATGTGCTTTTAATCAACTTCCCAATAGTAGGATAATAAAAACATTAATCCATTTAGTATTCTGCTTCCACTATCTCTACCTCTTCTTCCAAGGTCAGTAAGATGGTAAACAACGGGGACAATAAGCTTTAAAGGTGTTGAACTATTGAGCAGTGAGAAAAATTGCACCCAGAAGTAGGGATTGCTCAGCTTTTGCAACCCTTTTTGTACGGAAGTCAAACCAGGTAGAGAAGAGACAGTGACGTTTCCCCTGGTGCTGGTCACAGCAGACTTTCAGTAGAGCCTGAGCTTATCTTGTGGTCCCCAAGCACCACTTGTCATGTTCAGACTGGGGATTTGGACCCATTCCTCTTGTCAGGAGATGACACTCCTTGACCTAGGAGCAGCAGGGTATGGCTGCATGTGTAAAAATGTGGATGTGTTGTGATGTGTGGAGTTATTTTAATAATTTTGGAGGGTTTAGTTTGTTCTGGTGTGGAGGAGTGCATGTAAATTCTTTAAAACAAAAAGTGGAAAAAATATGTTATCCACTGTCTGTACTGATTTCTGTTGGTGATGTTTTTAGCGTGATGGTTCGGATATAGTAGGGAAAAGCTGCTCTGTTTAGGTATCCAGAGTGTGTTTTAAGTTCCACCATGGTGAGCCCTACCCCAGGGAGCAGGCATGGCTTTTCCCAATGTCACAGGTATGCAAAAAACACAGCTGCAACATGGAGAAGAGTAATGAAGGACACTATGGACTGGGGCACCTTTTGTGAGCTCTGAACATGTGGGTGACCACAGTTGTCACCTAGGTCCACCCTGGGCAGCTCCGTGACCCCAGGAGAAGCTTCCAGGGTAGGAGGCTGCGACAAGGACAAGGGAGCTCCACTCACCCCTGGTATTTCCCACTCCTGCAATTCCTGCTTGGAGACTTCCTGAGCTGGATCTGAGATCACCCTATTTAATAGCCCGGAATGGATTATTTTCTGTTATTTTAAGTGATTCTAAAATCAGTTAAAAATCTAAAATTTAGGTATTCATGGCATTCTTTGGCAGTGAGTCCAGTCATTTTTAACAAGCATTTTTGATCATTTTTTGAACCTTCTTTTGCTTGCTTTGGAGGATTTCACTAGCTGGTGGCGTCTGCTCTCCTGGCTTTTGCATGGGAAAATGCAAAACCTTTGGGATTGACAGTTATGCATCAAATTTCCTAAGGAGAGAAATTTATACTAGCTGTGGGCAGTCGGTTGTATACTGCTGCCACGAACACAGTGCTCTAAAAACCATGTAAATGTGTGACTATTTTAACTATGGTGGTGGTGCTTTTACCTGTGCATACCCTTTTGGAATGCTCCTCTTGCCTCTAATTTAGTAATATCCTATGCGACTTGGCAGCATAGTTTGTTCTCCTGCATAGAAAATGTGCCATTTAATGAGTTTACAATATATTGCATTTTTATTTCAGCCTTGTTTTCTTCTTACTTTGATGTCACTTTAATTTAAGTCGAACAAGCCAGTTGTGTCCTGGAATACCAAATAATTATTCTAGAATGGCTGTTTTGGTTAATTACGCGATGCAGCCAAGCTCCAATTTGCTTTACAAGATTCCATGTGTTTGACGAGGCTTCGAACTGCCCTTACAGCAGAGCTCGTGTTCGTGCCCATTCCCGCTCTGTGAGCCCAAGGGGCTCCCGTCATTCCCAGGAATGGGTGGGACGGGAGCAGGGATGGTGCTGGAATACACGTGTTGAGCATCTATGTGGGCAAGGGAGGCAACTGGGGCAGCAGTGAGCACCAAGCAGTATTTTCTCATGTCAAGAGAAAGCCAAAACCTGATCTTATTGGACCTTTTGCATTGCAAAATGTATAGAATTTATTTCCTGCGCTGGAATCACGAGGGACTTTTTGATTTTAGGTGACGGCCAGTTCCCTTTTCTCTCCGTACTGTTGCTGTCAATGTAAAAATCCAAGTTTTATCGCTTACTGCGGCACTGCAAAGATTTTGTTTTTGTGTATCATGCTGTGAACATCCAAGCCAAGTTGTTGACAGTCTTAATGTGTTTCACAGCAAATAAATTTCCTGCAGTACGGTGCGTTCCACCTTATCCTTTAGCTAATATATCAATTCCGCCTCAGGCAGAGGTGCTTAGCATCATGTTTCCTGGTTGTTGCTTTTAATTTGAATTCTGTTATGAGCATTGAAGGAGTTGTCTTCATTACTGTTGCTTTAGGTTCATAGTAGAAATGATCCCTGAGCGCTTAAAAATGGTGCAAAATGCATGTAGCTCCTGAAGTTCTGAGAAGGAAAATACAGTTTTTATTAACAAAATTGGACAAATTGTCCTATGGTAATTTTTTCCTCTAACAGCCTTTTGAGAGCTTGAGAGCAAGGAGGGAACTTCATTGAATTTAACGCTGTAAAAAATTAACATGCTGGCTGCAATCGGAGGTTCATCCCGGTGACTGTCCTGTCCCTGCTGGTGGCTCAGGATCCTCATCAGCTGCATTGGGAGCTGGTGCAGCAGGTGGGAAATGCAGAGCTTGTCCTCAGCAGGCATCCTGAGCAGCTGGGATGGCTGTGAATGCAGGTGCCGTTTGGTTTAGGGCATGTTTAAACATGGAATAGTTTCTTGTAGCTGGCTGTGAGTCTCAGCTTCTGCGGTAATTGGCCTTAGTGGGTGATGCTGGCATCAAATATCTGCAAAGGGGAGAGAATGCTTCACTAACTGCTTTTTAACTGTCCCACTGATATTTGCCTCTGCAAATAAGGCATGTGTTTCCACCTGTATCTGCTGTAGCAGCGCTGAAGCATGAGAGTTCAGTAGGATGAGCTCTGTGCAGTGCATTTCCAGCTATCTCATCTCCCCCTCTTTGGGACTTTGCTTTTACTTTTGCCAGTCTGACAAGCAATGTGGTGACCAAAGGATTTAAGTTTGTATAAAAGAGGGCATTTTGCTCTCCTGTTGCAGCAAAGTGCAGTGCCTGCTGCCTGCAGCCAGCAAGGAGGAGCACACCCAGCTGCTTTCCTTCCCTCTGGTTATTTTTTTTTCATGGGATAAATCTTGGGTTATCTACTTGTAAACTGAATATAGCTGTGCTCACCAGGGTTGTGCAGGCGTTGTATGAGAGAGAGGCTGTTGGAGAGACCTCGGGTCATTGAGTCGCTTTGCAAGGGCTTGTAATGAAGGCGTCGAGCTAAATTAGCTGTCCTTGTTTCTGCAGAAGCTTCCCTGCAGAGATATGCCAGCATATTGGCATCTTCAGGATGCTTTGAGATAGGGTCACCTACAGAAAGAGCGTGTCTAAATTAACTCAGTATTTTTTCAATGAAACGTAAAATAGTGCTATGGATTTCTCTGTTATACACTAGAGAAGAAACTCGGGGTCACCAAACTCCTCTGAGGATCATGAACAAATTGAATAAACTTGGGTGAATATCTCTAGAGAGAAATGATAAATTTGCCTAATTGCTTGTACTCTGGGGTTTCATCTGGGTTTTATGGGATTGCTGGGTGGAAAAGATGGAAGAGGGATGGGAAGAGATGAGGCAAATGAACTGAAACAGAGCGAAAGCCAAAGGAAAAGCTTATCCCACTGCTAAGAAGCAACCTCAAACCTCATTTGCAACCTCATTTGTCTTGGCTCAGTATGTCTAGTACAACACCTACAGTAATTAAGTAGCTGTTTGAAATGAACTGTTAGATAGTGTAGGATTTTGTGCACTCCGTGTGTAGGATTTTCTTCATCTTGTGCATGGACAGTTGATGGTCTGCAAAGAACAAGCTGCTTACATGGCTTCTGCTCCTCATTTCTGATCCTAAAAATACATTAAATCCCATCTTTATCTTCCTCCTTCATGTAGTAACTGAGACTCCTGAGCCTGCACATCTGTGAAGTATAGGAACGACAAGATCCATGAGATGAGATGTCCGTCAGGATGTGGTCTGGGCTATGGGAATGTTTGGGAAGCACCAGAAGGATTCCAGCTGCAGAGGATGGGTGTCTGTAGCCCCAGGAGGCTGCTCGGCCCTGGGCATGGTGCTCCCTGCAAACCAACATCTGTTCCCCATGCCTCCCCATGCATCTCCATGCATCCCCATGCATCTCTCCCCATGCATCCCCATGCATCTCTCCCCATGCATCCCCATGCATCTCTCCCCATGCATCTAAGACACGTTGCTGTGTCTTAGTTCAGAACAAGCTGCCCTCACCTGCTTGGGTACTTCTGTCCTGCTTTCCATGGTTGGGATGATACAACTGGAAGGGCTGTGCACATTTGCCTGTCCCTTTGTGCTTAAATGTTCAACTATTTTGAGGAAAGAGCCTGTATTGTGGTAGCAAGGTACAAATTGCAGCCTGCTGTGCCTAACGTTGCAAGTTATTTGGCTCTTATACTGTTACTGGTGGGGGTTTGGTGCCTGAAAAGGGACATCCAAGCAGAAGAGTTGAGCCCATCATCCATGTAAGGGCAATTACCAATTAAAGCAGATGTTATGGTAATTTAAGTGGTCCTTTGCGTAGGGACTAAACATTGATCCCTTCTGCCTTCCCTCTAGTCCAAACTTTATTTCCATTTATGCAGGAATAAGTTGAGGACCAGAGATGCGCTTGAATTGGGATCAGTGAGAAGCAATTCTGAGCCCTTGCTCATGACGTTTGCACAAGTTACAGATGGTTGAATTTGTTGGCCTCTGCTTGGTGTCTAGTATGCAATGAGTAGTTTCTGCTTTATCAGTAGGCAGCCAGTGCACTGTCATCGCAGTGATTCATTCCCTCGCTATCAGTCTGTATGCAATCCATCAGTCTGAAAACAGCCTTTACGAAATGCCCAGGATGTTTGCAATAAGAGAAAAATGCTAGAAAATGGAATGAGTTCTGTGGATAATTAGAGGTTGGGGTCGGGGCCACAGATAATACAGTGCTGAAATGGCCAGTGCTATAAATACCTTGGTAATGTTCAGGAAAGCAAATTAACATGGAAGAAAGGCCCAACTGTTCAACTGGCCCTGCCATAACCCCTAAATCTGTGCGAACAAATGCTGTTGAACAGAATTAGCCCATTTGGCTATACAATCTGTACATTGTGTGCTTGCTTGCTTGCATTTGCAATAAATGTGAACGAAAGCTTCATATCACGCTGCTATACGGGCAAATCCAACCTCAGCTCTGCAAAGCACTTACTCATGGACAGTGTCCACTGGTGCAAGGACCAAGTGTCTTCAAACTCGTTCTTGAGAATGGAGCCCAACAGGTCAACCACAGAGCAGCGCTAAAGGCTCTTGGTTTGAGTTTTGGAAGGGAAAATCCCTCATGGACACTCAGCTAACCCCTTCTGGATACCTCTATGTCTGCGGATATATAATATCCACCCGCAAAGATGGGAACGTTCCTCTTTCTGCCGTGTCGAGCCAGCTCATTCCGTGTGTGTCGGGCAGATATGAAGCCTCTTGGTATTGGCTGTGCATTGCTAAGCAGAAGCTAAGCTTAAAAAGAAAACTAGAGAAAAAACCTAGTAGGTACTTTTAGATTTCAGACTTTTTAATCTTTCTTGCTGTTCTTGCAAGGCATCTTTTCCTTGGAGCTGAGAAAACAAAGCATTTACCAAGTTTCCTAAATAGGTGCTGTGGCCTGTAGGCAGCAAACTAACCCCTCAAAATAAGGTTCTTCTGGGAAGACTATTTTGTACAACTCCAAGCTGGTCTTACATGTTTGATTTTTATAGGTGTGCAAAAATGCCTGGGATTCTTAGGGACTTTTTCTTGTTTTCTGAGTCCTCAGCCTGCAATCTGAGAAGTGGCGCTTTGTTTTTCTGGCCTGCTTCCATCCTATCTGAAGATGAAATCCGAGATGACAAAGGTACACTTTCAAATTTCAGAAGCGTGTGAGCTTGGATTTATGCCTAGTACAAGGGTAACAGGGTTGAGCACTTTCTAGCTAGGATTATCTTTCTCGGGTATGCAGTGTGACAGTTGACTCGCTTCACGTAAGAAGAATGTAATTAAATTTATTTTGCAGATACCAAAAATACTCAGCGGAGTGACCCTACAACTCATGATTTTCTGCTGCTGATTCACACAAGTCAGTCCCTCGGCTGAGGATTCTGGAGGATGACCTTTCTGTAAGACAGAAAATCTCAATTATTTCAGCACACGCCAAGCAAGCTGCCATCCTGAGCAGCTTGGAAGGGGCTGACTGTGCTGAACCGAGCTCACATACAGGCATGGAAATCCTAGACAAATCTTAGGTACATATAACCTTGCTGTTTGCTTCTGCTCCGGGGACTGCTAAGTGAAGAAACACTTCTCTGTATGCAAAAACTGTGAATGATAAATGCCAAAATTGACAAATATACAGGGATTATTGCATATTTGCTCTAATGTGTGCTGTTTTCCCAGGAAAGTGTTGATTCTAGGTACAGTGAATGCATCTACAGCCCCAGCACTACGGCAGGATCAGGCTTATAGAGAAGCAAGCCAGAAACCAGTGCTGGTTAAATCAAGTTTTGAAAAGTTCCGAGGACTTAGTTGAACCATAACTAACAGCAATAGATTAAAAAAAAAAATAATCAGGTAATTATTAGAGAACAATAACATTGTTAGGCTGCCTGGGCTATCCACCAAGGGCTGTCAATCAGGGCTGTTATGAAAAGCGCGGCGTTTAGGGGCTGTCAATCATACCTGTTTGTAAGAGCCAGAGGACTTGAGGAATTGTTAAGCCTAAATTTACCAAAAGCAGAAATAACAAAAGCACCCGAGAGTTTCATGCAGGCTTGAAGAACAGTTCAGGGAGATCTTGCGTAAGTTGCTTTATTCATCTGAAAACGTCTTACGACACTGGAAGCTTGGAAAGGCTTATTTTCCAGTGAGCTGCCTTTATCTCACTGCTTCTAAAAGCTGCCTGAGCTTACCAAATCTGATAACAAAAAAAGTAACTTTCGTTAGACTGCTTTGCTGTGAAGCGAAAATGCTGGAGTTGGCGTCCAAATCCCAGAGTGCTGATGCTGGAGCTGCTCAGCTTTTTTGGAGCATTTTGAACACTTCTGCGTATCCAAAACATTGCAGCAGAGACTGGCTGGAGAAGTTGGGATTTCTCTGATATTTTTCAGTAGCTTCGTCTCCTCAGAAAAGTGTTTTGTGCTCAAAAAAAAAAGGGAATTTCCAGTACTCTGTAACCACCGTGCCCCTCCAGAGGCTTCCTGGATTTCTTCTGAGGGAAAAGGAAGGGAAGGATTCCTTTCCCCGTTTTCTGCACATCATATGGACCTCTTACCTCAGTGTTTCAGTCAGACTGAGTAAAAATCTCTGACCTCGTGCTCCTCTAGCATGAGTCACTGGGGCAGCCGAGGTTGTCCCAGCCTCGCAGAGGTCGGTGGCAGTGTGAGCTCAAGATTTACTCCGTCGATGATGTCAGTACTGAGCTCAGCTGATGCTCGGTGATGGACTGATGTCAGTACTCGGCGCTGAGGTCACTTATTTGCGTGTTTTGCTTGGCCAGTCTTTCTAAGCATCCTCCATCCAGGCTAGGCACAGTCCTCTCCAGAGGATTTAGACATCCTGTTGCTCAGCACTTCCAAAATTTGAAATGCTATTTGAAAACGTCTTTTTTTCTGAATGAATCATGGGTTTCTCTTTCTCTGCAAGGCTGCCATTGAGAGATCCGGTGTCATTCAGGTTTATCCCAGAAGATTTGGGGCTTTTGCCGGCTTCCTTGCTACTCTGGGCACTGCAGGAGCTCTGGCATTAAGCACTGCCAAGGCAAAGGAGCCCTCATAGGAATTTTTCTTATCTGTGGGAGCTCTGCTTTTCCAGAGGCGATGCCAGGAGCATGTTTGCAGTGTGTGGATGTTTGAATGGTGCCTGGCACAGTGCAGGAGCCACAGTTTCTCCTGAGATAAGTCCTGAGGCATCGGAGTGCTCCTAGGGCCAAGCTTGTGCATGGGAAGAGCTTCTTGACAGTGGCTTTGTTGGGCACTTCATCGGTGGGATTGACAGTGGATAAGTCTCTGCTCCAAAAAAAATCATGGTCCGACTTTCCTAGCTAGATATGACAAGAAAGGGAAAGGAATCCCAAAGAGAAATCCAAAGGGTGTCGTGCAGGGAGTCAGTAGACAACCAGGGACAGAAGCCACCTCTCTTGCTCTCCAGATGACCGTGTTGGACTCACCTGGACGGTGACCACCTCCCATGGCAGCGCACCCATGTACTGCGACCAACGGTGTCATCCTGTAGCTGCACCCATGCAATTGGTGGTTAATTTGGTGAATTTTAATCAACTGTTAATAATTAAACACAGTAGTTAACGAATTTCTACAGAAAAGATCAAATTATACTCTTTGAACGTGGAGCTAGAATTTTGGCTAATTAGAAGACACGTTTTGCCGGTGAGGGGCAGTTGCTGCAGGGATAGCTTGGAGACTGTTGTGACAGTGTTTGCAGAGATGGATGTCAGCCAAAGAACTGAGCTTTTTTGGGGATCTCTGGTTGAGTAGTAGCTTCTATGGAGGGTTTAATTATATTGTGTTCTTTGCACAGCTCATTAGGATTAGAAAAACAGTGGATTTGTATTCCATGTGCTTGGTATTCCCACATTTATCTTAAGGTGGTAGAAGTTGTTCAGTCCAGAGAGTAACACGGTATCCCTTTCTTTTAATTCTATCCAAATAGCAGAATTAGTGCTAGGTAGAAGGCAGGTTTTTTGGCCCACAGCTGTTACTGAAGAGTCCATTTTTCTGCCAGAGATTCCAGAAAATCTAAAAATGTCAAGAATAAGTGAACTAAAATCCCATCAAGAAATAAGTTTGGGTCAATTAAGTCATTTAGATGTCTTAAAATCTTTAGTTACTGTATAATTCTGCACAAAAATTCTTTGTGTTGGTATTAATGTATATTAATATATATGGATACACTATGCATATATATTAATTATTACTTTCCAGTCTTAGCTGGATGATGGGAAGATTTCTGGATTGGGAAGGAATCTTTGTTTTCAATGACAAATGGTAATGGCAGGGCCCAGGAGGGCCTGGTTTGGGCTGTTTTAAGCCCCTAAGCAGCTCAGAGCTTCGAGTTATTGGGGAGATCTCACAAGCGTCACAGAGTCCCCAAGGCAGGAGATGCTCCTGGCACAGAGGAGTTCCCTGGGGGCTTGTGGCTATCGCTGGGTCAACTCAAAGCGAAGAGTGTTAAAGCACAGGGCAAGGGAAGGAGCTGCTTTAGTGCAAAGCTGCTGCTACTCGAAAATCAGCACGCCGGGCACGTCCGAGAACGCGTGGTTTTGTTTTGATAACTCTGCGTGAAGCACATCAGAGCAACCATGCTTCATGCTGCCGCTATTGATAAAGAGATCTTCTAAATAACACTTCTCCAAGCAGGAAAAGAGGCAGAAATATGTTTCTAAAAGATCTTCCATTTCCTTGTCTTGTTTAAGATCGTAGTTCTGCCTATGTGGTATGCGTGTGCCTTTTATTTTATTGAGAGCCTGGCTTCCGTTTTCAGAACAATATCCGGGAAGAAATGTATAGGTAGGAGGGAAAATGTGATCAGGCATAGCAGCCTGTTGGGTTAATACAGTGCAGTTTTGTCTACTTATTTTATCAACTTCTCTATATTAATGCAGCAAGCTTTTCTAAAAAGAAAGTTAGGATTTGTGTGTGTGTGTGTAGGTTTTGTTTTGGTTTTGTCTCTTTATAACTTTTGCCTTTTGTTTAAATTTCTGTTGTGGTGCTGGCAATGGGAATTAATTTGCTGTCTTAGGGCATTGCATGGGTGAGGAAACATGTTGAGCTAATCACCAAAGCAGGGAAAGGATTGGGGCTGTCCAAACCCTTCTGTTTTAGGAGCCTTGCAGGACAAGCTACGGTTCCTGAGTTTGTTTGCACAGACTGTGGCTCTTTGGCTCATGTAACGTTTCTGGGACACTGGGCAGATGAACAAGTGTTGACCCTTTTGCAATAGCCCCTGTGTCCCCTCCTGTAGCCCTCCAGGGCCACATAGTGCCCAGGCTCCAAAGCCTGGAGCAACCTCCTGGGGTCCCGCAAGCTCAAAATCTCACTTTCAGCAATACAGGATCTTATTTTGGGGATGCTGCAAGCAACATTTTGTTGAAAATATTGAAAGGCTGATAGGAAACATAAGGCTTGATTAATGAAATTTCAACTGTTCTGGATGTGGGGCTTTTTAAGGGTCTCTTGTTGGTGTTTTTGTGTGCAGAATTACTAGTCTTGATGGCCCATTAAAATTGAGAGTCAAGTACCTAAAATCAGAAAATTCAGGTGTTCCCATGTCCTGTGTGTATTTGTTTGCTTTCTGCCTTTTAAGCCTCCAGGAGATGTATTTTTCATCCTTTGCCTGCAGCTGCGAAGGCTGGCAACAAACTGCCTGAAAACGCTGAGATTTAAAAACCCAAGACACAAGGTACTAAAAGATTTGAGAGGAAAAAAGCGACATTTGGCAGTGCTAGACTAGTCTTATATTTCCCTTAGTAATAGGAAAACAGGAGCCTGAGTAACTTACCCTGGACTTATACCTGGACTGGGCCGTGGTGGCCGATGCGATGCTCTTGCCCTGACTCTGAGCACTTGGTATTTCTCATGGCTGTTTGCGCTGTTTTTGTGCCCTAAAGCTGGGAACTGAGACATAATTTTGCTACATCTTTGGCCTTTTTTATGCTAACCTTCTTTGAGGGTCAGATGCATATGAGAAAAAAATGATGCCGGTTTAATTAAAAATTTAGGTGATGAGCTTTTTAGCTCATCTGCATGTGGGAGTCTATTATTGCCTGCTAGTTATTGGAACTAACATAATTGTTTCATTTCTAAAGTGCTGCTATTTATGAAAACGTATGTTTGTATAGTCAAAAGCTGCTAGTGAAAAGTTGCTAAAAACATGGCTAAATAATTAGGCATGAGGCAGCTTTCCCCATGTTATTTAGTAATTAACAGACCGACAGCCTGATGAGATGTCCGTCCCGTTGCATTCCTGGCCTTGGCTAGTCCCTCTCCTGTGTCCTGTTGCTCCCGATGGAGTATTTCCCTCTGCAAAGCGCATGCTGTATCCAGAGGTGCCCGGGCTCAGCTTGAGATATTTCTTTTCCAGCTGTGATTTACCCAAGGGAAAATTATATTTTCCCCTGCTTTACAACTGAGGGTTTGTTACTTCCGTAACTTTGAGCCGTTCACATGGATATTACCTTGCTGACAACATGAAAGCAATTTAGTAATCGTTTTCGGAAGAAAATTGACTCCGAGTTCAGCTGCCTTTTCCCAGCTATTAAGATGCAGACGCTCCCCAAGTCGCAAGCAAATTGTTTTGATAGTTTCATTATTTTTCTTTAGTCAAGTTTATCAAGAGCAGTTCTGCCCACATCACTCCGCACCTCACGCTGCAGCAGTTGGCCTCCTCGGAGCAAGTTGCTGTGCAGGGATTGCTCCATCTCTGATTTCCAGCCTTATTCTTGCTGTCCGAATGGCAGCCGTCAGTCACAGCCCGGCTGGAGAACGTGGCTGAGGCACCTGCCAATTTTAGACTAAATTTGAAGTAAATGTAGGATAGGGGAGAAAAAAAAAAAGAAAGCCTTAACCAAGGAGATGACTCCTCTGAATGCTGCTTGGATACTAGTTTATAGAATACAAGAATACTTTGAAATAGGATTTTTTTCTTCACAGTCTGTCATTGAGACCTGAGGATGTCTTTACAGTGCAGATACAACCTTTATGATGATGTCTTTACAAGGGAATTTTTTTCTCTCTTTTTTATTTTTTTTTAGTACTTTTTTTCCCCCTCCTATTTTGTTCAATGCAACCAAGCAAGGCTCTGTACACACTGGGCAGCTCAGTCCTGCTTTCCTCGCAGCTTTGCTCCATCCCTGCCTTTGCACTTGCCCCAGATGTGTCCTATAGAGCCCAAAGAGTCCCATTCCCTGTCCCCTGTGCACATCTGTAAAGAGAACCAGATCAGCACAAACAACATGAACTTTTTGATGCCCCCTTCGCCCTTAGGGCCGTGCTTGGAGCTTGTTGGTTTGAGAGCTGAAGTGTTTTCCAGTGTTTCGTCTCCTTCCCTCCCATCCCACTGACTCATTTCCTGATGTCACCGCCAGCGGGTTGTGTCACCATCACTTGCTCCCACGGCAGTGACGCCTGCGTGTGGCAGTCAGCGCCTCGACGGTGACTTCTCTCTGAACGCGGGAGCTCTTGGTGCACGTCCGCCTGTTCCCGCACCGTCAATGAGCCTTTTCCTTCGGGTTCCAGGCACCCTGACTCATTCACCAGTGATGTCTATTAAACTGTCAAATCCTTACAAGAAATTAAATGATTTCTTTGAACGCAGCGCCTGCCTCTAATCTCGTTGGAGATGTTTTAATGCAATTGACCTCTTTTCTAGGTGCAGATCAAGAGCAGCCAGGCTAAAGTGTATCCAGCAAGGGAGGAGATTGGGGCCACCTTGTTTAATTGAAAATATTTGTGCTGTGCTGTTATTGTCTCCCTGGGGCGGGTACCAGTGGCAGCTTGGGACTCTCCGCGTTGGACCAGAGTCTAGTGACAACCGGGCACCGGTGCCTCCTGGAGCTGGACGGGAGCTGACGGAGTGAGGATTGACCGTGGAGGAACGAGGTAGAGGGGATGAAATCAGTACACGGAGAACTAAGGAATCAATTAGACGCTAGAAACCATTTAGATGATGGATGTAGCTGGAGAAGAAATTGTTCTTCAGTGCAAGCACACCCCTTGGAGGAAGGTAGGGAATACTTGGAATGCAGGAGTTGTCCCGAGTGACTTTGTCTAGATGCGTCAAACCCGGTCACGCAAGAATCATGGCTGTGATGCCAGCACAGAGGAGCTGACAGCAAGAGATGCACTGGGGCCGTGGGGTGGCAGTGACCAGTTGCACTTTGCTGTACACACCATGCACTTTGCTTTTATATGCACTCAGTTTTGCTAGGTTTGTAAGTGGAGTCTTTTTGTCTTTTCATAAAAGACAGCTCCTTTCTTCCCCTGTGGACTGAACAGCCCCTTCTTGGCCCATCCTCAGAGCTGGCAGGATCTGTGCTGGTGGTTCTCTGCTTGGTTGTATATGAAAGGCTCATTGACCTCCTGGATTTATACAATTTCATATGCGACTACTTATACAACTTGAATTTCCCAAGGAAATGTTCTGTTGTGTGATTGTAATCACCAGAAGGATGCGACTGTGCAGCGCAAACCTTGCTAACCTCAACCAGCAACTTGCTTTGAGAACGGACGTCTCCATTCTTTGGAGTTTACCTAATGTTTTCCCTGGTGACACCAAATCAAGTAGTTTAATGAAGTCCGTGTAAATGAGACTGACTGCATTTTCTATTTATTCTTGCCTGGAAAATGGTGTACGAAGAACAAACAAATAAAATCCCCAGGCACCAAGTCAAACCTTCCCCATGCACATCTGGGAAACTCATGTTGCATTTTATGGAGCTTTGCTTCTCTCTCCCTGTCTCTCATTATCTTCCCTTTCAATTCATTCTGAAACTTTTCCCTAGTGCTTAGTTCCAATAAAAAGGTTTATAAGTGAGGTGCAGCCTCTCTGTAGCTGCTGGCATCACCTTGACCATTTTTTCAGCTATTTCTGCTCCTGTTGCCTTTCTTTTCTATGCCTGTCATTGAGAGTTTTCTTTTCTACCTGCTCTTGCTTCTTTGTGGTTTTCCTCAGTGCAGATCTACCAAAATATTCAGCTCTGATATATTTAGATCAGAGAAATGTTGACTTTCTGTTTTTTTTTGCTGTCACTCTTCCCCTTTCAGGTCCTTATGGATTAGCTGCCCAGAACAGAATTGATTCACTGAAAAAAAGAGGGAACAGGGATATTTTTGTGGTGGTGTTTGTTGTTGCTTTTCAAATTTCTTTAACAAATACCTCACCTTTTATCAATCCTTTGATTGTACCCAGGATTCAACATATTCCCCGCATGCTAAATATGGATATAAAGGAAAGAAGCAGCAGCCAAAGTCTCAATGCTCGGGGCTCAAGTCTTGGTGGCTCCGAGGGCTGCAGAGTGACAGATCTGAGGCAGCTGCTGCTCTTTGTAGCAGTAGCCCCAAGACCTGTCCATAGACATCCTTGGTGGCGGAGCAGGCTGCTAGTGCTAGGCAAAGGTAGGAGGATGCAGGGATGCTTGCAGGGCACAGTTTTTGCAATAAAAAGCTTGCATCTTCCAGGAATTGGGTCTCAGATGGAGTTTGCTATAGCACCCTTT
Organism: Crypturellus tataupa; assembly: GCA_034781795.1. Classification (NCBI taxonomy): domain Eukaryota; kingdom Metazoa; phylum Chordata; class Aves; order Tinamiformes; family Tinamidae; genus Crypturellus; species Crypturellus tataupa. Next base: position 425,607 of record JAWLRI010001115.1, read on the forward strand.
GGTGAGAGGCTGCATGTGGCACAGAGCTGGTTTTGAATCGCACTTTTGTGTCATCCCTAGAGCAGAAACCTTTGGCTGTTTTTGCTACAGGTTTTGCATAAGCTTTCTTGTATCAGCTATCGTTACATATGAAATGTAAATAAGCAACTTGCTAGTATTTCAGTAGTCATGCAGCGTTAATATCTTCTCTGAGATTGTATAGATCTGTGAAAACACATATTTAATTGCATTGTTACAGTAAAAGCCCTGAGCAGTTTCCCGTTTCACTAGAGATGTCGTTTGTTCTGCTTTGCCTCCTTTTGCTTTGCTTTTGCCTGTGATTTGCTTTCCCTCCAAGCGTGTGATTTCCTGAAGAAGCTCAAGTGATGCTACCAGCCGAGGAGGTCCTCAGTGTTACATGTTCATATGGGTAGAACAACTCTGTTAAACGTTTTATGCTTTAAGTATTTCTCCATGTTTTAAATTAGGGGCTTTTGAACCACTAAGTTCATGAAATTAGTGGGAAAATGAGCTTTAAGAGATGCAATCGCAGCTGCCCGAAGCCCTGTGGTGAGCAGCAGTGTGGAGTGACCTACTTGGCCATGCACTGGCACCGTGGGCCCAGCTCCCCGTGTCCCATAGCCCCGGGAGGCCCTTCCTGGCTCGAGTGCATTGGGGTCTGAGCCTCTGCTCATTGCTTAAGAAATCCTGGCCTTTTCATTGGAAAAAAACGATGTTTCATAATAGGCGTGACTTCAGAAAATACAAAGGATTGGAGTGAAAAGAAAGCTACAAACACAACATCAAACAGATTTCTTGCTTGATTAAGAAATTGGCTCTATTAAGTAACCAGTGAATCACAGCCACCCTTCTAAAAATGGGCCCATGTGTTTTATGTAATGGTGCGTGTATGTACAGAACGTGACTCATGATCTCACTCTGTGAGTACTCGTGGCCTTTCCTTGCAGCTTGACGGCTGCTCCCTGTTACTCTTGCAGAGTACACACAGCAGCTTGAGGCTGTCCCGTTCGTTTTTATTGAATGAGAGATTGCCTGAAAATAAATTGCATTTGATCCCCTTCACTATATGCACATACTTGTTTAGGTGCACGCCAGCACAGGTGCATGCACACAGGTACAAATGCCATAGGTAACTGTGCAGGACTATAACCACAGACAGGTTACATGCTGCTGACTTAGCTGTTTGTATATATTTTAATAAAACTAGGGCTATAAGCCAAAGATCAGCTCTTCATATTGCCTACAGAAGGCCAAACAAAGACTTGTTCTATGCTTTGGGGGCAAACATTGCAAGTTCTTATTTCCAGACATAATGTTGTATTTAAAGAGCTGCTGTGTGAAGCTTTTTAAGGGAGGAGAGAAAAACCTTTTGTTATGGATGGTTAGTAGTCGGTAACAGCACTTAGTACAGCAGCCCTGGAAAGCTGAGGGTGAAAAAAGCTACCACAGAAGTTTTTCCAGCAATATTATATTTGAAATGGAAGGAAAAAAGGGATGGAGAGAGTGTTATTGCAGTAGTGGGAGAAGTGGGGTCTTTGCAGCTCTAAGAGCTGCCTTAGGCTTCTGCTCTGAGTTCAAGATTAAATCCATGTGTAGAGACATGCAAATATCCTGTGGAGATGGAGGGATGTTCACCCAGGCTTTTTTACAATGGCAAATTTCAGCCTCTGAGGAGATAGGAATGAAAAAAATATACAAAAAAAATATATCTGCATGTAGAAAGTGTGGATTTCTACAGTGTAATCATCTCAGGAAGTTAAGACAGGATGTGATGAGACTCGTTTTTGTCCTCTGGCAGAATTTCTGCGTATGTCTCAACTGAGGTAGTAAATTTGTCATCCTGGGGAGTGGCTGAGTAGCTGCATCTTCCAGGGAGGATCCTAGGTGCTCTTCCAAGGGAAAATAAAAATACGGACACTAATCTCCCTGCCAAAAGATAGATTAAGATGTCTTCTGTATGCTTGTGTTGCCTTGACGTGCATTGAAAGGAAATTAATGCCTCCCTGACTCAGCGTGACGGAAGAGACAGAGAGGGAAATAAATACTATTTGGTTTTAGACTGAATTGTAGCAATTCGTTATTATGACCCGAAGATAACTACCTAAGCTAGTGTGTAAGAAAATCTATTTTCCTCTTGTTGTAAAAAAGAAGTGTTCTTGTTTAGTTTACATGTAATTAAATGCTTATTTTCTATGTTGCCTGCAGCTGGCCCTTGGACAGGACGAGTGCCTGGAGCAGAGAGTCCTTGTTCCTCTGTGAATCAGCTTTGTTGAAAATGTAACGCAAAAGAATAACTGTGTCTGGTGCCAATAGCTTTAATTCCTCTTTATCTTTACAAGAAATCTTTTGCTGGATGTGTGTCTTGGATTGGATCCATCTTTTTCATAGGACTATTGCAGTGATTTGTGGTTCAGGCACCTAAGTAGTTCTCTTCATTTGTTTCCTACTGTTAATCTCCCAGCTTATGCCACCCTCTTAGTTATCTACAGATGGCAAGATCATGTTCTGGGTTATTTTATTAGTTGAGTCCTCAAAGCCATCTCATTCCTCCTATGTGATACTCCAGTCGTTCCCAGCGAGGTGATACATCCTGGGTTTGAATCATCAGGAACTTGAATTCCCAAAGGAAATTATTTTTTTTGTGGGTTATAATCACCAGAAGGATGTGACTCTGCAGACCAGAGCTTGCTAACCTCAACCACCAACTTGCTTCAAGGATTGGGATTGTCAGCCCAATTTGACTCCATCTCTGCTGCTGCCAATTCCATGACGGCTTTGTAATTCCTTGGTTTGTCCCCATTCTTTGGAGCTTACCTAATGCTTTCCCTGGTGACACCAAATCAAGTGGTTTAATGAAGTCCGTGTAAATGAGGTCGGCTGCATTTTCTATTTATTCTTCCCTGGAAAATGATGTATGAAGAGTAAACAAACAAAATCCCAGGCACCAGGTCACACTGACTCCGTGTACATCTGGGAAACTCATGTTTTGTTTTATAGTGCTTTTTCTCTATCTTCCTGGCTCTCATTATCTTCCTTTTCAATTCGCTCTGAAACTTTTCCCTAGTGCTTAGTTCCAATGAAAAGGTTTATAACTGAGGTACAGCTTCTTGTCCAATTTTTTCAGCTATTTCTGCCCAATGCTGCTCTTGTTGTCTATGCCTCTTGTTGAGAATTTTCTTTCCTGTCTGCCCTTTTATGGTTTTCCTCAGTATGGATCTACCAAAATATTCAGCTATATTTACATCAGAGAGTGTTGGCTTCCTGATTTTTTTATTGTCACCCATTCCCTTTCCAGCCAATATTGATTCTTGTTGAGTTTTCATATAATTAAATGGTTATTTTCTATGCTAGAATTAAAAAACAGTGGTGAAAAGCTGTATTTAAGGAGGTATCCCTAAGGCTTAAATGTTTCTTGTGCTGATTGATTTACAGTCTTTACTGTGAAAACGTCCAGAATTACATCGTGAAACTTTCAGATATTTCCTAGCAAATAATGGTGCCTAAGCAAGGCACTGGCCATACGGTCCTCAATTGAAGAATGACTCTGGGGGCCTGGAAATAACTACTTAAAATTAGGCACAGGTACTTCTCTAGGCTGCATCTTCAGCAAACTTTGAAGCCGATATCTGCAGAGTAATAATTAGGCTTTGATTTTCTTCCCACTGGAATCATTGTGTTAATGTGCTTCATTTTTTTCTGTAGTCCAGAGCTTTCCTTTCAAAAGCCAGGAAGATTTCCTAAGATTAAAATGAAGAGCAGTAATGGGAGAAATCCCATGTTCAAAATAGATATTTGAGTGGTAAATTCCCTGCAGGGTTTGCACCCAGGGCCAAGAATTGTGGATCTTGTAGTGTGGAGACTGCTGCTATCTGGGTCCCTGCTCCTGGGTCCATTGGAGAATGAGATTGGGAGAGCGAAAGATGCTGAAGAGACCACGTGCTCCCTGTGCCCATTCCAGAGCTTCCAGTGTTTGACAATCCTCATCATTTTTTTTCACTTTTATCTATTTTCCCATATACTTTATATGTATAATTTCCCAATATTTGACATTGTGACAGATGTCTCTTATCCTTTGCTGTGCAGCTCTTAGAAGACCCTCATTCCTTGGTCTCTGCAGATACCAATGCTGATTACACCCCTCTTGGTCTCCTTTCTGCCGGGCTGGACCAAACCCAGCACATTCAGCCTTTCCACTTGCAGCTCCGTTACTTGGTGGAAGCTACTTAGCCCCTGCGAGGGTGTCCTGAAAGAGATATTTTGACACAACCATCTGTTCCAAAGAAAAATTAGAATGAACGTGGCACTGCTTTAGAAAGTAAAGAAATAGAGACACGAATAGCAGGGTACATAAAATATAAGGTGAAAAATGAAACCGCAAAAGTGCCTTCTTGAGCCTAAATGGGGTGTCCTATTATATCATTTTAAATTATTTGCCATTTTTTAGAGGGCTTTGTAGAGCTATGGTAATCTGTGTCAGCTGAATATCTGGCTTATGGTTTTGTGCTATCTGCAATGGTTTTCCTGTCAAAAATCGCAGTATGTGCAACTCACTTCAGTTTTATTTTGAAAATAAATATTAGACCTTGAGGAGGTCTAGCTTCAAAAGCCAAGGCTGGAGAAACACTTCAGGTTTAAAAATATGTTCGCTCTTTAACAGTGTCTAGACTTTCATCTGCTTTCCAATGAAACGTGAAGGAGGGTTAGAGAATTAAGAGTCGCTGATAGTTTGGAAGAAAAATCTCTTTTGCTCCCACACGGCTGTGTGCCTTTGCCAGAGCCTTGGCCAGTTCTTGCTCCTCTTGTAGGAAGTCCTGCTGAAACTCATTCAGCATTGAGTTCTTCTGTTTTTTTACATCAAACTCATAGTGAATTAATGTATTATTCTCTCCTCCAAGTACCTGAGATTGCTGCTGCTTTTCCTGGGTTAAATTGCTAGTCCTCAATTAGCAAAGCATTGGTAGTCCTCGCTTCTCTTCAGGGGACATCCCCATCTCCAGGAGCTTGCTAGAGGCAAAACAGTTGAAGACAAATGGATCTTATTCAAAGGAAAAAGATCCTGGGGTTTGTTCTAAGAAACTTTAAGCACTTTTTGTTGCCTGAGTCTTGTTTTTCCTTCCAGCAGCCGTGGTGGACGTGTCTGAGCCCCACTGGTGCCCTGCGGGTGCAGATCTCCGACAGGTCCGAGCTCCTTCCCTTCCGACTCAACCTCCTGCAAGCACCAGCGTGCCAAACTTTCCCATTCAATAATTCATGTGTTTTCAGCAGAAAGGAAACAGGAATGTTTTTCTAGCTTTGTTTTGTTCTCAACCGGGCTTTAAAGAAAAACAAAACACCCAAATAATCCATTGCTCACCCCTACCAGAAACAAGAGCAGCATGGACTAGAATTTGGCTTTGTTGTCTGTTTCAACAACCAGTTTAAGGACTGTCAGGAGCAGATTGAACTGGAAACGATGATTGACCACAAAATTGAGTGTATGTGCTGGCAAGTTAGCTGCTGGAAAGAATCTGTGATGGGTGCAGGTTTTAATTTAAAATTATGGAGATATTTCTTAAATGTATGCATAATTCATGATTAATATGCGAATTATTTTTCTGGTACAGTGACAGGCTTAGAAGGCTGGAGCTGAAGGAATTAGTCATAAATGTTTAGCTCGTGGAGACTGAGGGATGCAGCGAGAAAGAAAGTTTAATGACTTCGACTCAGAATCCGTGTGAAAATCAAATAAAAGAGAAATGTTAGAGCAGCAGAACAGCTAATTCTGAAGGTGGGACCCAGTCTCAGTGCTGCTACGCTCAGGTTCTCACATGCCATTAGTCAAAGTGAGCAGAGGTGAGATGTTTCCTGCATTGATTTAATGTTGCTGAGATGGATTTTTACCATTACGGGCCTGGGTAAAAAAACCTGCCCTGCATTTGCAAGCCCTTGTTACCCTGATGGAGGAATCCCTCGAGGTTGTTAGAGAGCCTGATGTTCCTCCTCTGCTGCAAGGAGAGCTCAAATTAAAGAAGGTAGAAAGAGCGGGTCCATGAGAGTGCCTAGAAAGGTGATTTTAGGTGCATTTTCAGGACTTCCTTCAGTTTTGCGAGTCCTGGGTTGGCCCAGAACTAGTCGTGGCTCTCCCTGAGTCACTTAGGATAATAGGCAGGTGAAGAGGCCAAGTTTTAAAAGAAATTATAATTCATTCCCTTAATAGCGAAGATGCTCTTTGGAGGCTGAGATTCTTTTTTGCCATTACAGTCCTAATACCAACGATAATTTAATTTTGGAATATCATAGCCTAATTTTTCTGTTGCTATAATTACATGTTCAGTTTTAACTACTGACGGGAGTGGGCGAAAAAGGAATATTGAGAAAACCATTAGATTTTAGAAAATATACCTTTATTTCTACAATAGTGTATACAATTTTGCAAAATTTACTTGGTGTAGCAAACGTTTTACCTGTTGGAGCAGCTGCTCGTTTTGAGCAGGAAAATGAATTTTGAAGTCTGTCTGTCCTAGGTCTTACTAGTAAAAAAGATTTTTCACCTGAGATTAATTTAGTTCAAAGCAGATTTTTTTGGTGATTTTGGCAGCCAATATTTTGCAGTGCTTTAGTAGCCAAATAACCTACAGTTTACAGTTTTTAAAAATGAAACTGAGGAGTAAATGTTCTGCCAAATAAAATTTAACTCTATGCTACCCGTACATCAAAGTACTGCTTTGACGTAGCGTCATCCATGGAAGAGAATGTTCCTGCTTGTACAGCTGCAAAACCCAAGCTAGAAAGCAACCTTGCAGACCACTTCAAACTTGAGCCCTAAATAGTCGGTGGTTTGGAAAAAGAATATTTTCATTTGCAAATTTAAAGCAAAATTTCAGTTCTGCAAAAATATAGTAGAGATATTTGAAAACTTTCTGGTGAGACTTCTTTTTTTTCATTTTTTTAATCTTGAACATTCAAGTAGGAGGAGTAAATGGTCCAGTGACTGTTTCCCAATTTATCTGCAGCTGCAAAATTATTTTCTGTGCACATAGTGTAAAACTTCTTCCTAAATATGAGGTTTAGAGACCCTTTGGGAGTAATTAACTATAATGTAGAAGCAAATGTGGGTTCATTGTACACAGTGCTCATTTAAGAAATGTTTTTCTGCACAAAGCCCATTAGCAAGTTTCCAAAACCTCCATGAATGTTAAACATTTTATAATAGGACTTCTTTTACATAAAATTGAATGTAATTCCATAAATTACATTTAACTTTTGATCCCTGGATTGCAAATTGCTGAGTCACATATCTGCCTAAAAATGTATCCCAGTGCTAAAATCTTACTTTAAATATACATATATATATTTATATATATGTGTGTGTGTGTGTGTATAGCAGTGATATAACAACTTTATTTCTATACAGAAACTTTAGAGGGATATGCTCAGAACAAATTGCCTGCTATTTTATTCCATTCACTGGTCTTGTTCTATATACCATTTATTTTCTTGTGATTCTTGTGGTTATCCTAAGTGCTTTCTGTTTTGTACTTTTATTCCTGCATGCTGCAGAGTGTTCCCTTTTCCTAGGACTCTGAGCCTGGACAGGGCTAGAAAACTTCAGTTTTTATCTGCCGTACAGCAGCAACAATCAAAAATACCCCTGAAGAAGCAGAAATCCCGCAAGCTGCTTGGTGGAAACGTGGGCTGCAGCCCATGCGTGGGACCCAGCAGCTGGTCCTGGTGCTCCTGGGATGGAGGTGGTGGGATGGGAAAGACTGGAGAAGGGCAGAAGCTGAGCTCCTCGCATGCTCTTCTTTCCTACACTTTCCCATTGCGTTTCTGGCAAGGCTGACAGCAGCACATCGTATCATGCACCTAACACATAGCGGATTTTATATCCCAGGCGTTTTCCCCTATAAAACCAAACTAGAGTCTCTTACAAGGAGAAAACTAAACATTAATATCAGAGAGTCTTTCAGGGCTTCATCTCAGAACACGCAAGATTCAGCCCAGCCCTTCCATTTAGAGGGATGGTTTCTGCTAGCTGCATCGGCTGGAATTTCATGCAGTTACTATTTTACACGGAGCCGGAGTATCTGTGAAGTGGCTATCAATTGAAACATATTTAGCTCTTCAGGCTTGCTTTTGCAGGTTGCACAAAACATTTAATTAGGGATAATCAGCTTGTAGCCAGCCAGAGCACACTGATGTGATTCTCTCCCTCTTCTCCCTCCCCGTAACTGTAGGCATCGTCTGTGTCCATAAGATAAATCCTTCGCAGTCGGGGGAAAGTCCTAAGCAGCAGGAAAGGGGAGACTGAGGAGGCTGCTTGCATGGGGATGGAGAGCATTTGGGGTGTGCTGGGATTGCAGTGAAAAATACACTTTTTCTTTGCTTTGCAGGATGTTGGACTTGGAAACCTGCCGGATGGTGCAGCGTGTCCTTCTCCTCGACGTTGCTGCTCAGCGCTCACCTTCAGCACGAGAGGGAACTAGGCGAGCTCTGCGCTAACTTTGGGGCGATTTGGTCCATGATGGGAGGTCAAAAGATTTTCTGGCTCTGGTTTTATGAAGCTGGGCATCTGCCTTGGACCTGCCCTTTGGAAAAGGGGTCATCACCAAGGCACAGTTAAGAGACGGGAGAACTGGTCCCAGACCATGAGCGCTCTAAGTAGCCCTGGAATACTGGTCAGCTTAACGACGGTGTCCGTTACGCTGGATTTTAGCTCGCATGGTGGTCTCATGGCTTGGTCCTTAAGCAGCAATTTGACTCTGAATCAGAGTTTGCCAACGTCTGATCCTCTTAACGCCTCTGACAAGGGGGACGTCTCTCGCATGTCGGTGAGGGAGAAAAACTGGCCAGCCCTCCTCATCCTCGTTATCATCCTGCTCACCATCGGGGGCAACATACTGGTAATTATGGCCGTGTCCTTGGAGAAGAAGTTGCAGAACGCCACAAACTTCTTCCTGATGTCTTTGGCGGTGGCAGACATGCTGGTGGGTATCCTGGTCATGCCCGTGTCCCTCATTGCAGTCCTGTACGGTAAGTGGCTTCTCTCCTTATCCCACTGTGCACCCTCTCCGTGCTGTGAATAACCTGCAGACGTGTCTGGTGATGGGCTTAGTACTGAGACCGCCCTGAGAACCCACAGCAGGGAGTTAGCTTGGTTGAATGGTTCCAAAATGAGCTGGGTTGGAGGAGTTGAAGAAGTTGAGCAGTTTGGTTGCAAGTGGCCCCCTTTCCAAGGCTGGATCAGCCCTTTATCTCCCATCCATATGAGCTTAGCCAAGAAAGGAGGTTGTGCTGGCAGGCTGCATGCTCAAATGAAAATCTTGGTGCTTCTTATTGCCTGGACTCACCTCATGCCTTTAAGTCTTGTCACTTTTTCTGTGCCTCAGTTTCCCTATCTCAAAACCACCCATTCCCCAGCCCTTAGGGGTGAGTGTTCCTCACCGTGACCCTGTCCCGCTGGCTCTCCCTGATCCATGTTCGACGTGCAGGACGTTTCACTTGCGGTGACGAGTTCATGCAGCCCCTGGTAAGGACCCTGGGCAGAGCCGCCGTGGGTGCTCCTGAGGGAGCAGCATCGCGCACATCCCTCCTTCTTGCCACTGGTTTCTCAGCTTGGTGCTTAGACCCAGCATCTGTGATCTGGCATCCGTGTCCCCTCCGATGAGTCTTTGCATGTGCCACCATAGGCACTCTTAATGTGTGACCTCAAGTCATATCAAGCCCATTTTCCAGCTTCTCTTTGAGAAGCATTTTCATATCAGTATTTCTTGGGGGTCAAACAATACCGTTTGCTTACAGATTTGATTAGGAATTGGTTTACTGTCTTAGAAGGTAAAAAGTAGGGGTGTTTGTATGACTTCTTCACTTGCCTAAAAGATTAACTCGGACAGAGATTCATTTGTTAAATTCACTGAGGAAGCGTACATAATTCCAGAGCTTATATAAGCTGCCTACAGCGAGCTAAATCAATATGTGATTTAGATACGCAAGTAGCTGTCGAGATCCTATGCATAAAGTGTTTTATTTCGGGTTGTCAGAATAGTTTCATCTCTAAATATTCTGCATATTACAACACGTGTACTTTATTCTTAGCATTTCACTCTGTTTTTCGGGAGCTCAGAAGGGAGCATATAAATCCTGAAAGATTTGATTGACCTGCGCTTGCATAAATTCTGGGTTAAAAAGGTGAATTTATGGAAGTGACGTTCCTTCATACATCTTTTCTGAATCTTTTGAAACTAATGGAAATGGATTTTCTCTTGTGCCTACAAAATGATCACTTAAGGTCGTGTAAAGGTGTAAAACGTGCTGCATATTTAAGAGGCAAGTAAATATCATTGATCTGAAGAGGAATTGCAATTATTTCTTCCTCTGCTGCAGCACCACGCTCCTCCGCAGGCAGGCTGCTTTAACTAGATCTTTGGCAAAAGTTTTTATTTGGGAACATGCATGGAAAAATCGTGGAAAGACGGGGAGAAATGGGAATAGCTGCCAGCCGGGAAGCCGGTTCCTCGGAGCTATGCTGGTCCCGCTGGCGCTAGAGAGGGAAATGCGGGCTGAATATTCACCCTTCCAAATGCCACTGTGGACAAATGGGAATCTCAGCTGTGCACTGGGCAGGGGAGGGAGCTGGTGCTTGGAGATTGTGAAATTTCAGTCATTTCTTTCCGTTCTCTGTAGTTTAACCTGGGGATTATGGTCATTCTATATAATGACAACGGGCACGTGCTGCATGGTTGCAGTGTACGCCGCAGAGCATTCCGCAAGCAGAAAGGATCCTAAAAAATACTTAGATCAAATAGTAAACATGCGTGTGATTAAGTTGCTTCTCAGTTTCCACATCGACGCTTTCTGGTCCAACGATAAATTCCAACTTGCAGAGAAGATTCATTTCCTTAATTTTCATCTAATGATGTAGATGAAGAACATTTCACTTCAAGCATAACCAGCAAATTGAATAGACATGCTCCACAAAGACAACTTTTTTTTCCCTTTTAAATTAAAAGAAGGAAAAATCAAGTTGTCAGTTAGTACCAGAACCTTATTTCAAAGGAAGTGATGGCAGGATGCATCATGCTGGATTTTTCACCAATTAGTCAGTGCTCTGACATATTTATAAATGAGTCTTTCTTAAATGACTTGGACTAATAGATGCTTTGCATTTGACAGCTGAGAATGTTTTCCATGGCATGTAATGCCTAAAAAAAAAATTAAACAAATGACTTTGCTAATTAATAAACATGTATCAGGGAGAGTAAGTGAGAAATGAACACGGGGTTTAATCCGAAGGAAAAAATACTGATGTGATCTGAGAGCAGCAGCTACTTTGCCTGCACTGGAGCTTTGGACTCTCATCCCCTTGGGGTTTTTTAGGGAGAAGTAGCAGTGAGGGAAGTTGTATTAGGCATTTGGGTTACAGGCACTTACTGCTAAGCATATATATTTATGGGGAGCACATATATATGTACAGGGAGACTTATAGATATATAGATACTTAAATGCACTTGCTTGTTCTGAACCTATGTTGGCCAGAGAGAAGGATGTATTTATAAGTGAAGGGATATTTCTTATAGGAGCGTTTCCTTTAGCACGTTGTCCAGTGCAGTTAGGTGTAGGTATGTTAATTGTGCTAATCCACTTGGGTTAATTAACATCCTCCCACTTCTTGCAAACTGCTGGGGCTTCTTTTTTAGCTAGGTCTTAGCTGGTGCAATGTCGAGATCGCCCTTTATTTTATGGGCACAGCTTGTGCTTAAAGCTTGTCCCTGGCCACATCCATGCCAATATACACATCCGTATGTCTTAGATATATAAGTCTCTCATTTATGTGCCTCAGGGCACATAAATATATAAAGTATAAATAGATATTTATATTTTTATTATATATTAAAAGATATAAGATGCATCCCTGCCTTGTGAAAGCTGTATTTCTGAAGCAGTTAAGGTGCACATGAAAGGAGCTGATTTTCAGAGCTCCTGCTGGGTCTCAGGTGCCCGGTGAACTGCAGAACTGCCCAGTGCTCCAACCAGCCGCCGGCACCCTGAGCCGGGAGAGGCTCCAAAGGGAGCGCCAGGAGCTGCTGCGGATGGGCTGCTGCCTTTGGAAGTGGCACCGAGAAGAGGAATAAAGGGAATTATTTAAAACCATGGAATAGAACAAGCTCTGCCGTTGCAGAGAGCTGGAGCCTTCGAGGAACTGCAATAAAGATTTTAAAAAGGGGAATGGAAACAGCGTGAATATGATAAACTTGGACTTAATGCACCTAATAAATGGGAGACCAGGAAGAACGAGGCTGGAGCATGGGCAGTGCCAGAGCAAAGATCCTTCTGTCTAACGTGCTGCCTCTGACCGGGGCCGGAGCAGCGGGATGGATGTCCCCATGTCAGGGTCCCCAAGCTACAAAATGACTTTTTCAAGGGGGACCTTTCCCTTCCACCTGATATTGCTCAGGATTTGGCTCGTGCCCATGTTCGTCGTGTGAGTTACGGCCCTTGCTGTCCCCCGCCTTGAGATTTTGCCTCATTCTCTGCATGTGATATCCAGGAGTGGACCAGGGTGTGATATCCAGGTATGAGGAGTGGATGATCGCTCTGAAAATCCTCCTTAGCTGTGGCCTTAGCTACATCTTAACTGCACCAGGTTGCACGTGGCAGTGCATTATTTTTCAAAGTTTTTTTTCATTTGTGTCAGTTTTAAATATTGGACCTGTTTCCACAGAGGGGCCATTTATTCTTGACCTAAAGAAAGGGCGAATGGAAACGCCAGGGCTCCTTATACTCCCTGCTATGTTACAAGCTAAAAATGATTCCCTCTTCCTCATCTCCTTCTCCAACAGACTCATCCTATTTTTTTTCAGTGTATTTTGTACAACTGAACATTGCAGGGAGGTTTGTGCCCTCTTCTTGAGATGATCTGAGCAGAACGGAATCAGGCCATTGGGTCCCTGCAATTTTTGCAAGGTTTTCACTATAGGGATATCTCCGTGCAAAGGTTTTGGGCTGGAGGGGTGAGAGAACTAATGCCTTTGTTGAACAAAAAGTTCCAAATTAATTAAATTAAGTCTGTGAAATCTGAAAATGTGCTACCTGCTTGTTCTATTCTTTTCCAGATAATTAAAATACATATTAAACTTGCTTTGGGGCATTTTTGTATTCTTATTAAAAAAATGCCTCTTTAGCTAACGTGGCCAGTGGGATGAAGCTACCACATACCTGTGGCTGTTGGGAAGGAAACTCAGCACAGGGCACCCTGTGCTGCTGTCAGAGCTTCTCTTTTGCTGCCCAAAATTTAATTCATGATTAGAGTTTAAAAAAATCTAACCAGCCTTTTGGATGGTCCCTGTATCTTCCTGAACACTGGACCTCGATTGCAAAATATTTTGAGGCAGCCAAATATTCCTTTGCTGGATTTTCCACTTTCCATTTACTATCCTGAAAGCTGCTCCATCTGCGTCAGTTTTTTCCTCTATTTCTGATTTCATCTGAGATTGTTTATACCATTTTTATCCCTTTTTATGTATTTTTATTAATATTTTTGGTTAAATTTCTAATATGAGATTTAGCACAACAAAGGCTGGAATCGTGGTTGTTGCAGCAAGTGTTGTCATTTGAGTAGTGAAAAGCACTTTGAAATAAGACTATAGTGCTTGACGGTACTTCATATTCATCTTCCTGCTGCTTTTATTAATGCAGAATTGTTTTTATAAATTGTCACAGGAATTTAACTTATTCTCGTCCTTTGTTATTCTTTCTTATTATTTTGACATGTCTTTTATTGATGTCTTGTCTGAAAATCTCCTCAAAGTTTTTTTTGCATTCCTTTGTTATGAGAGATGAGAAATCAAATTTGATATTTGCCGAGTGGCACCAGTGCAGGCTGTATCCATTCAATTCGATATTTTTTAATCTAATTTTTTTTCTGACTTCCCACTCGGTCATCTAAGAAGCAACTCCATCCTCAAGACATTCTCATCAAGGACTCTAGGGCAGTGCTCCCCAGGGGCATAAATACTGTGTATAACATTTCCATGGATGCTTTCTTCTTTCTATCTGCCTGGGTGTCATTTTTTGTTTCACTTCAAAAAAAAAGAAAAAAAGAGAAAATATTTTGTAGCCTGATGGTGGACATGAAAAATCATAAAGCTTATGGCCCGGGATGGGGGGTTTTGCTGTTGTCATTTTCTCCCACAAAGCGTTTGGCAGTCCCAAGAGCAAAGAAAATATTGGATGGACCGTGAATAAATGGGACTGACCTCACATGGACACAAGCAAGTGAGAAAACACACTTAGGATACTGCTTGTTGAAGGGAGAAGGGTCTTTAACGTGGTTTTGTTTGGGGTAGAATAACTGCAGTGCCATGGCAAGAGGATGTAGCAGCAGTGGAGCTGGGATTTTGGTCTTGGAAGGGAAGAAAGTGGAAATTTTTCCTGACAAACTTGGCCTGCATTGCTCCAGGTCTCTCCTTTTGAGACAAGGCGCTGGTTTGGGGTTCCCTGCTTGCACGCAGGGGATGCCAGTCGTGCATTTGCAGGGAAGCAAGGCAGGAAGGGCTCTGCCACCTCCTCATTAAGCGAATTTGGTTTACATGAAGTTGAGGCATCGCTTTGAACAGGACTGGACCTCTGCAGGGCGTCTCAGCCCAAAGTCGGGCACAGCAAGGAGTGCATTTAGCTCCCCGTGACGCAGTTTTGCATCACTCCTAAGCAACATCCTCCAGGATCTTTCTTTTAGCAGATAAAATTATAGCCAAGTGTCCAGTGTTTGACCTGCCATCACTCCTTTGGGCAGGCGGTAATGTCCTTTATCAGTAACAGAGCTGTTTTTCCTGCGTTGGCTATGGCTTCAGGGACAGATTTAGAAAGCCTGTCACTTTTAATATAATAGAAACCAGCCCCATAAAAATTCAGATTCACTAAAACCTTGGCTTGTATTGTAAATGCCTCCTAAATAATTCTGGGGGACCCACAGTAAATCTGCTGCATGGAAGCTCTTCCCTCTCCCTTGGGACGCATCCATCCCTGCCGGAGCAGCCATTCCGGGGAGCAGGCGGCGGGAAACAGCACGATGGTTGCAAGAAGGATGCGTGAAGCAGAAATACGTGTGGAATTGGCACGGCTTGCTAGAAACGTGCCCCAAATATTACTCCGAGTCGTGTCCTCAGAGATCCTGCACCCCTGTTTTGTTTTTTCTTTTCTTTTTTTTCTTTTTTTTGATAAAAGATGGTATGTAGCCAAAACTGCAAACCGGTGCAGAAGGATATTCATTTCTACAGTGCTTCTCTGGGGAAACTGCAAGAGGGACTGGGTTCCTGTCACTGCTGCTCAAGTGTTCTTGCTGTATGTGGGAGTTTGAGTCCCTGTTCCGCCCACTTGACAAGGCTCTGTTGTGCAAAACTTAAGAATTTAGATAGTAACCTAAGCGCTGGAGTGTACCAAACTATGCTTCAAGCTGCAAAGTGGAACTTTTGTCTTCAAAATGATTATTTTTTTTAACATAGCTCCATTCTTGCAAAAATGTTTGGAAGTTCTCATGCTTATTCTTTCCAATGCCGAATGAAAATGAATTTCCCAACCTGAATAACTGCTGAGAAACATCCTCCAGCAGGTCCTGGCTTTCTCATCTATCCCTTGGGTGTTGCTTGAGATTCCCTGTGTGCAGCCAGTTTCTCCATGGTGAACAGAGGAGTCCTTGTCTGAAGTCCTGTTTCCCGAACGGCCCTATTTTGGACCAGGACAACATCTGGGAACACCCAGGACCTGCCCTGTGGTTGAGTGACACCTGCCATAGGAGGGTGCTTGGATGGCACCTCGCATCCCCGTGCTGCTTTGTCCCCGCTCCTGCAGTGACTCTACTCGGAGCTCAGCCATGAGCTTTGCGACAAAGCTCGACTTTACAGGGCTCTGAGGGCCAATTTCTGCCATCAGATACAGATGCAGAACTGTCGCTAGTTAATTTTTACCACCTGCCTCTTCTTGTTATTTCTTCACTCGGCGCTGACTATCTATCACTCGGCACCGGCTCCTTCCTCCGTGTAGGCAGTGGTATTTTTTT
The DNA here is from genome assembly GCA_034781795.1 of Crypturellus tataupa. NCBI lineage: Eukaryota > Metazoa > Chordata > Aves > Tinamiformes > Tinamidae > Crypturellus > Crypturellus tataupa. The sequence continues at coordinate 441,640 of JAWLRI010001115.1, forward strand.
ATTAGCCTCCCCGTGTTCGCTCCCGTTGACAGGAGGAATCTTGCCCATATGTCAGCTTAAGCAGAAAACACTGGAGGATAATAAATGTTTCCCATTTGGACGGGCGCTCCTCTTGCCCTCCGCAGCCTCTTGCTCCTGGGAAAGCGGCTCCTTTGCCTCCTGGGGTTCACAGAGCTGGTAGCCCCTTGCGCCAGGAGTGATGCTGTCGTGTGTAGAGTTCAGATGCTTTGGTCATCAAATAGAAGAGAGAAGTCATTTTTTGGGGGTAGGAAGAGGAAGCAGACTGCTCCTTGCTTTCCCTTCCAAACTTTTCTCTTGCAAACTCACTGAGCTGGGCTGCTGCCCCTGTGCAGGTCCTACCAGAGCAAGTTGGACCATACCAGAAGACACGAGGTCAGTGAAATCCATCATCTCTTACCCATTTAAGGACTCTTGTCCCAAATCAAACCAGAAGCTGCCTGGTAATGAGAGCAGGTGTTCGTTAGGATGGCTTAGGAAGACTCTTGCTAAATGGAGGCAGGTTTTATACACCCCTTCCAGCTCCAAATCCATCTACACTGTGGTCTCACCACAAAACACACAGCGGTCCTATGGAAGAACTAACATGGAAAAATGGGCTTCCATTCTAGAAAGGTCCACCAGGCATCTCAGCAAGGAAATTCCCTATCCAAATGCTGCAGAGAGGACCAGAGGTGCGCTTTCTTCTTCCTTCTTCCCAATTCCTGACAGCTGGAGAAAAAAGAAAAATATGCTAGGTAATTTCAGTGGAGTAACTTCTGCTTATAGCAACTGAATGTATTGCCTTTTAGTTCAGTGATTTACCTGCAGTAGCAATGCTGCTCCTAATCAGGGAGCTGTTTTTCATATTTTAGACATGGAACTGAGCAGGCAAGTCTTGCCCGCCCGGTGTGATTGAGAATTGCCCATCCAAACACAAATTGCCCATCCACACACAAAATCTTGTGTGCTCAAAGATGATTCATCAGGGTGATTTTTGAGTAATACGCATTAAGTGCTACTATTTAATGCAAATAAAAAAATATATTCTTAATTTCATCCTTTTGCAGAAAAAAAAAAAAAGAATTGGGAGATACAGAGGGTTTCAGGAGCCTCAGCCTTGCTAAATCAGGGGCTATGCATTTACACATCTGTATGGCAGTTGCTAATGCAATTTTGCTGTGGACTTTCTGCATTATGGAAGGAGTTAAAGGAAGGAGCTCCCCAGACTGGGAGTGTTTGTGGTTACTGCTCTGTTTACGTGAGCACTGATTGCGGTTTAAATACAGCAGCAGTTTTAATGCTGTCAGTGTGGTATTCTCATGCCCAATTTGCTTCTAGACCAGTGAAACAAAATGTGCTTTAAAATGCATGAATCTTTGTTTACTTTTTACGACACTAGCCTGTTAGCTCTGGCACTAGCTCTGTAAGTGCATTGCTTCCTTGTAATTAACTTTTATGACTTCAGTTGAAATGAAATAAAAACTTGCACGTGCTGCAGCAAACCAGAGATTGTTGCAAGACAATCAGAAAAACAAAAATGTTTTATATAAGCTGAAAAAACTATGATGAACTGCTCCAGAAATAAGTTTGCTGCTTTATAAAGGTGCCAAGCAGATCACTGGAATAACAAGTAAAAGGCAGATGGTTGATGTCTTTCCTGGAGGTTCCTTTAGCCTCCTCATCTGATCAGAAGGACCAAGGGGTCGTAGATCAGGGATCGAGGGGGACCGAGAGCCCCAGTCGAAGCGTACAGCCTCTCTCCAACCTCACTGCAGGATCTCGCCCTCGAGGGAGGGAGGGCTCTGCTTGCAGGCTGGCATTTGCCTCCATTCGTTTTTATGAGTCTTGTGATTAAAATGGAAAAAAAAACCCACATAGTAATAATAAATTCCATGGAACACTGGAGATGAAAGCATAACTTCTCACAGACTTTATTGAAACAGTAAGCGAGTTTAGGGATGTGGGAAGTACCGTATTATCCATTTGGAAGCACTGAGTGTGCGAGTGGAGTTGGAAATGCAGAGGCAACCACAGCAGCCCAGCCGTAACCAGGAGTGCATTTCAGGGGCCCATCCCAAACACCCCATCTCAGGTATTACTTTTATTTCTATTCCCTGTTGCCCCAAAAAAGCTCTCACTTCCCCTCCTGGAAGCTGTCTGAAGCCAATTCTAGCAACACTCCTCATGCACTCAACACCCCGGGTGCATTAGCTCATGTTGAGCACTTGCTATCGCTTCTTACTCGCCCCAGCAGAAGGAAACCGGGGTGAGGAACTGGTTTGCAGCATGTGTTTCTCAGCACTTGCCAAGGAGTGGTTATAATTTCCAGGAACAGCCCTACTTGCAGCCTGTTGTAAAGATTAGCATATGGCTCCTTTTCCTGTGCTGTCTGCAGCTGCAGAGATTGGAGAACTTGAGGGGAAAAGGAGGACTCCGAGGGTGGTCGACTGCATTTCTGTGCTCTGTCTTGATTGAACAGCCTGGAAAACTTGTCCTGTATAAAAATGATACTCCTCAGTATATTGGTGCACAGCCTCTTATATTTATTGCTTTTAAGGCATGGTGCGTGGGGAAGAATTCTGTGAAAATGAGCACAGTTTCCTTTCCTCATAAGCCATTCCTGAGGTTCTTTATGTGACTGATGCCAGGGTATCATCTTTGCTTGCTTAATGGTCCCTCCTGTGGGATGGTGACAGGCCAAGACCCGGAGGAACAGATTCCTGTAGCTTTTGGAGAGGATCCTGTAACCTGTCATGGGCCAACCCAGCTTTTGAGATCAAAAGCGAGGTAAAATCGCTGCCGTTATGCAAGCCAACACAAACATAAACAAATGATGGAAAGGAATAGAGAAAAGGTGAAATCTCCAGAAAGTACAGACGCATAAGACAAAATATATCAGCCTTATATACTACAATCAAGGATTGGGTCAGTTAACTCATAATTAATTCAAATTTTCTCCTTCCTTTCACATCTGCCTGTTGAATAGATATCATTAAATTCCACTCAGGCAGTTATCATTTTAGCATCTCTCCGCCATTCATGTAACAAATCCCTTGAAATTCAGGTTCTGCGGTTGCCTAATCCAGTCTTTGAAAGGTGCCCACGTGTCCTCGTGAGGACCTGCCCATAGCAGCAGCCTGCGCTTCCACTGCTGTGTTTTCATGGCACTGCTGGGAACGCAGCTTGGCCGTGATTCCCTGTGCTTGCACGTTAATTAAGTGGAAATTCTATTGATGGAAGTGGGGCCATGTGCTGATTTCTGTGCCTTGCACCAATTTACACACCACTGCCTTGGTGCAAGCAGCCTTGCTCCGAACAGACAACATCAACTCAACAGGCATCTTCAGTGGCTTTGCTGCCAGGATTGCCATTGGATATGCTGATGAGACGAGAGGAACTTGTGAATGAGCACGTCTCGGAGCCAATGCCGTGATTCCAATACGTGCTACGTCAACATTTTGTGTTTGTGCATTAGCTTGCGAACGTATACTCATGTCACAGAAACCTTTGCTGACTTCCAGGAGCTCTGGTTAGCACAATATCTGCAGTGGCTTTAGTGAAGATCTCTCCTCCGGGACAGCAGCTCTGTTCCTAGATGAAAGCAGTTCAGGACTACAGAGTTCAAGCAGTAATCCATGGACACGAAACACCTTGTTTCTGCGTCAGGTGTTGGGTATGAGAAGAGCACTTGCAATTCCGTTGATGCTCTGTGACTTCTCAAGCCCTTTGATTTTCATCCCTGTTGACACATTGGCACAAAACTCTCTTCTCCAGCTGTGCAGCAGATACCAGGACAGACCAGCTTTCCCCCTGACCAATCCATTTCTACCTTTTGATGTATATATATTTTTTTGGCGTGGGGGAGGGTGATGTGTTTATTTTAGAGTGGGATGTTGTGCTTGTTTTTATGAAAGTTTCTTTTCATCCAAAATCAGAGGAATGGAAACAGCTGTAGAAAAAGGTCATGGTTTTGTTGACATATGGAAATTGTATGACAGGCTTTTAGCGCACCTACTCAGCACCCACTGGGATGCAGAAGGCTGTAAACGTGTGTCTGACACCCGTGAAGACTCACAGCTATTTTTAGGTGGCGGCAGAGTTTCATAATAGCGGTTTCCTTGCATTGGTCCTGAATGGTAACTTCTCACTCTGATGTTTGAATCTTGAATTTGCTAGGTTAGACTTGGAATTTGCCAGTTAAGCATTTGTTGGTCTGAAATGACCACAGAGACTGTGACCAACTGTGTTTTTACATATCAAAACCCCCAAATTGTGTGTTTATTATTAAAATCTAGCTAGCCGTCTCCAAGATATGCAACAGCAGAACAAGGCTGTTGGTGTGATGTAACATAACAAGATGCTGTTGACAACCATAAACACTGGAAAAACAACCTCCAAGCCCTTGAAATGTATCTCTTACATCCTTCTTTATCGACTTTACATAATAATTTTCCCAAGCATTTTCTAGACTGTGTTGGGATAAGTACCTGCTGTGCCTTGGGAGTAACTAGTTCTACTAGGATACCCATACGACTCATTTACATTTCTTAAATCTATAGCAAGACCTATTTTACTGTGCTTCACTAGGTTATTACGTTAACACTTTATTTTATTATTGTAGCTATAACTGGTTTTGACTTGTAATCAAATGCAACATTATATTGTATTAATAGGCGATACCATGATAGTAAAATAATGTTGCAACTGCTTACAAAGCAAAAACAAGTCTATCAAGGTAAACAACAGGCTACCTTATCTAAAGACCATATACAACTGTACCCAAAGGTGGACAAATACTGAGTTTTACATCACTTGTGCTCCTAACCCTTTGGGAGATATTCTACTCATTGAAGAGTTATATGAAGAATAATCACTTCTTCCTACGTTGGCACCTTAGGACAGGACTTGTCATGATTCATCCCTGCAGACCCGCGTCATTTCCCGGAGAGGAGCATCAACTCTGCCAGAATTGATATTGTTCCCTCTTTGTTTTCTTTTTTGGCGGAGAAATGTCACCTCCATCGCTAGGTGTTAGATCACAAGCTTGGAGTTATGTGTGTTGTTGTCATCTGAGGTGCTTGCAGGTCTTTGGAGCTGCAAAGACACCCATGTTGATGAGACCCTAATGTGTCCTTGTGCAGCAGCTTGACAACGACCCAACGTTTTGGTGGATGTGAACACTGCCGTATGAAAGCACCCCCTTCCTAAGCTTAACTCTTATTTCAACTTGGTCTTTTACAGGAGAATCTGTTAGTTGGGAGCAGTTCTGATTTGTACCAAGTTGTGGACAGGATGCAATATCGCCTAGTTTTATGGTGTGGACTGTCATAACAAGTGCAAATTGGCTTGCTTGGACTAAATGGCAGAGTTAAAACTGTGGCAGATTGGCCCTGGGGGAAGAGTCAGATCCTCCTTTCCTGCAAGAATGCGTAATGCAGGGACGGCTGCAGAATGGAATTCTGTCCAGAGCTCCCCTGCAGAGAGGGTAAATTGAACTCTCAGTGTTTAAAGTCTGTGCTTCCTCGTGGTGGTAGAAGTGGAGCAGATCCCGCCGGGGGCTCTCCTTGAGCCCACACGCCTTCTGCAGCAGCATCCCCGCTGTTGGGAAGCGCTTCCTGCAGGCTCCGTGCCACGCGGCTCCTCCACCGGGACAGCTCGTGGACCAGGTCCTGTTGCCAAAAGCGCTTTTCCAGGTCAGTGAAAGAAGCCTCTGTGTCCTGGCAAAACATGGGAAATCGCATGTTGCTGGTGGTGTCTCAGCATTGCGGTGGCACAGCTGGGAAGCCTGTCCTGGTCCCTTCCCATCGCCTGGCATGTCACATGGAAGATGAGAGGCCAGAGTCAAGGATAAACACTTGTTCCTGCTTTAAATTAATTAATTAATTAGATATTTGGCTTACATATCGGATGATTTCTGTTCCACTGCTGTTTCGGTGGTGGACGGCAATGCTTCATTGTGTTGCTTCGTTGCGTTGGAGCAGGTTGCAGGTCAACCTAGCAGGTTAAACTGCTAGAAAGCCAGAAGCTTGCTCAGTATTGAGGAGAGGATGATGTACAATAGGGAGGAAAGCTACTCACCAGGCTTTTTAGATACCCTAAATTCATCTGGGTCCTTACATATGAGTTTAATATTCCATTTGTGCTTGAGTGCTATCAGCCTAGCCCTGCGCTGAGCAGGGACTGAAGCAGCAGTTCATGTTATGCTCTGTTTCCTGAGATTCCATTCTTTTCTTCAACATTAAAAAAGTCAGTTTTGAGGAAAGGAAAATTAAAAAAAAATAGTGGTGACCTGGCTTGCAGGAATGCCAGTTTAGTAAATCTCCCCCAAACATCCTCATCTGTTAAATGAATGCCTCTGTGATTTGCAGGAGTTTGCATAAATGCGTTCATTGAGAAGAGTGATATGTCTCTTCTTGTATAATTGCTCTGCTTTCTGGAATATTTAGTAAAAATATTGGCTCGTTAAAGATGACAGCTCTCCGAATATGAAGCAGTTTGCATCAGATAAAGCAAATCCATACGATGCCTCCGTCTGCAGGGAGGCATTTTTTCTGCATCCAGGTCCCTTCTCTTGGTTTAGCAGGAGGCAGGACCAAGCTGAGACCATGGATAAATCCCAGGTGGTCTCCAAGGAGCTGCCAGGGTGTCCCTGACATCTCCATCACTGCTGAGTTATGCTGAAAGCAACGCAAGGACCTCAAAAAAAGAAATCCTTGTGGGATTTTGAGTCCTCTCACTAGTCCCTAGAGCAGTTCAGGCTTGTGGCATAGAGCCATGGGCTGAACTTTGTCTGGTTTCTTTGCTCCAAGCAAGATAAAGTCCAAGCAGCCAACTCTGCTCCATGAATAACACCAGATCGTTTGCAGATCTAAATTTCTGTTTCCTCAAACGATCTGTATGTTTTGGCAGTTATGTCTTGTGATGATGGATCGCTTTCAATTTCATCAAAAGTAGGCAAAAACACCTGCTATTTTCATATGTTTTGTGCACTTTGTTATGTAACAGCTTTTTAGAAAATATTTGTATTATTGCACTTAAATGGTATTAATCTCTGTTTGCTTGTCAGCTTGTTTTCCAATATAATATTGGTAGATTATTGCTTTATTACTGTTTTAAAATGATGGGTGAAGGCTGATCCATCACCAGGTCGCAGGAAGTTAGAGTGGAGGCTGCTGTCCTGATGTCCACAGCATCAGTGACACGAATTTCTCCTGAGATTAGTATTGTATTAGGCTACGGCTTTGTTTTAGGCAAAGTGTCAGGAATAACTTTTATCTCAGATTTGTGCAAAGTGATCAGTGCATGCAGACAGCCTACATATGATCTAATTAATCATCCTGCTGCCCTTATCGCTCTACATGCAAATTGCAGATAGAGCTGCAGATACTGACATTGTAAGCGAAGAACACTATTGAACTTATAGATTTTTCCTCTGATTTTTTTTTTATTATTATTATTTTTCAAACATAATTCTCATTTCTACTGGTAGATAAAAAGATTGATTAAAAAGGAATGACAGACCATTCCCAAAATGGGTATTTCCTTGAAAGAGCTTCTGTCTCGGGAAGGTAAAGGTGTTCCATGTATTTTCTTCTTAACAAACATCTCGTTTTATTAGCAAGGACATTTTAAGCATAGTTTGCAATAAAACTGTTCCTTACCTTTGAAAACTATTTAAATGACAGTCAAGCAAATTTTCTGTAGATCACATAATTACATCTGTTCTGGGTTTATATTTGCTCCTTCCGCACGAGCCCTGTCCACACTGCAAGTCACTGCCTGCCTGGATGGAAGGCAAAACCCAACACCGTTATTTAAAATTCTTCAAGCAGTCTAATGAGCTGCAATTGTTTAATTTGCTATAAAATATGATGGCATCAATTAGTGGCTAGATCAGGTGAGCAAACACCAAGACGCACTCTCCACTGCAGCAGTGGTTCCCATAGGAGGCAAATGGCTTTCGAATCATTGAATCATAGATTTATTATTGTTCAAAAAGGCTTTCCAGATCATCAAGTCCAACCATAAACCCCTCACCTCCATGCCTAGTGCTCATGATTTCCTCCTTCCCGTGATTCTGACTGGTTTCAGAGGGACCTCTCTTTGCAGCCACTGTTTTTCCCTCCCTCCTGCCAGCCTGAGGTTTCTCCATGGTGGATGGAGTTGGACTTAAGCTATCCATATAGTTCCAGCATATTCTTTTTTTTTCTCTGTAGAAAAATGCAAGTCTATACTCTATTTAGGCATAAATTCAAGGTCTCATGTAAGCCTGTGGGTATTTAATATTTAACAAAAACAGCATTTCACTATAATGATGATGAAATTGCAGTCATTGGAAGTGCTGCCCTGGGGAGCAGCTGATGCCGGTGCTGACTGGCACCATCAGGGGCTGTGCAGGGGCCAGGACCAGCAATCGCAGCCTTGAACGGGACTGATATTTGAGGCTAGGAAAGAGTTGGGTTCCAGATAGGAGAGCGGCAAGAGGATCATTTAAATCCTTGCATTCCCTTGGGAATAATGCAATGCAGTGGTGTTAAAACTGTAAGGAATTGCTTTGTATTTTTTGCAAAGCCTGTGACAGCTATGAAACTTTACAGGGAATCCTGGAAGGTTTGGTTAGACTCGTGGTGCAGCCGGGTAAAGCTGCCAGCTTAGCTCTGGGAGGCCGGACTTTACGCCGGGATCCGGATTCAGTCCAAATAAAGACTTCCTGCCATTTTAAATTCAATTATTTTGAGACTGTAACTATGGGAAATACCAGAGCCCAAAGTGGTATTTTGGAAAAAGCAGATGAATATTGCATGTATTTTAGTTCCTGGGCAAGGCAGCAGTAAGTGAGACTGTTCTAGAAGGAGGTCTGTCGCCCTTGTTAATTCTGAGTTTATAGGTATATGTGTGTGAATAGATACCTGCTGCTTTATGGTGCTCTAAGCAGGTATCTTGTCCCTGAGCGTGGTAGCAGATCTGTCACACACTGCAAGGCGTGAGGTTTGCCTGGTGACTCTAGGATCTGCAAGGGGGTTGCAATCATTTGTGATCTATTTTGTAACCCATAAGTGGCTTTTAGCTGCAGCTTTTAACACTTTTTCTCTTCCTTTCTTTCATTTAGGCATTCTTTTAGAATCTGGAGTAGTTCCATGCATTAATTTTGCTGTTGGTTGCTGTAAGATTCCCCTCCTGCTGCAGGGGCTGGTGGCTCCGTCTCTCCAGCACCGCGCAGCACATTGGCCGTGACACCGCGTGAAAGCTGCGCTGTTTTTACGTGCAATAAAATCTCCAACAAAAGGGATTAAATTTCATTGTTGCTATATCCTCAATGCAAAGCATGGAAATTTAGGGTGACAGTCATCTGAGAGCAAATTAGCTCCAGAAAGATGGTGAGGTGAGACCTGGCAGAGCCTACACCAGGGAGAGCTGCCCAAAACGCAAGCCAAAACCAAGATTTCTGCTCTTTAATCCTCAGGATGGGCGTTTTTCATTTTGAATTTTCATTTTTTCCATAGATTTGTCCAATATAAACTTGCAGCATCCACCAAATGTCCCAAGGCAAAAAAAATACCCTGCAACTCAACTATACACAGGGTAAACAAGTATCTCCGTAGGTTTGACCCGTGAGGTTTATTTGATTCACACCAACACTGTCCTGTAGGGTTTACCAGCTGGTGTACTAAAGATACGACTAAGTTTAAGATTGTTTTAAATGTATAGCTTTGTTAGCAGAGGTTTTTATTTTAATCTTTATTTACCTTTTGGCATGGTCACAGGCACACTCCTGTGGTTGTGCATTTGTATGACGCAGAAATTAGAATCACATTTTTTTTTTTTTTTTTGCCCAAATTACTGTCTTCCCAGGCTGTGTAGGTGTTTTCCAAATGCACACACCATTTCTACTTTGAAGAAATCACCTTTTGAGATAGGATGTATGTTATGGCCTTTATATCAAGCTATTGCCAGGTGTTGCATGCTGACATCCTGCACATTTTAATAGCGACATTTTATTATCACAGGTCATTTAGGAAACTGCTGGAAAAAGTAAAATTTCTCCTCATACAACTGCCTTTTCATCTTGAAGTCTAACACACTGACTTAGGACAGTAAAGACTAAAAGGAGGAGCCGCTGGGAGGGCTTTCACATCACATTTTCATTTTAAGCACATCCTAACAGTTTACCTGTGCAGCAATTCGGGGCAATGCTACTTTGATCTGTTTGCAGCTATTCTCTCTGTGTGCAAGAAAATACTCCTTAGCATCTGCGGTTTCGATAGCTGTGGGTTAATTTGGGCTAGTGGGTGATGCCAGGGGCTTTACCATGAGTGCCTGGGACCCTTGGAGGAGAGCAACGCTGCTCTTCCCTGGAGCAAACCTTGCTCAAATCCGAGTCCTGTACGTTTTCCAAGCCTAACGCTTCTCCCTTTCCCATAGGGATTGGTTCGTTGGAGCCGCATCCTTCTTAGCGTGGTGCCACTTCTGCAGAGCAATGATCGGGGTCCCCAGGGTAAACAGGGTTTGTTTAGACGTTCACTTTCTAAATGAAGGTACAGGAGCATCTTCTGAGTCGAGTGCTGCAGAATCTGCCCTGTTGCGGCTGCTGCGGATGGCGCTGGTTGGTGTGGAGAAGTGACGGAGAAGGGCAGAGCTTGGCCGTACCCCTTCCTGATCCCATGCAATCCATGCTGGCACTAGTGCATAGGGAGTCTCATTGGAAAAATACATTTTCTCTGAGCTTTAATTTAAACGCAGGCACCTCTGGGGCATCCTTCTGGGTCACTTTTATTCTCACGCTGTACTTCAGCACTGAGGAAAGAGGTTGGTAGATGCAGACATCCAAATTTGCTGCATTTCAGCCTCTGTCAACTCTACCTGTCTGGTCCCTTCAGCTTAGTGGTGGCTGGCTTGGGTGAATAGAATCCTTATGGTTGGAAAAGACCTTCAAGATCATCAAGTGCAGCAATAAGAGATGCTCAGTGCTGCAAAAGGGGCTGCTGAAGGACTTCCAACCTGGAGCTGGCAATCCCAGCAGCTCCATGAGGAGGCAGATATTAAGGCATGCCACTTAATGCCATGCATATTAAGGGAGTTTATGGTGAAATGAAGAAATCCAAATGCAGAGTAGCTGTCTTGAAACCCTGCTGCTGTTCTCCTCTGAAGGACGCTGCATGTATCACGTTAGAGTGGATCTGAGTGAAGTTATGCCAGGCAGCACCATGCAATCCATCAAAAGCATGTGATTATGCACTTATAACTGAATGTAATGTTTAATTCAGTGAATGCTTTGGGGGAAAGGTGGAAGGAGGAGTGCAGCTTGAATGCCCACCTGAAGCATTGCCAAACTGCTCCTGTAGCTGCTCGTGAAGCCCGTCACGGCAGGCAGAGGTTCGGGAGCTGCACGGGAGCTCACGGAGCCCCTTGGGCATCACCGGCCCCTCCGCGGGCACGAGCCCTCCCCGGTGCCACAGAGTTCCAATATCCCCTGGTTTTCTCCAAAATGATGGCCTCGCTTCCCAGGTTATTTCCTTTTCTTTTATTCCTTTCATTTCTTTTCTCTCTATGTTTCAGATTATGCTTGGCCTTTGCCTAAACAGTTGTGCCCTATATGGATTTCCCTAGATGTGCTCTTTTCAACTGCATCTATAATGCATCTCTGTGCCATCTCTCTTGATCGGTATGTAGCAATACGCAATCCCATTGAGCACAGCCGCTTCAATTCCCGCACCAAGGCTATTATGAAAATTGCTGCAGTTTGGACCATATCCATAGGTAAGCAATGCGGCTCACGATCTAACCGCGGCTTAATTTATAATAGCATTCCTCCCATTTTCATTTAGGATTTTTTTTTTTCTGAGGATACGCCAATTAATTTACCTGGCCTGCATGACTGAATATAACAAATGATTGCCGGGAAGCAGAAATCTTTCCCTGGGACTGGTCGCCAACTGAGATAAGGAGTGATTTTTCAGAAACCCGTTGCTTCTAACGCGCTGCTGCTGTAAACGTATCAATATGCCAATACGGGCGCTTACGCAGACGAATGGAGCCATAAAACTGCTGCATAAACAAAGCGGCAAATAGCATTAGCAAAAAGGGAATAAAATGCTGCCGATGCGCAGTGCAACTTGCAGGGTAGGAAATGCAGTGGCCGAGGACGGCTACGAGCCAGGGATTTATTGCTGCTCCCGGACCTGCCGCAGCTGGAGCGCTGCGAGTGCCGAGCCAGCTAGTTGGAAGGTGTTGGAATGAGGAGGAGACAAAAAAGAAGATATTTTCTTATTACTTCGATAAAAATGATACATAGCAAAGCAGTAAAACACGGAAGAAAAGGGGGAAAAAACGGATAACAATATGACTGTGTAATATCAGGAATTATGTGACCTGCGTTTTGGGGAGGAAGTGTTTCAGCATGCTCTATAAGAGACACTGGGACTGGGTCAGAGGAATTGTGTGACCTGTTCCCCCTGCTATATTGCTTTTTTTGCTTCAATAAGAAGCAGTCTTGCACGGATTTAACATTTACCTTTTCTCTCATATTGCAGTTGTGACTTTCAGCCCTGTATTTCAAGGAAAATAATGTTGGAGGTGCTTGAACCTCCCTTCCCTTTGCCTGCATTACAGATGGAACATGATGTCTTGTACTGGGGTGCTGCAAGGCAGCTTGTAAAGACATTTGCTGAGTTCTGGGGAAAAAAGGCCAAGAAATAACAGAAACAGAGCTCTTTCAGAGCATAATACTCGGTTAGAAACACCTTTTGGTGTGCAGATAGAGCCAACCCAATGGTGTTTTCCTTTGCATCTCATTTCTTGAAGGCATCGGTGAAATTGATAGTTCCAAAGGGTTTGATCTGCATGTGGAGATCCCAAATGCTGTTGGATTTCTACTGTTTCCAGTGCATCTGATAGGGCTCATTCACTTGTGTTTGTTGTCATTGTTATTGTTGTTTTTTCCCAGATGGTTGCATTAAATGGGGAAGAAAAAGACTATCTCCCTAACTTACTTTAGCATAACTATTTTTGCACTATAAATGCAGAAATGGAGTAGACAGGGAATAGACTGAATAGGAAATGAGAAGAGCCCACCCAAAGAGGATGGTTATCTTACAGCTCCTCCCCATCCATCACTTGGAAAATCTGAAAAGCTTCACAATTTTTGAGAATATAAAATAGGTTAAGCACATCCCTTCAATATGAACTGAAAGAATCTGTGCGTTCCTGTTCACACTTAAATACCAAGTTCAAGGCAGCGGTTAAGCAGATGCTGCTGGTATATGTTTTATTAAATCATGCTTCAGTTGGGCTGAAATAACTTCTAAATGTGCCTGGAGTCCTGAATTTTGATCCTGAATCAGAATTTAAAATAGAAAGAAAAAAGCATGTACGTAGCTCAGTGTAGTAGCTTTTGGCTTCTGCTTTCCTGAAATTTTAGTGCTGACAGCAAAATATATAAGGTTGGTTCTTTGATCACTGAGCTCCGGGTTTGGAAGGTTGCACGAGCCCAGACTCCTAATTGGAATTGTTCCCAAATGCCAGCATCCTCCTTGTTACACATTAAAGTGCATTGCAGTCACTAATCTTGTATTTTAGCAAATGCAGCCTGACTTTTTGTGTGACTTTTTGTGTGCCGTTACAGAAGAAACGGGTGCTGCAAGGTGTGCCTTGTGCAGAGGCGCTTGATGGCAAGGTTGGAAATAGGAATTTCAGCCACTGAAATATCCACACAGTCGAAATGAAAATGCTGTGAGCTTGCTGGCACAGCCTTGACGCTGTTTCAGGCTTTGCACCGTTGCAAGGGCAAGGGTTTTCTTTAGGAACGTGGATGCAGCCCATCTTGTGCCCTTGCTCCAGCCTTAGGACCACCCTGGCACATTACTTTTTCTCGTAGTTTGAAGAAAGAGAGGAGATGCTTCTACGCAAGAGTGATAAAGAAGTCTTAGAGCTGAACGCACGTATTCCTCACTGCATGATACAGGAGGAAGAGTTTACTGCGTAATGTTACTGCAAAAGAGCTTGAAGAGAATGAACTTCTGGGTGGGAGAACCTGTATACATCTCTTCTGATGTAAAACCAAGTAGGGTGTTTTAATTGTGAAGCTCCTTTTGGCTTAGTTGTGTGCCTGTGTGCTGAGCAGGGCTTTTTCTCTGCTCCCTTTCCAAGGGGAGATGCAAACTCTAAGCTTGGCCACTTGCTAGAGGATGCTGAAATTACAGACTTTCAGTCTCACAGTTTACTCTGTTAGCAACAGCATGGACTCCGTTTCCTTGCAGTCTCCCTGCATCCTTAGCTCTGAGTTCAGCTCCAAACTCTGCTGCCGACTCCTCTGCCCTAGCAGACCTCACACGTTTCTTACCTTGGAAAATAGGCAGTTTCTCAGTTGAACATGAGATTTCCAATTCTCCCGCTGCACTAACCAGGCTCTACATCCAGATTTCCCAGATTTCCTCTATTCCGCTTCCCTCTGCGCACTGGTTTTATTTGATCCCTCTTAGTTTCACAGGTAAAGTGATTATGAAGCCCTCTTTAGAGGCTGCTGAACACCCTGAGCTCTTAATGCTCTCATCATCTCCCTTGCACCACCTAATGCCAAAGCTGCCGGCATCCCTGGAATGTTTTTGGACCATCTCTCATCGGACAGGACTTTATGTGTCCGTGCTCCATGCCTGGTTTATGCATATTAATCTTCAATGCTTTTTCTTAGTATTTCAGGAATATATGTGGCAAACAAGTCTTTTTTCCTTTATTTTTTTTTTTGCTTTGAAAGCAGAATAAGTAATAAAAAAAAGCCAACGTGACTTTTATGGTAATTACAGTAATGCCATGGTTTGTGCGTTGTTAGAAATAGGCTTTTTTTCTTCTCTTTGTCTCCCTGCCTTGCTAATGATAATATAATTTTGCTTTGGGTCGCTATCCTGTCGTTGTGTATATAATAAATGGTTCAAATTTCAAAGGGGATTTTACATTCCCATTTAGCCATCTAAACATTTCATTGTTTTGAGGAAATTTATTTGTATGAAGATGAAGGGTATGTGCTGTAAGGACCAGTAAATGCTCCACTCGGGTGAAATGACTGCATTTCTCATAGCTTTTTTTCTTCTATCCTGAGTGTTCCTCTCCTGAGCAATCCCAAGTGTGTAGGTTACCATCAGGAGGTTCTTCAGTGGACATCTCCCTGCAAATAGCCCTGGTTGGAGATGATGCTCAGGTTGAGCTTAGAGTGATACTAGCAGCATTAAGAGGAATTGTATTCTTTAGATAGAGTAAGAGCAGGTTATGCATGAAAAGAGAGGATGGGCTGTCTGCAGTGATTCACAGGACGTGGCTCACCCATGTTCTTCAAGCTCCATTTGGGCTTGTATTGGTACCTACAGGTTTGTCCATGTGGGTTGGGGGACTTCAGGGACATCAAGGTGTTCCCCAGACACACGTGTGGAGCGGTGCTTGCACCTGGGGAGCTTTTCTGCAGGACAGGAGCACCCACACGTACAGGCAGCAGGTTAGCAAACAAAACTGGGGACATGGGTTTCATGCGGAGAAAATGGCAAAACGACGGCTAGTAGTGAAGGCCATGGAGAGCCTCGTGGAGAGGAGGACAGCAATGCTGCTGCGGGGACAGATGGTGGTATGTCACTAGGTCCGAAGAGAGGACAGCATTATTCTCTGTCCAGATCCGGGAGAAAACGACATTAATGTATTTTTGTCTTTATGCATTTGACATTAAGTGTTTGAGAGTAGACGCTGGACTGGAATTCTTCCCTCGTGGGTGTGAGGGTTGTAACGCGCAGCTCTGCGAGCTGGGAGAACATTGTTAAAATCATTAGTGTTTGATTGTCCTGCAGCAGCTCAGACGGCAGCTCTGCAGGCTCCGTCGGTCTGTCCGTGCGGATGTGCAGAGGTCCCAGGTTTGGGGACTCTCGGTTGCCTCATTTGTGCGGGTCGGCAGGGCCTTGTCCATCGAGTCTGTTTGCACCAGCCGAGGACCTGGCACAGATCAGACATCACATTTTCAATCCAAAGGGATCAGTGCGACTTCTGCAGATTGGAAAACGAGACCAAAGAATTCAGTCCTCTCTTGGCTCCTTGTTAAATTTTCTCACAAATTGTTTCTTTAACAAGAATCTCTGCCTTTCTGGATCCCAAGGAGGGCTTCCTGAAGACAGAGAGATACTCTCAGAAAATCACAACCATCCAAACTGAAGCGAGTCACAAATGCAGAACTAGGAGGAGATGGCGCTGGTGATTCCTGCAGGTTGAAGTGCTGCAGTGGTGGCGATGCCCTAGAGATGTCACTAGTCTTGAGGGGGCACAGAGGTGGCTTTAGCGCTGCACATCATGCGTCTACTTGCTGATTGCTGCAGCAGATCAGATTTTTCTGTTCATAACTCCACTTTCAGGCCTATTTTCTAGTCCTGAGCAGCCAGAGGCCCTCTCTTTATGGCTGAGAGCATGCCACAAAGGTGTCCTCTGCCTCGGTTTCCCATTTTTAATGGCAAAGTTATTTCCTCTAAAGACTTTCTTTTGCTCATATGTATTTTTACCGTGATTCCCAGGAGGGCTGTTGATTTCCACAGCACCCCAGCAAGTGTTATATGAGAGTAATACAGAACAGGGAGCTTCCTTGGGTCACAGGTGCCCATGTTAGTTCGGTTTTACCCTCAAATATCGGTGTAACATTTTGCCTGGGACAGCAGCGCTGGAGATAGGCACAGTTTTGCATGGAGGATGGATTGACCATCCCATCACAGCCATCCTCAGGGTCAGAGGAGATGCTGATCTGCTTCTCAAGGACTCCTTGCTGCTCCTGACCGTTGGTTCCAGCATCCCTGTGTGTCTGCAGGGACAAGCCCAGCTGGGGGAACAGGGAATCCGAGGCAGGGGGGACCCACATTGCCCCTTACTTCAACTGCAGCCCCGGGAGCAGGTGGCTGCACAAAGCCAGAGAAGTAATTTAGCAAAATAGAAGGGCAAATGGGAAAATCATTTATTTCTTCAGGCGTTTACTGGCATTTGCTAGTGTTCCCTCTGGGCTTGGGTTGTTCAGCGCTCACCCAAGGTTTAAGTAAAGGTCAGCAGCTTGCTCACATGCGCTTAGTAATTACCTTGCCCTTGCTTTTCCCTGCTATTTGCAATTGTGCTCAATGCAGGCATGAGATTGCTCCAAGTTCAGCCCCCTTCTCTCTTTGACTTTAAAGGAATACAAGGCTGGCACTGTTGTTCTGTTAGATAAAACTAGCCGTAATGCTGCCCTCGAGGTGCGTTGGTGGTATATTAGCACATGAAACGCGGTGCGATTTGTCTTCTGCCACGTGGGGAACACAGGGAATTCTTGGGCGTTTTTGATCACTTCAAAAAAACACATTCTTCAATTAGCCTCTGAAGAGGCTTCAATCAGCCTCCACAGTCGATGCCTTTTCTTTTGTATTGCAAGTCGGGAGGTGGTATCTTGGGTTTTCTTTCTTACTGTCTGTTAGTCGGCGTTAGGGAGCTCTGCGGGCACTTTCAGGGCACCAAGAAACCAAACAGATTTGTTTTAGTTTTCTCTTTCTGAGAGGGCTGGGAGAGGTGATTCTTGTCTCCTCCTCCTCTTCCTCCTTCAGTCTCCCGTAGACGGCAGTCTCTGACATTCAGGTGAGTAACTTTTAGAGGCATAAACTGAGTTTATTTTGTATGATAGTAACTAGGAGGGCGAAGGCACAGATTTAAGCACTCATTGCTTAGCACGAGCATGCAGAGCCCTTTCTGAGGACTGCAGCAGACTTTGGATCCAGTGTTTATACCAGAAGAGGTGGTCCTGGTATTCCCAACCCCTGGACCAGTAGCAAAAGCCTCTCCTGTTCATCTCGGAGCATCCCCCTTGTGCAAAGGCAAATTAAAC
Source organism: Crypturellus tataupa (assembly GCA_034781795.1). Lineage (NCBI taxonomy): Eukaryota > Metazoa > Chordata > Aves > Tinamiformes > Tinamidae > Crypturellus > Crypturellus tataupa. Next base: position 459,500 of record JAWLRI010001115.1, read on the forward strand.
CCAGATGCAGGCTCCTGATTTCTATGAGGTCGCTGTCCCTGCAGGAAATAAAATCTCCTCTTGTATAAGAATATTTTGAGAAAGAATGGAAATTGGTTCCTTTTTTCAGTGGAAGTAACCATCAAAGACTCGGTCTTTCCATCTTTCCTGTAATTGCTGTTAGTCTCAGGGACATTCACAAAAGAAAGCAAGATATAAACCGCAAAAACAGTATTGTTTTTCATTTAAGCCTACATTTTGTAACTGTCAGTTGGACATGTGGACTCTTTCCCCAGCTTTTTCTCCGGGGCTAGCTAGTAAATGTTTTACCGAGACATATTTGTAATCATTTCGGTTGTGTTTTATTAACTGGGAATCTGTGAAGAGCATCTGTTGCTCTGTGTCCACAGAGTCTTGTCATCCCCATTTGGTGAAGTGATGTGCTGGGTTTGACAACAGCTCTAAAGCTGTCAAGAAGCATAGTTAGGACAACTGCTCCGACTGCATTTGTAATCCAGAGGATGTCTCCCTGTCTTGCTTTCCACTGGCTCTGTCCAAATCCTACTTTCAGGATTTTCTCTTGGTACGAGGCAAGTGAGGAACATGTCTCCATCAGAGCCACCAGCTCCTCATTCCATCTGATTGATGCTGGGGGTACCAACCATCAGGACCCCTGATTTGTATCCTCTTTGTATCCCAGAATCAGGTTCCTCTTCCCAAGTGTCCTCCATGTGTGTGACTGTGGAGATATCCTGAAGGCCCATTTAATTTCCCTTGGATAAAGTCAGTACCAGCAAATGCCATGGTGACTACTTCATGAATGAGTCTTTCTTTTTCTGTACTTTATTTCAAATAAAATGTTTCTTTACAAGACTCTAAAACATAAAGTGACACACACAAATGCTGCTGCAGTGTTCAGATTTCTTCTTTGCAGAAAGACTTTGATCCATCTCCCACCAATTCCCGAATTTCCTGTCATTTCAGTCAGCCAAGGCATTGGAAAGGTGTCTTTGGCAATAGAAAACCAATGACCTGACTGTGTGTAGACTACTGCAGTCACAGGGACTTGAGATGGGCAAGTTTCCAAGGGTTAATAAATTGGATCCCGGAGCTCTCACTTGGGCCAGTGTAATGCATGCTAAATGCAAGAGATATTCACAATTATTACTCTTCAGAAAAAAAATCCTTCACTAACTTACTGGCAAATGGTTATTTTATGGAAATGAGAGATTACAGATGTATTCTCCAGAATCCTGGAAAACACTTAACTGGAACAGGAAAAAATGTCACGGTTAATTGCTTTAGCATGTTACTGTCTATTTAGGAACTCAGAGTCCCTGGGGATCGGTTCTAGGACCTGGGCTGTTCACAGCGCTCCAAAACACAGTTCAGATGCAACCCCGGCCTCGGCACATGGCAATTCCATGTGCTAGGAATTAGGAATTAGAAAAGAAATAGAAGCATAAAATGACTTTTTGCATGAGAAGAGAGTAGATGGAGTAGTATTCTTCAGCTCCAAAAGAGATGTCCGTTGGGGGAGAAGGTAAAGGTCTGTAAAATCACCTGAGGAGCTGGAGGAGGTGATGGGAGAGCAATTATTCACTGTTTCTTACAGCAGAAGTGCTAGGGGGAATCAAAGGGAGTTTATCAGGCAGCAGATTTAAAGCAAGCAAGAAATACTTTGTTCGCACAACAACTGTAAGTTGTTGAACTAATTGCTTCTATAGCCGTGGAGGCACAGAAGGCATTGAGAGAGCAAGAAGACAGGTCTCCTAAGAGTTAAAAAAAATAAAAAATAAAAAAAGGGTGTGGATATAACTTCTGGATGTGGAATTGTCTAAGCTATAATGCTAGTAGCTGCCCCATTTTATGTCATATCCCTAAATATCTGGACCTGGACACTACCAGAGGAAAGATGGAGCTAGGTGAGCCCCCGAGGGTCTAACTAGGTCTGACCCACCATGTCCTTCCTACATTCTCACATACACTTGGGTTATAGGATTCCAAAATACCCTTTTGTCCCTTGTGTTGGTTTTGGCTGTGCCTAGACCGATTTCTTTGAAAATGAAGGCTGGGTGCTCTGTGCTCTATTTTCTGGCTATTGTGTCAATCAGATTACAATTTTCATTACACTTTCCCTAATGTCATGGTGTTGGTTGCTCCAGTTCTTATCATCAAGGGTTTGGGCAAGTTCTGAGGCAGGTCCTGTGTGCTGTTGCCTTTGCATTTGGGTGTGTAATTGCCTTCCGTAAGAATTGGAGCCAGCTCAAGCAGGTGATAGTTCTCACTTTCCAAGTGAGAACTCCACTCCCTTGTGGATGAAATAATGGGAAATAACGGAAAATAACAGGTAGAGTTTCCCAAGACCATCTGTCTGCTCACCCAGAGCTAGATAAGGACCCAGTCCAGAGCTGGGAGCTTTGCTGCTGTGATTCTGTGATATGATGGGCAAAGCGATCATTTTTCTATCTGTCAGGATTATTTAATGTTTTTAGTAAACTTGCTACTAAATTTTAGTAGCTGTAACTCTTTTGCATGTTGGTATTTTCTTCTTTGAAGTTTACTATTAATCTTTCTCCTACCTCTCATTTCACAAGCTCCCTGAATGGGGAGGATCAGGGGGCCCAGCTGTAACACAGCACGTTTTTGGTGTAGGAACTGCCTTTCCTACCACCACAAATCCCAAGTGATGCTAGAAAAAGAACCTGATAACTCAGTTACTCTGGATTCAGTGTGGAGACGTCTGGAAGCTCCCAGTGGAGGGTGGTGGCACTGTGGAACTGTGCTCCTTGCGGGGACATTCCCAGCGGTCCCCCCTTCCACTCACCCTTTCTGCTCTTGCTCTTCCAGGGATCTCCATGCCCATTCCGGTCATCGGTTTGCAGGACGACTCCAGGGTGTTTGTAAATGGGAACTGCGTCCTCAACGATGAGAACTTTGTCCTCATCGGGTCCTTCGTGGCGTTCTTCATCCCCCTCATCATCATGGTGATCACGTACTGCCTCACCGTGCAGGTGCTGCAGCGCCAGGCGACCGTGTTCATGTGCGGAGAGGTGTCCAAGGGGCGCAGGAGCAGCGTGAACTGCCTCAAGAAGGAAAACAACCCCGAGAACATCTCCATGCTTCACAATCATGAGGGGGCATCGCACTTGAACTCTCCGGTGAACAAGGAAGCGGTGCTTTTCCGAAAGGGAACTATGCAGTCCATCAACAACGAGCGAAGAGCCTCCAAGGTCCTGGGCATCGTCTTCTTTTTGTTCCTCATCATGTGGTGCCCGTTTTTCATCACCAACATCATGTCTGTCCTGTGCAAGGAGGCATGTGATAAAGGGCTCCTGAGCGAACTCCTGGACGTGTTCGTTTGGGTCGGGTATGTTTGCTCCGGGATCAATCCCCTTGTATACACACTCTTCAATAAAACCTATCGCAGGGCTTTTTCCAATTATATCCGCTGCCAATACAAGACGAGTAAAAAATCAGCGGTGCGACAGAACCAGTGTCTGAATGTTGCTTCCACAGCACTATATGGGAAAGATCTGACTTTAACTAGTTACCGAAACGGCAACGAACTCAACAGCATGGAACTAGATGAAGTTGAGGGTCTACAAATGCAACCAGGGACTTCAGAGCTCTCCATAAACAGCTGTAATGTTGTAAGCGAGAGAGTGAGCTGTGTATAAGGATGGCTCATTCCAAGTCTTTTGCTACGGTGTACCTGTAGCCAAAATATATTGTGTAAAAATGTAAGTGTTGCTCAAAGGACTATGTAAATACTGCATTCTGAACAAAACTTTTTTTTAAAAAGAAAAAAGAGTTGTCTTTCCAGTCCAGTACTTAAAAATCATATATATTAATATACTGCAGTGAAGTTTAAGGTTCTATATTTACTGTTAATACTAGATCAGAACTATTAGTTACTTTGCATATGTCATGGACAAACTGTTTGAATTCTTCTTCCAATGCATGAACAAAAAATGCTGAATATTTATCTCAGGTGGCATTTGCTGGAGTCCAGAATGGCGCGTTAATAGTTATATATCAAATACATGCTATTAGACTTGGTCAATATAACTTTTTTTTTTTCCAGTTGACAGTAAATATGTACTTTAAATCCTCACCCCCATTTGTGCGGTGTAAAGGCTGTGCAGAGTCCTGGCAGGGAGGCAGCATCGGAGCGTTGCGGTCCCTTGGGCAGACGTGTCACGTTGCAGGTGCAGCTCGTTGGCATCTCGGGGAACCTGTCCTAAACTTTGGTTCCTTCTTCAACCCTGCTAGACTTGTATTTCCTCGCTGCTCCATTAGAAAGGTAGGGAAGGCTTCGTTGTCTTGGCTCCATCCCTCGTACTCTTGGGAGAGAACCTGAGATTCAGACCACTCTGTGGTATCCAGATGGGCTTTTTTTTAAGGGGATCATCTCAGATGTGTGACAAGCCCCTACTTCATCCCAAAGATGAACATGCTGAACTGTCCATCAGTTATTTCTTATTTTACCCAGGAAAGAGCTTTTGGTCATTGTAAGAGCTCTTGTCTTCTCGCTCCTCAATCTCTTTATTGCCTGGCTTGGTTCACGTTTGCTTTTCTTTCCCCACCCCCTCCAAAATCTTGGGATTTGCAGTATTAAAACTCCATCAATCAAATGCTGCTTTTGGAGCAGTGTTGACACAAGGGTGCAGGTGGGCAGAGGACAGGACAATAATCACTTGCTTGTGTCATGGTCCAGAAACCACCATGGTCAGGACCAGGAAGGAAGCACACAAGGAATTATGACCTTTGATAACTAATCCTCAAATCTAACCCGATTGCATTTGACATCACCAACAGCAAGTCCTCAGAACAGAAAAGCTTGATGGACAAGTTGTGTTTTATTAACATGACCCCTCGTACTCTAAGTTTATTGTGTTCACCCCACCCAAATTGTCTTGTAGGGGAAACAGAAAATTCAGCTCATGCTTTAGTGTGCTGTTGTGCCCTTATCTTGCTGCGTAGAGGGAACCCACTGCCGAAATACGGCACAGGGCTTGCATCTGCTGCTGAATGCTTCCAACCTGAAGGGGATGGTCCTCTTGACTATTGAACTACTTCCAACAGTATCAAAAAATCAGATAAGTGGCATTGCTTTTGACCCCCACCTTTATCTTTTTTCCCTTTGACCTTAGGTAACTTCACAGCACGACTTTTACAAATGTATATATGTCTGTATGTATATATGTGTGTGCGTGTGTACATATATATACATATATACATTCAAAAGCCAACCACAGACTTTGAAAGCGTTTAGCAATAAGCTGAATTGCAGGAACAAGAGCTTATTGCTTATTTAGCAATAAGTTGAATGGCTCTTGCAGGGTCAGGCGTGAATAGCTCCTTTGCCACAGCGTGCTCCAAGCTGGCCACGTCCACCCAGCAGCATCCTCCTTGTGTAGAAGCTTCCATGCCTCACTGCTGCCAGTTCTGTTGTATGGGCAAAAAGGGAACCCACTCCATTGGCTTGTAAATAATGAGAAATGAACAGAGAATTTGCAAATTTTCAAAAGATTTTTTTTTTTTTTTTAATATTCGGCGCCAGGATTGTAGATATGTTGAGCGTTGCTGCTTGTCTGGCCCCGTTCTGATGTTGCCTGTTGCGATAAAGAGCCCAGGGGGCTGCCCCAGAGCGCTGCGTTCTCTCCCTGCCAGCGGACGGTGACGTTTTGGTGAATGGTTGAGTGCTGTCACTTGCCCAACTTCCTTTGGGTCATTCACATCAGGGTTTTGTGATGCTGCTATTAATTTATTAAAGAAAATTTGTTGATTTAATCACTCTTACTTATTTTTTTTTCACGGTCTGTTGGAAAATAAACAAACGTGCCCTTCCTTTCCTCCATCTGTCCCTGATTAAAGTATGTCCTGAGCAAAGAACAAAAAACAACAAAATTTTGAATAAGTAACTTTGATTTCTCTTCCTGCTCTTGCAGTATAGTCTACTGTTGCTTCAGCCCTGAAATTGGTGCCAAGGGATATCCCTAAGCTCCCAACCCCTAAGCTTGGGAAATACAAAGAAAGTGATAAACTTCCACCTTTTCCCCTGGGATATCGCTCAGATATCACCTTTTTTTAATAAGTGTCTCAAAGTAAGAAGCTCTGTGCACCTTAAGCAAAGCCGACCTGTGCTCGTAGCAGCTTTGTGTCTGCTGACTTGTGCTGAGGAAGCTGGTTGTGGTGTTCGTGCCCTGCTGTATTCAGGCTAGGAAATGGGAGAAGATGTTTTAGCTCCAGAGCACCCTGTTTTATACTAACTGGGTGCAAGGCTGGCCCTGTCTGCGGGGACAACACTTGGGAAGAGCCTTAGGGCCATGACTGGTTGACAAGGCTCCGACTTGTGAGTTAGCAGCAGCGTTTATCTGAGTGGTAATTTAAGGATGCTGATGTATATGTAGGAGTAGTTTATGTGAAAAACATGGTCATCTTGGTCTCTTTTCCCCTATAAAGCTGTTGCTGCCTTCCTTGTGGACAGCTCTACAAGGACGTTCAGCACTGGTGTAGCTGGGGCTCCACGTCCCCATAGTGTGTACCCTTGCAGCAGGCTGATTACAGTCATCTGCTGCACTAAAGTCACCGTCCCTGGTCATGGAGACCCAAATTCCAAAGGAATAAAACATCTTTTAAAGGGGAAAAAAAAAGGAAATCATAGATAGATCCTCCTGTGCAGAAATCTTATTTAGCTTTTAGGGATGTTGAGTAGTCCTGTAGACCAGTGATGCTACTCCGACATTCCCAAAGCCCTGGCCATCATGTGCTATAGATGCAGATGTCACTTGGATGGGTTTCCTGGTGTGGTCACAGTGTCATTCGGGAGCTGCTCACCAAGCCAACAGCTGCGCTCGGCTTTGCCTCCATGTGAGATGAGAGTGGAAAAGGCACCAGAGGCATTTTGCTGGGAAAGAGCTTGCAAAGAAGATCACCCAAGAGCAGGGGTGCGCACCCCTACGTGCCCCAAACACAAGAACCATCAACCTGAGCCCACGGGAGCAGCAAGAGCCACCGCACTGCAGTCGGGCCTCAAAGAAATGGGAATAGCTGAACAGCTGGGGGTGAAAACTGTAACGGGGAGATGCAATGTGGGGTGCAGGTGGCACTGCAAAACGTGAGCAGTTTTAATGATAACCTAATAAGAAAGGTGCACACAACACAAGGCCTTCTGTTTTTAACTGTGACGTTGTTATTGGCTGCCTGCCCCTTATCTTTGTTAGTCTCAGGTCTTCTGCTTGTTTGCTTGCTTTTACCTACCCTGAAACTCGTGTCCTGAGGCCCTTCGGAGTCAACGAATACCCACGAGGTGACATCCCCTCTCAGCTGTGAACGCAACGGTGCGCAGACGGACCATATTCAGGTGGGGGACTTTACATATGTGTAAGTGATGGACGATCAGTGCAGCAAGGTGGGCACTTAAACGACCGTGTCAGATCTTTTACGGTCAGCCAAATGCATGAGTTATATGTGCTGAAAAAAGCTTGTTTAAAAGCTCTCCGAACTTATGTGCCCTGCTGATGGCAGGAGACGGTCTGCATGGGAGCGTGGGGTTCCCTGCACTGGTTTTCTGACTCAATGCAGCACATCCTGATGTTGAACACGTTTTGCCCAACAGTTTCCTGTTCTTTGCCACTCCAGTAATCCCGTGTTTATGGGCTCCAGGCACGTAGGTAGCTGGTTAGGTGACCTGAGCAATGAGTCATGTGTGCAGTGTCACAGAGGACACATTAAACCCTCTGCTCTGAACTTTCCTGTGCTTGAATCATAATCAGGTCAACAGCAAGTTGGGTAAATTAATGCTTAACTAAAATGCAGTCTGATTACTCAATGTATATTTCTTACAGAATCTAGTTGTGACATTTTGAATTATTTAAATTGTTGACACACTAAGACCAGTCTGGGAGCTGGTGCCTGGTTGCATTCGTTGAAGTTTAGAGCAGAGCTTTCCATTTGCTGTGCTGATATTTCTGTCTCTTGCAGAAGAACCACACTGCTGCCGGGGCTGGTGCTGGTGACCAACTAATGCTAATGAAAAGGACTCACGAGGTTAGTGGGACTCCTTGTCACTGAGGGTTCGGCAGCAATTCTGCGACTTTTTGGAGAGAAAGGTTTCACTACAACTCCTGCAGAGCCCTCACTTTCCAAAGATTGTGATATTGCTCAAAGAAACAGGTGACTATGAACGCTGTGCTGAGATCCCAACTGTGATGCAGCAACCCATGGTGAGCAAAAAGGAGGTTTTTGTCTGTGTCTCCTCCTTAGCCAGATCTTTATTCGTTGTGGGTGAAATACACCTGGGAATATTCCTTGGAATCTGCTTTAAGAAGTAGAATGGAGTGTGTGTTGAGCCTGAGCTGAGGTCCCTGTGCCAGGGACCACGTGGCGGCTTGGAGAGTCCTTCTCATGCGAAGGGAATGGAGAGCTTGGCTTGTTTCTCCTAGAAAGCAAAAATGGGGAAGAAAGCTCTCCATAAGGACATCAGGGAGTAGCTAGAGTGACTATGGAGGCAGAGGAGTTATTTAGGTGACAGGAAAAAAACCCTCCAGGCCAGAAATAAACTAAGAATGAGAAGGAGGTTTCTAACAAGTGGCTGTTGCAGGTCAAGAATAGCATTTGCTGATGCAGCAGGGACAACGGTGACAGAAAAGCCTGCTGGATGCTCCTGTGTTCAGGAAGGGGTGCTGCTGTAGTGGTGCCACGAGAGGACCCCTACGTGGTGAACCTGGCAAAGCTCGGGGTGACAAGACCTCGTCTGCACGATGCCACCTCCGACCTCCTCGGTGACCGGTTCCAGAGCATGGGAAGAACGAACAACTTGAAGCAAGGATGACATTTTGGGGCTACGGTCCCTCCCGGTCCTAGGGAAGTGGGGAAAAAGGCCACAGTTTGGGAGGAACGAGCAGATGAGAGCCCCAAGGGAAAGCCTGTCCCGCCAGGAGGATGAGCAGAGTGCGCGGAGTCGAGGGATTGCGGAGGCTGCGCAATCCCAGCCCGAGCCACGAGTGAAGTGTATGAAGCAACGGCTCTTTTGCATTCTCCGAAGCCTCCAGAATGATGCTGAAGCATGTAAGTAAGTTGGATTTACCCACCAGAGCACATCTGTGGACACGGAGCATTGTTGGCCCCGCTTTGGTCTGCTCTGGAGAGCTGCAGCCTTGAGGCCACGTCCTGCCGGTGCCACACAGAAAATGCTGCTGAGCGGCTCTCAGTGGCTCTGTGGTGGCTCTGTGCTTGCACTGCCCGCCTTTCCGTGGGTTCCTGCTTCCAATTGTGCAACTGAGAGCTCCAGGCTTTCGCTTTAGTTAAATAAATCATGCTGCTGGCTTGTTCAGGGCCCTACTGTGAGAAATGGGCTCAGCTGAACCTGGCAGGCAGCAGGGTTATTGTCTCCTCAGTGTTTCTAAATAAATTGGCAATACGACCAAGACTTCTGGATGGCCAAGACACAATGAGAGCCCCAGGGCTTAGGACATGCATCCACTTCAGCGGTTATGAGCTGGAACATCATGAGATAAAGGGCAATGGGAAGTCTCGGCGGGGCTTTGTGCTGCACTTCTGGGGGAATCGGCTTGAATGGCAGAGACAAGGCAGGAAAACCTCCTTCTCTGGAGTTCCTGATGTCCTGATCAGTCCCTTGTTTCCATGTAACAAGCTAAAATCCATCTGTTTTAAAGCATGAATCACCAGAATGCCCAGGAGTACAAATGTACAACTGCTGCCTCCGAGCAGGTTGATAGCTGGTTCCAGCTCCATGAGAGCAAAGGGCCTTGAGCAAACTTAGTGGTAACGTAGCTGCTATCATGTACATCCCCCATGCAAACACCTGGAGGTTCCTTGGAACAACCTGGGAGCAAATACAAGGCAGAAGGTGCAGCATGCAGGGACCACTTGGACCCTGCATGATGCAAGGGATGCTTTGGGCACTGGAAGGTAGGGCAAGAACCTGTGATTCTTGACTCCTTGTCTTCCTTCCATGTGAATTTTATATGGCCAAGAAGTGCATATTACATAAGCAGGAGGCAGAATTGCAGCAAACGCCACCTTGCACCTCCTGCACCGTGACCACGAAGCTGGGACAGGGTAGGCACTTACAGTGACTCTGCTTTGGCACCTCCAATTTATCTGGCATATGTTTGACTGTGACCTTTCTTTCCAAGCGCAGGCGGATGAGGAGCTCCGGCTCTGCTCCTGGGCTATTCCTGGTGCTGGAGGACGGATGCATTTACTGAATTTAGCCTTGAAACACAGACCTTTCCCAGGAACCTTGTGGTGCAATTCGGTATGTATGTTTTCACCACCACTGTGTGAATTCCAGAGTTTTTAGGGCAGAAAGACATCTGAGTAAAGGAATGCTATTAAAGGAAACAGTTTTGCGCTCTGTGAAAAAAAAAAAGTATTTATTACTTGTTTTTTTCCTAAATGAAAATGCATCCTGCCAGACCCAGGGGCCTTCATGAGGTGGGACACCCAAGCACACCAAAGGAGTCACATGCCTCTACCACCCACATCCACGGCTTCCCAGGCAAAAAAAACAAATGTTCTCAGGAAAAATATATTTTGCAGATGGTCACTGATGAGCTGGCTCGGGGGGCTGGGCTGCAGCCTGCAGCTGCTGGAGCCGGGCTGGGACCCTGGGCACATTCCAAGGTGCAGGAGCCAGGCTGGGACCCTGGGCACATTCCAAGGTGCAGGAGCTGGGCTGGGATCTTGGGCACCTTCCAGCAGCATCAGGAGGCTGCTGCCCAGCTCAGCGCTGCGGAGGTGCCTGCTGGTTGTGGGGGTGGCCATGCAGAGGCATCCAAATTTGATCCAAATCCATCCAGAATCCAGTGGATTTTGACACATTTTGCCGCGCCGTTCCAGCCGTTCCAAGTAGTCTTGTTAAGCACAGGCATCGCTGGGCTTGTTTGCTCCGCAAACTGCGGACCCTCCAGAGAAAACCGGCGTTGTGCACAGACGTAGGGAGCTTGGCGGAGCTCCTGAGCTTGCTCTGCTGCCTGGGAGGCGAGCGGCAAGGCTGCTGCAGCCAGGAGGATTCTAGCTGCACTGCGCTGCGCTAGCATGAGCTATTGCTATTCCACTTTGGAAGCAGCAGGTCTGGGGACGTCCCACCTTCTTAGGGTGCCCATGCCTGGTCTGGCACTCAGGCTGGGCTCTGCAGTGACACCAGGAGCACCGGATCAGTGCCAGCCTCTGCGGTGGGACCAGATGGCCACTGTGGTGGCACTGGAGCAGCACCGGGCTCTGCAGTGAGTGACACTGGCCCAGCTGCAGGCTCTGTGGTGACACCAGGACCTGTGGGGTGACACTGGGCAAAGCAAAACCCCGGGGGAAGCCAGGCAGGGAGCAATAAGAGCAGAGCATGCGAGTGACGCCTTTGAAAGAGCTTTACTGAAGATATTCATGATGGACTACAGCAAGGGGGTTCAACGGCCACGCTGCAGAGTACAGCATGAAGGGAACTAGGCTGATTTGGGCATTCAGAGGAGCTGGGGATGCTAGTGCTGACGTTGTGCTGGGGTTTGGGGTATGAGGAAGCAGAGGTGGCCACGTACGAGGACGGGGAGCTGCCGGGGCACCCGTCACCGTGGGACGAAGCCGTTCCTCCCCTCCGTACGCATGTAGAGCCGAGCAGATGTACGGAGATGTCCTTAATTTATCACTCAGTTACTAGGCAGGTTTCTAGGCTTGCTTCAGCTCGAGTTTTATACTTCGTAGTTACGGAAATAGCACTGATCTTTTCTGGGCCGAGTTGTGGTGCTGGAGGTGCAGTGTCGTTCCTTTGCCACCTGCCCCTTCTCTTCCTTTTTCCTTTCTTATCTCTTTTGGGACAAGATTAGGCTGGAAGCATTGACCCGGCTCATAAAGCAGTCCCAAAAGAGTGCTCCAGGGGGGGGTCTGGGCCTCACTTCTCCTGTGGGCAACACTTTCAGATTTTAACCATTATTATTAATGCAATATCCATTGCTCCTGCTGGCAGACCTGAAGTCTCTTTGCCCAAATGCTCCGTGTCTGGATGCTCCACAGTTCTGGATGCTCCACAGTTCTGGCTGCTCCGCAGTCCCACACTCATCCCAGCACCAGGAGGACCTCAGTGCTCCAGCCTCATCCCAGCTCCGTCCCCTCACTCACGGTCCCGTCCCCATCCCTGCGAGCCCAGTGCATGTCCCCTCCCTGGATCCAGTGCTGGAGCTAAACACGGTTAAACAGGGTCGCACATGGGCTGCTATTTGCAGCTGTAGAACCCCAGGAAGCAGCAGAGAGAATGGACTGAAGTTGGGTCTCTTCAGAATAACAACAACCAAGTAATTTCACTCATCTCCAGTCCGGTTTTCCCAGTGCTTTCCTGCTTTTTCATGAACAGCACTGGTTGCTGCATGTTGGGCAGGGGAGTAGCTGGTCATGATTGAATAACTCTGCGGTCGGGAGCAAAGACATCGTTTGAGGTTGTTTGCCAACAGCTTGTATTAACGAGGCTCTTTGCGCATCCGATATTGCTGCAAACTTGATTTGCTTTCTCAACTTCCCCCATTCACTAGAAATTCCCATCTGGGAGCAAATGCTCCCACCAGAAGATGTGTTCTCTGGCTTGGTCAGAGGAAATGAAAACGCAGTAAACACATGTGTTTTGGGTTGGTTCACTTTGTTTTTTTAACAGACAAGCCCAGAACTGTGCTTGGTGGATAGGGTTTCATCTGCAGTTCACCCAGCTGTGATGCTGAGATATATATATATATATATATATATTTATTTATCATTGTAGGGAAGGATTCCTCAGAAGCCAGTAAGCAATTCCATTAGCTGGATACATGGTGTCAAGCACCATCCAGGATACTTCACTGGGCTCTGGGACCTGTGCTCCCTTCCTAGAGAACTTTCCATACTTTCCTTTGCCAGAGTAACCCTTTGCTCCTCCTTTTAACCATCTGCCATTTGTGGTAGCTGCAACTATGACTTTTTACAGCAAAATTTTCTCTTGAGGCTTCCTAAATTGAGCTTTCCAAAAGGCAAGGAAATAAAAGAGGAAATAAATACAGTGAGCTCAAGGGCAGCAGTTAAATACTGTCAGCAGTCTGAGTTAGGAAAGAAGTGGCAAGAGGAGCACAGTGGCTTTGTGCAGGCATTGGTTTGCAGAGCTATGTGTAGGGCATTGCTCTTCATAAGCCTCATGCTCACATGGAAAAAAATAAAAATAAAATATGACAGAGGGGAATCTGTTCATTGCAATCCCCACTGCCTGCGTTTTCTCCCTTGTCCCGTTATCGGAAGCAGTTTGCAGCAGAATCAGTTTAGAAACTCTTCCTGGGTCCATCGTGGGCTTGAAGTCCAGCACCAACCTTGTGAATGGCAGCAGGTAGAGAAGATCCAAAGGGACTCGGGTAGCTCCGGGCTCCTCGGCTCTCCTTGGGATGAGCTTCCAAGAGCGGCGAAACGAGCGCATCCAACTGGAGCAGCGCAGGCGTCCTGTCCGCGGCGTTAGCATCCCATGGGCGCGGGGAGCTGCTTTGCTGCCGGGGATCTGCAGAGGACACAGGCGGTTATTGCCAGCACTGGAGGGGCTGGTGGCCCCCGTGACACCCCAAGGATGCAGGGGGAGGCGTTTGCTTTCCGTGGGCTTCTTGTTAGCTCAGATTTCATGAACAAACACATTGGAAAGGCAGATACAACAGAGAAGTGTGGAAGTGTGTCTGCAACGCCATGCCTTCATCTAGCAAAAATGCATTAATTCCTCTGTCACAAGAGCACAAAATTATTTCTAGAGCCAGTTCTCCCTCCTAGTGATGCCTTAAAGAACATAAATTCTACCCACATACTCATCCTCTGCAGTCTTACTGCAGAGCAAGGAAAGGCTGATAGTTCCTATAGCAGATCAGCTCTGTGTGATCCTTCTGACCTGAAGGAAATGTCACCAGCGCCTGGAATTCGGATAGGAGCAAATTCCTCATTCTGTGCTTCCACCCGTGCAAAGCAACATGGAAATGAATGCGATGGAAGGGCAAAGAGGAGCCCCAACCCAGGAGAACTGCATTGCTGTAACACAGCCAGGACAACCCAAAATCTAGGCTGCTCTTTAGTGTTTGGTCCAGGGGTTTCTGTTAATGCATTTGTCTCTGCGGTGTCGCTTTGTGGATAACGGGAGCCGGATGCTCCGGGCTGGAAGGATGCAGCTTGCCCCAGTTCTTACCTTTTCTTGCACTGCCCAATCAACATCAACATGACGAGGCTACACGAGAAACTCAGGATGACCGGGATGAGAATAAATAGCCACTTGTCTTCCCTCCTGGATGCTGCGGAGGGAAATGACAGCGATTAAGGCAATGGCAGTTTGCAGGACTCCCTCTTTGACAGCAAAGTCTGCGTGTTCGAGGGAGCTGCTGCCCTCCAGCAGAGCCTTTATCAGCCCTTGTTTGAGCAGAGGCAGCTGAATCCTCCTGGAAGCCCTGGCTAGATGGAGAAGGGACCCCAAGGGCCCTTTTTTCCTTGCTGGGGAGGAAAGGATGGAATTTTGGGTCTCATTTGCTAAAAGAGCCGTGGAGACACAACTGTGCTGGATCACACTGAGGGTGACAGGACCAGGATCCATCCCCAGCTCTGGACACCAGCAGATCTGCACCGCAGCCACCAGCCCCTTGTCCCAAACCGGCTTCATAAACTCCACAGAAGAAATTCCGCTCGCCTTTGGGTTCCGTACCCGAGAGACACTCCTGTGTCCATTCGCTCCAGAAGCCCTGGTCAGCGCAGAAGATATTTGTCCTGCCCCTGACACGGACGCACGAGACGCGGCTCTGGTTTTCTTTGGGGACGGTGAAGGCCGTCTCCATTTGTGTTGACACAGACTGAGAAGCAAAACAACACGGGAAGCGAAGGTCAGGGAATTACATCCCACAGCCAGTAGCTCTCTGGCGTGGGCTCATGTTTCTGGACTCGCTACCCAGACTCTGCAAGCGCTTGCGAGCGGTTTTGGCTGTTTTTAAGCGATTTCACAATCGCTTTGGGCCAACCAGTGGCAGCAAGATGACTGGGGACATGATGCTCCTGAAAATGTATACATTTGGATGTCCCCAGCACGCATGTTCCCGTTCATATCTGCTAAGGGAATCCTTCATGAGACTGGCTGAGTAGATCCATAGATAGAATAGGCAAATTCTCCCCTGGGGTCCCTACGATTAATTAATTTTCACCGTTTTTGCTCTCAGGACTGCAGCTGAAGGATGCAGCAGGAAGCAGCACTGGAGCATGGCAAGAGGGTGCTTTTTTTTTAAATTACTTTTTAATTTTAATATTTTAAATTCAAACCCTCCCATTGACTATTTTGGTGGCTTTTGGCAGCAACATCCCTGCGTCCCCTGCTTCGAGGCTCATACGGAGCACAGGGCTGCCGAGAGCAGGTCCCACATGGTGGTTTTGCACACCCGCATTCCCGGTCTCAACCCCCTGTTGCCTTTCCAAGAGCAGCTCCAGTAGCTCCCACCAGAATGCTCGTGATTTCCCTTTGCAAATTGATTGAGAAAAGCAATAGAAGGGGCAGCACAGGGATTCCCACCACGCGCATCCTCCCCATGTCCCCATCCCGGCCAGCGGGCAGGACCCCCCATCCTCATCCCCTGTCCTACCTGCCAGGCGGCCGCGCCGTCCCCCGGCTCCAACGCCAGCTGCAGCTCGTACTCGAGGCACTGCGGCGGCGTCCCCCGTCCCGGCGGCCTCCACGTCACCCGCAGCTCCTCCGCTCCGGACACGGACACCTCCAGCCCCTCCGGAGGCGACGGCCTCGCTGGGAGGGAAGAGCCGCTCAGTGGGGCAGGATGGGAGCAGGTTCGGGTCACCCGGTTCTCGCTCTCGGACGAGTCCACTGCGCGTCCTTACCCAGGTTTTGGAGGCGGATGGTGATGTAGAAAGGTCTGAGCTGCGCGGCAGCTGCTGAACCGTTGACGCAGATGGTCAGGTCCTTGTATTCTGCCTGGCTCAGGTTTTGCAATGTGCAGCCGACGTTAATGCCGTGGGCCTGGATATAGCGATCACACTGCTCGGCATGGTCCAGGCCCTCGTACCTGGAGGTGTGTTAGGAAAATGGCAGAGAAAAAAAGAATGAAAAGATAAAATAGCAGCAAGTATAGCAGTAATTTGCAATATAGCCATTTTTTTTACCCCTTTTCTGTTTTTTTTTTAGGAATGTTTGGGTTGGAACACCTGAACCTAAGCCACGGATATCTCCTACATCCTACCATCCTTTGAGAGCCCAAAACTCATCGTGTGAGACATCTCCTCACCTGGAGGCCTGTTGTGGATGGAGGCAGGGAGAGAGAGGTGGGAAGAGGAAAAATAAGAAAAAAAAGTAGAAAAATAAATTCATGGCTTCATGAATTCAAGCATTCATGGCTTGTGGGGCTGTCTTACAGGCTGGGCCAGGCATGGTGCGTATGAGGACTCCGGTGCTGCCTTGGACCTGCAGCCTCTGCCTCCTTCAGGGCTCATCCCTGCGCTCCGGATGGGAATGCGGAGCACCTATTGCACACATGCGTTGCACACGGGCATTGCACACATGCATGCATACATTGCACACACAGCACACACGCATTGCACACACGTGTGTTGCACACATGCATTGCATGCACACGTTGCACACACACGCATTGCATGCATGCGTTGCTCACACATGCATTGCACACACGTGTTGCATGCATGCTGACCCCAGTCCACCAAAATGCTATTTTCTACTGCCTTTTAAGCGCCCCTCCTGGGTAGCGCTGCTGCACCAGGGCTGCATCCGGCCCCGCAGCGCTCCCGGCAGGATACACAGGAAAACGCTGTGTGCCGGGAAGCTGCAAAAACTGACGGGATCAAAGAAAGGCTGCGGTCGCCTTCCCTCCCACTCACGTTATACAACAGCCTCTGGACCCCAACGCCTACTTCCATTACAGGCACTTAAAGAGAGTTTTGTTATTTATTTGTTTATCTTTCCAGGACTGAATCATGAATTTCCATGGTTTTCTTCAAAGCAACCTTTGAGCTTATTAACTTGCTTTTCAAGCAGCGCTGCGCAGCATTTCCAAGAGCAGCGTGGTAGCAATTTTTAAATCGCAGCCGGGTTTCTGCCTGCAGGCTGCCCGTGGGCAGCAAAGCCAAGTCACCCTCCTCGTCCCATTGCTATAAATGTAGCACTTGCTTTGGCCAAAAATGCAGGAATCGGGCTCTTTCTTGAAGCAGGAATCACTAAGTCAAGTTAAGCAGCAGCAACGGGCAAGTACATCTTATTCCTGCACTTGGGCAGCACATGCCGAGTGGCCACCTTGGTGGCTCGGTGACCTAAGGGGTGGCCAAAATGCTCAGGGTGTCTTCAGTAAAGGCCCAAGACACTTTTATTGCCCCGTTTCTTGGTACCTACCAATAATAGAGGCCGTATCGCGCCCCGCGGGGCGCCCGCAGCCCCGGCTGCCACGTGCACCGCAGGTATTCCCAGTCGTGGTAGATGCAGTGGAAATCCCGAACTCCCGACTCCAGGTCGCCTGTCAGATGGGAAATAAGTGCTGTTAAACAAGGTGCTATTCGGGCTGACCAAAAAAAGAGTCATTTTTACATCTTTGAGCAATTGCGCATTGCAGTCTGAAGAGAAAAAAGGCCAGTCAGTATTATAGTGGTATTATATCTATATTATAGTAGTATGTATCTATATTATATAGATAATAAAATGTTATTTGGCCCTGGGGCTCTATCTGGGCATCCAAGTGGTGCCCAGAGAGGAGCAGGACACGAAGCAGTGAGGAAGGAGGAGCAGCGGGAGCCCTGGCTGCTGCATCGGTCTCTCCCCCAGCACGATCCTGCGGCCACCAAGGTGACACCGAGGTGACAGCAGCCCGGGTCGGGGCTCCTGGCCACGCTCACCTTGCAGCGGCACCTGGAACCTGGCCTGGATCCACTCGCTTTGCACCTCCACGTGGCCGGTGCACCGGCCCTCGAGCAGCGTCTGCACCTTCGCTTCGGCCGTCCTGCTGAGGTCAAAGCCAACTCTGAATTTTAGTTTCCTAGTAAAAATCACCTGGTTGAAAGACAGACTTTATAAGCACCTCTTGTGCCGCTAAGCGGGCCGCAGTTTGCAAGCAGAGCTGCTGCTCCGGCTGCCTTTGGGGCACTTTTTTGGTGCTTTTGGTGGAGTTTCCTCACGTGTCTACCCTGCTTCTCCTGCCCGCGGTGCTTCCAGCCGCGTTGGAAGGTGCCAAAAGGGTCCCCTTGGCCATGTCCCATCACTGGCACCAGCAAAGAGTGTGGAAATTGCTGGGTACCCACTAGGCGTTTAGGGACGTTTTCCCCTAAAATGTCTTCACCACCTTCAAGCGCCACCACCCACGGGGACAGCAGTGACAATAGGATGGAGCAGGCAGCAGCTTGGGGACATCCCCATCACCCGGGAACATCCCCATCACCCGGGAACACCCGGACGTTGCCAGTAACAACACGGGGCCTGTCAGCACCGAGGGAATGGGAAGCAGAAGGAAGGATGTGCAAAAGGACGGGATGGGGGGACACATGGGACAGGATGAGTGTCACCTGGAGCTGTGCTCCGGGCCAGCAAGGGGCCCAGCCAGCAGCTATGGCACATATCTTTGAGGTGTGTGTGTGTATATATTTATATATATATATTTATATATATGTGTGCATATATATCATATAATATACATATATATATATTTATATATACACACACACATGTATATATTTTTTGCCCCTCAGATGTGGAAGCTGGTGCAATTTGTGCCCCGTCCTGGCACACAGGAGCCACCGGAGCCGCAGGTTTCGTCCTGGCAGCCCCAGCTCTGGCCTCCCTGATGACTTTCTATATTTTTCCATTTCAAACAACTCTTCTTTGCAACTTTGTCTGCAGTCAAAGTTTTGGCAAGGCGCAAGGGCTCATTTTGTTCTGCCTTTCAGGTCTGCCTTGCATGAGCCACTTTTAGATCTGGTGTTCAGGGAATTTTGCCTTTATTTTTTTTTTAATATTGCCATTTTTTTTCCTTTTTGCTTGCTGCTGCTTGGCTGGTTGACTCGGTCTGACAAGCAGGGGCTCCATCCCATCCCATCCCATCCCATCCCATCCCATCCCATCCCATCCCATCCCATCCCATCCCATCTTCCAGTGCCTACGGGCTCAGCAAGGGGGCTGAAATGGGGAATGTTATTGCAGAGATGAGCTAAAAGCAAGAGCTATCTAAAAGCAATATGTAAAATGGGAATTAAAAGCACCCTCCTGGATACAGGAACCATTAGTTCGTTAGGATAATTAATGAAACCTATGGAAAGAGAGGAAACTGGGCCCATCCTGAGTGGTTTTAGGTGCGTTTTGCCGTACCTTCCAGTCCCCGTCTCCCGCGCTGCGGTACTCGAAGCGGTACCTGACTGTGCACTCGTCGGAGCTGCGCACGTCGAGCGGCGGCTCCCACTGCACGTCCAGGGAGCCCAGCAGCCCCGGGTCCGCGATCCGCAGGGCTCGGGGGGGAGCAACTGGGAGGGAAAAAACACGCGCGGGGTTAAAATGTTGATGTAATGAAAACAAACATAAAAATAACTCCAAATTTCATCACAGGGCAAATGCGGCTGCTGAGGGATTTGGTCCATGCCGAACATTTCGTGGCGCCTTGTGCTGCAGAGCAGGATCCGCTCCGGCAAGCCCGGCTCCTGCCGGGGCGTACAGGAACAGTCCCAGTGCACGTAACGAAGCGTCGGGACAGTCGTCATTTTGCAATGCAAAACTGCTCTCCTGGGAGGACCTTCTGCACTGCCGCGCTCTTATCTGCAGGTATCTACCCACCACTGCCCCTGCAGACGTCGTCGCGGGCGCTTGCAGCAAGACTGAGAGCAGGACATGGTGCAGCCGGGGAATGCAGAGCCGGGGGTATCGCCAGGCCTCACATCCATCCTGCTCTCACTATTCCTTCCAAGTACGTTAGAGGTTAATGGGAAAGAAGACCAAAAAAAATGAACAAAAACCCCCAAAAAAACAAAAATACAGAAGCCGAGAAGCAAAAAGATAGAACAAAGTCACTCTTATTTTGGGCAACTTCTCCCGCCTGTATAAAATGTGCCTTTATGGACAATGTGTCTTTTATTAAAATATTTTAAGTTACTGCCGTATGCTAATAAAGCAGAGTATCTTTTGCATGGTTTTCTCACCGAGACGATGATGCTTCCGACAAGCTCGGCTCGTTATTAGAATTCCTTTCACATGACATAAAGCTATCAAGACCATTCAGTTTTATTAGCTCAAACGAAGCCAATTTTTTATAGCGTCTCAGGTCATTTTTCTCCGCATACAGTATCTAGAGGCAAAGTTCTCCAGCTGGATTTCTGCACAGGCTCCGTGTGAGGATCCAGTTTTATTGTGCTGATCCGGAGCCCTGATCCTGGCCGCCTTCATCCAGTGCTGTCCCCTGGAAAGGACACGGCCTTCCCGGCTCCCTTCTTGCATTCCGGGCAGGATTTACACCCTTTTTCCTCCCTTATTTTCCTCTTTTGCAAAGCTCTTGTGAAAGCAGCCCCTGAGAATACCTTGCAGTGGGAGACAGCTGCATAAATCACATTTTAATGGGCTCCTCGGGGACTCTGCAGAAATCCAGGGGAAGATTTATTTGTCCCAACGAAACTCTTCCTGATACTACGATCCAGCATTCCATGGCAAGCTCCATGGATGCTCTGCTAGATGGTAAATTTGGGATTCACGCGTGTTCTTTGGGTGGTGCTGGGGCTCGGAGCACGGACTAGGGCAGTTTGGAGGGAGAAATGACCTTTTCGGTATTTCCCATGTTACTAATAATGCACTTTCCCTCCCGCCAAGGGCGATCCCTGCGGCCAGGCGCAGCGTGAGCCGGACGGCTGATGTGGGATTGCTGCCCAGGAGGTCGGGAACGTCCTCCGGGATAAGTGCAGGGCCTCGGAGCTATGCAGAGAGGTCCCGAACTCCAGCGCGGAGTTGCTTGGAGAGTCACGTTCCTCATTTCTGCGCTATTCTGCGCCAAGACCCTGTTGCTCAGATCACTTGCACTCGCCACACTGTTATCCAGTCTTGCCAGCGAGCTGCTCCCGAGCATTTCCCAAAAAATAAAATCCCTTCTCCACCTCCTTCGCATTGCAGTACACTGGGGGCTGCAAAGGGACCTGCAGGTTTTGCTGTTAGTTAGAACAGTTTTTATTTAGCAGCCCTCATTAGGGTGCATTCAGCTCTGCCTGCAGCAGCCTGGAGCTCGCTGAGGTCAGGGCTGTGCACAGGCACCGCAGCAAAACCTGCCATGGGGAGAATCATCCCGGATAATCCGGGAGCGCCTGGAGCAGTTATGGACTTGGAGCATCCCGGAGCAGTTATGAACTTGGCAGCACGTAGCCCTTATAGCCCAGCAGGCCCCGCAGCTCCTCGGATGCTGCTGCACAAATCCCGCTCCATCCGCGCGTTATCCGCAACGGTCCAAGGGGGACGCAGAGTTACCTGATGTGATGGAGGAGGATGAGGAGGACGAGGACGGTGCCCAGGAGCAGCCCCACAGCAGCAGCAGGGCCAGGGCGCCCGCGCGCCCACGGGCCATGGCGAGCGACGGGGACGTCAGGCGCGGGGACACTGCAGAACCAAGGCGGAAAGGAGAGGATTTAGGGACACACAAACAGGGCGAGCGCCACCAGCAGCCGCGCTGCGCTCCTCGTTTACCCAAACGGATTAATCATTT
Organism: Crypturellus tataupa; assembly: GCA_034781795.1. Lineage (NCBI taxonomy): Eukaryota > Metazoa > Chordata > Aves > Tinamiformes > Tinamidae > Crypturellus > Crypturellus tataupa. Next base: position 481,192 of record JAWLRI010001115.1, read on the forward strand.
CCCAGCGGACGGCGGCGGGGGGTGGTTGTGTTTTCTTAGCTTTCGGAGCTGGCGACACACGGACAACTTTGGCCTCCTTGGCGGGTGTTTGTGGCCAGCTAAGCACATTCCCCAAAGGGAAGTCAGGCTGCGCTCCGGCCAGCAGCGCCGCTTCTCCGGAAAGGGTGACGCGCCGGGATGAGTCTCCCTCCGTCAGCCGAGCACCTCATAGGAAGTGCTGGGACCAGTGGCATTTTCACCAGAAAATACTAAAAGAAAATGCCTGGTTCTGGTCTTTTAGCCAAGAAATAGACACATTTTGCTCGACTCTGGAAGTGCTTTTGGCTTTGGGCGCTTCCATGCGCTTGTCCTGCTGCAGTTGGTCAGGGATCCAGCAGCCTTGCTGCTCCGCAGAGCCAAAAAATGCCCTTGCATCAGTGGTGGGAAGACTAGAGGTTACTATAGCTATATAAAAAACATAGGTAAATACATCTATATTGATATCTATATATATATATCTATCTCATGACTCTGGTAACTTAAGGCTGATGCTTAAGCTCTGCTTTTGCAAGAAGAAGGCAACACCGCCCTGAGCCCGTGCAATACGTCCCGGGGGTTATTGCAGGTAATAAACTCGGTATTAAACAGTCCACGCAGCCTTGGTTATTAAACCAGTCCCATTAAAACTCACGCTGGCGTGAGCGCTCGTGCCCGGCTCCTGCGGGGAGCAACCTGCTCCCGCACGGGGTCCCGGCACGGCCGTGGTGACAACAGGCAACACGAAACCGGGAGTGTGCGGCGTGTTACCCAACAACCTGACTTCTTATTCCCAATTTAAGCAAGTATCAAATGGCCCCGGGCGGTCCCAGCCCCGTGAGCAAGAGCAGGATTTTCCTGCTGGAAATGGAGGGTTTCCGGGGAGAAGCGAGGACGGGCGTGAGCCTGAGCACAGGCAGGGCCCCGAACACCGCGGCTCTGTCAGCGGGACGGCGCGATCCAGGACAAGGAGGGGACACGGCGAGCCGGGGAAGGCAGCGGGAATTGCTACCCGCTATGAACCACCAAGCACTGAGTGGGGCGATGCAAAAGAAGCCAAGTTAAAATAAAGTAATAATACTAAAATAATTAAAAAATGAAGCTAGTGCAGGAGCGAAGGACGTGCTGGTCACAGCCATGTGGCGGTGCCTGCCCTGACACGCGGGGGATGTGGTTGTCCCCGCGGGTGTCCTGCCCGTGGCCACAGTCCCCTCTGCTGCCGTCGGCCGTGCGGCCGAGAGCTGCTCATCTCCCCCTGCCCTGGGGTGAGCGCCGAGTCCAGAGCGCTGGAGCTGGGGCCGTTCCTGAAGAGCAGCATGGATGCAGAAAGGAAATAAATAAATAAATAAATAAATAAATACATATAAAAAAGGTAAAATAAAATAAAATAAAATAAAATAAAATAAAATAAAATAAAATAAAATAAAATAAAATAAAATAAAAT
>JAWLRI010001115.1:483085-502423 GCA_034781795.1 Crypturellus tataupa
GGGAGGCTGCGCCGGCCGGGGCGCGGGATGCGCCGGGACACGGGATGTACCCGGGACACGGGATGTACCCGGGACACGGGATGTACCCGGGACACGGGCGCGCAGGGACACGGCGCTCCCACAGGGGCCACGGGCAGCCGAACTGCTGCTTCTGCGGGGTTAGGGGGTGCCTGAAAGCAAAAACGCTCCTGCGTTTCTGCCATGGGATATTTCGGCCCCGACTTGCCCTGGGACCTTGCACGCTCCAGCCGGCTCCTCTCACCACAACGGGGCTTCGCTCTGCCCTTCGTTCCCGGCCCGCAGCTGCTGCCCTCGGGCAGAAACGCGGCTGCGGAGGGGGGGAATATCCCACCCGCAGCAGCTTCAGGCAAACGGGACCTGGGGGGACCCGGTGGCAGCGGAGCGAGGCTGACCCTGCCCAGGTGCGATCTGCCCTGCGGTTTTGGCAGGAAGCTGCTCCCGGACACGAGCCCGCCCGGCTCTTTCCCAGAGCAGAGAAATCCCGCTACGTGCCCGGCCGCACGCGGGGAGCCGCAGGGGGGGCTTGCGGCCACCCCCGGCAGAGGGGACAGGGACGGGGCCGCTCGGCTCCCCCGGCTCCGCGTGCTCCCAAGGGCAGATTCCCGCTTGGAAAACTGCCCCGGGCCCGGGAGCCCCGGGAATCCGGGAGCAGAAGCGGGTGATGCTGCAGCTCCCAATGGAGCCCTGCGCTCCTCCTGCTTCCTCGTACTATTGCAATGGAAAAAACATTTCAAGGGGCTTTAAGATATATATATATAACATATATACACACACACAAATTGTAATTAACCATCATTATCAACAAATGATAATCAACATTTTGATTAAATGCCCTCAACAGAAGGGAGTGCAGCTGGCTTGAGGGAAATCTCCCTCTTGGGGAAAGAAAAAGACTGAAAATACTGGAAAATACTCAGCAGTTTAGAAGATATTGGTAGAAGATATTCCTTAAAGCTATGGGCTAAGGCGCCCGTATGTGTCCCTCAAAATTCCTCCTGCATTGGCCAAGTGGCATCTTTTACAGTTGCTTTTAGTCCGAGCAGAAAAACTCATCTCAGAGAGCTGCTTCCTGCTCTGCAAAAGCAAAATGCATTTTCCCTAATGCAACAGGGTTTGTCACATTAGTTTATTAAACACTAAAAAACTAATAGTGAAGGCAAAAATATCTGTATGAGATAAAGCAGAGCACACGCAGCCAGGTCGCGGGTCAGTGTCTCTGCTCTTATTTCTAAGAACGCAGGACAGGGGGCTGCAAAACATCAACAAATGTAGAGAGCAGCGCGGGAGCCCACAGAGTGCAGGAATTGCCCGACTCTTCACCAGAAATACAATCATCTTCTCGTTGATATTCCGAGGAAAAAGACGTTTACGTTGCCCGAGCCAAAATCACAAAGTTATCACTGCTGGCAGCATCTCGGTTTCACCATCGTGTAAATGTTTCTTGCTGGGGAAAGTACAGAACAACCTTGATTTCAACCCAGAACGGAGCACGTGAGTCACAGCACCTGCTCACCACCCATTCACTTACCCATTTCTAAAAGATCTTGCTGGAAATTGTGGATAATCCCCTGGGTTCCTTTGGCCTGGATTTCCTCGGAGCTGGAGGACGCATGGGGTCTCTTGGCTGATATTTTTCCAAGATTTGTGCACTTGGAAGCTTATCCCAGAAATCCCATTGTTTGCTCCTGCAACTGAAGCTGCTAGTGAGGATGAGCCAACAGAATATATGGTTTTACTCTGGCAATTACTAGATAAATCATTTATCGCTGCTCCAGCTTGAAAATATTGATCTGAAGGTTCCACTACGTATCCTTGTGTGCTCAAGATATATTTATGAAATCTCTTATCTACTCTTTCTGCTAGTGAAATAATTATAATAAAGCCCATCTTAATACTCTAAAGATAGATGTTTGCTGAGTTGCTGAAAAATACAAGTATTTAGGTTGGCACATTTAAATAACAGCTTACAAATAATAAAACTACAGAAGTTTCACACATGCAGTCTAGCTGTTCCACTATAAGGAAAACTACGTTGATACAAAATTCTTTAGCAATCACCTGGGATATCCAAAAAAGTTAACATAATTGAAGTCTTTTTACACTGCCTTTGCTATAGCTATAAATTACTGGGCTGATTTATGCACTATTCCGTTCTGGAATGGCAGCTAGAGCGAGATATTAATATCATCATCTACGCTCTGGCTACACAAATAGAACGTTATTAGTATGAGATTTCCATTCCAGTATGAGGCCTAACTAATTAAAAGAAATAATTATGTGCACATTTTGTAAACAGGTTTGTTGTGCTCAAGTCACTGCAACATTAAGCATCTTAGAAGCTTTTGGAAAATATTCCTTGAGGGGTCCTAACAGCCATTTGAATAATACTTTAAGCAGAGTATTTCATTAATATATGTTTAAATACAGTGTCAGAAATAAGAGAGTTACATGAAACAATGGGGAAGGAGTTGAAAAATCCTCATACAATATCAAGAAACTAAAGAGTATCTGAACAGCAAAGGTATCTGGAGCACTGTAGTCACATCCATCACTTAATCACTAAGGATAATTAAAAGGTAAAGACACGAGGATGCGTCTTTAATACAAAACAGCAGGGGGAAATAGCGGGACATAGAGTTTTTCTGCACACTGGACACTGAAGAGTGTAAAATCAGACACAGGATGGGAACGAGCCAAAAGAAAGGACCAACTCCTGCAGCATCACTCAAGGAGCAAGCGTTGTAATGAGGGTCAATAAAATGTATCCAGCCATCCCCAAATCCTGGTGGAATCAGTGCAACCCTGCAGCTGCCAGGGCAGGGGTGCTGCAAACCATCTCCTCCTGCTTCCACATGAAGCCTTCCACGTCCCAGAACTGCTCAGGACGCAGCTCTAACGAGGACTTTGCTCGGTCCAAGTATCACAGCTGATGGTACCAACACCAAGGAACACACTCGTTGGTGTTAACCTGGCCAAATCTGCCAGGGAAAATAAATGCACTGCACAACCTCACAAACTCTCCATTTCTCACAAAATGCTCCAACAGAGGGAATTACAGAGCTGAAATTAGAGACCTTTTGCTTGTAACGTTTCCATTACCCAGCTGTGACCTCCCCCAGGAAGGTGAATGAGGACCAACAAGGATCCCCTGGCTCGTGGGGTCTGGGATCATCCGCCGCATTTGCAGATCCAGAAAGCCTTTTCACAGAGTGTTTAAACCACCGAACTTCCAGCTGTAACTACAAAAAGAAAAAACCAAAACCCACCACATACCAACGGTTTAGATGCCTTTTTCAAGGGATGTTATTCGCTTTTTTTGTAACGCTGTTCTTCCATTCCCATCTTGCAAAGTCCCAAGCTGTGCTTCATTAGGAGGAAAAAAAAGACTAATGGAGAGATGCAGGTGGAGAATGAAAAACCTCAGAGATAAAACATCTGTGTAAAAGATAATCTTTTACTTTGAATACTTGGGTCTTTATAATTCTGCAGAAGATGCTGCAGTAAACAATGGAATTTAGGCTAAAAAGTCATTAAAATCTTGTATTTTAACCTGCATTTGTGTAATTTGCTCTAATAACTCTCTGCACCTCTAGCTGCTGCTACTGTCAAAAAAAATGCCATTTTTGTTTCCCTAAGGTCAAATCTAGCATTTCAGGACTCCAAAGTGATGCAAAACTATTGCGAGGTTGGACCCAGGGGAGGGGAGGGAAGCTGACTGCCTCTTTCAACTGGAGTTTCCATCCTGGATTAAGAGGATTATGCAGAAACCTCTCATTATTAATAACACCTAAGCAAGACCCAGAAAAATATGTAGTTCTAGGCTGGTAAGAGTGGCAAGTGTGCAAATAAAGACAGACCCTGCTACAAGCAAGGGCACCTCTGTCCTCACACATTCTGAGCACCCATTTGCCTGCTGTCAACAGCATCTAATGGACTTACACACTGAAGTGTCCTACGTTTTCCAGGATTAACAGTTAATATTTGTTCTGTTTGTGCCAACAAGAGGACATACTCCTGATATGTAATTAGGGAGGTCACTTATCTCTCAAAAAAGCAGCAAAAAGACATTTGAAAGAACATACAACAAACTCTTACTGACTTGCTCACCGCAACTATGTAAAAATTGGAAAAAAGGATTAAATTCAATAACTTGACTACATTAAAGTTATGAAACGGGTTGTATTTTATACACAGAGTATGTACAGTGGTTTTGGAAATGTGGGTTTTATCCATGCAAATTCAATACAAAAGCTATTTACAAAAAATAACAGTAAGAACATTTTTTAAAAGAAACATATACATGTTTGGAAGCTCCAGCAATAATGGAAGTCCTGAAAAAAGACTTAAGATACAGTATTGTACAGGTAGACAATCTTCAGAAATGTGGAGAATGCACTTTACAAGAACATGAAATGCCAAATTAAAATGCACTATCAAGTCGCTGTAAATATATACACAATTTTATCATCCTACTAAATGATCACCCTTCAGGTGTGCCGCAGAACTACTTCTGTCAAGTCTTGCACACATTTACACACTGATCATTTGGTTACATTTTTCTGCGTTTTTATCATCACAAGTTACAAATTAAAATAACCGAATACCGACTGAATGAGCTGTAAAGTAACCACGTTTTCCCTTGTTCTACACATTACACAATAGTAAAAAAGTATTCACATTGCTCCCCACGTAATGCACCTCACCACCTTCTCGCAATGCCTTCCACGGGCGTTGCAAAGATTTGCATTAACTGTTGGTGGATCTGACATTAACAGTTGCAAGCCAGGAATTCCCACAGTTGCAGCAATGTTTCCTGTAACACATGGATTCAGTAAACAGAACTCGATTAACATTTGCATATGCAGAGCCCCGTCTTGCACATGCTCCAGAAAGACTCTTAACGCTGAATAATAGAAGCTTCGGTGCCAGCAACGGCACAACCAAATCCTAAACAAATTCAGGAAAGACTTCACTGGTTCCCTCCAATTTAAAAACAAAGCACAATTAAAAAGTGGGTTTGGATTTAATTCCAAATATTAGCTGTTTCACAATCTGCCTCGAGCAAATTAGAACAGCTTTGCTGGGGAGGGGTGTGGGGGGGGAAGAAAATGTCAAGTTTGTCTCATTCACACAATTTTGAAAGAGCTGCAGAAATCCTTCTTAGTGCCAAGAATTCGTTATAAGAGACTTATTTTAGGCTGTAGCACAGTTACAAACTATCGAGGGAAATTCTGGTTTCACTGAAGTCAATGGAAAGTTTCTTAAAAGGATTTAAATTGTTCGTTCATTATATTCTCCATTAAGGTTTGCTAAGAGACTAAAGGAGTTGTGAAAGCTTTTTGTTGCTTTTTTTTCCTCGGAGTTTTTTTAAAGATTAGGATTATGAAGCACATATAGAAAACACATTAAAAATATACTTTTAAAAATGTATTTGTTTATAAAATATCTTAACTTAAAATGACTGATGTCATTGTTTTTACAATAGCTTTTTTCCCTTCCATAGCAATTTGTTAGGCAGACTTAGCGCAATTCTTTGCTTCTGTTTTCCAAAAAGTCTAAAGTTCTAAAATATCTGTTGAATAAATATAACACGTAACCACAGTTTTAAATTATACATTGTCAGAATTGTGCTATGTCAAATATTTGAGACAAAGAAAACAAAATTGCATTTTCTTATGTCAAACTACTCCAGTATAGTGGCAAGCTTAAACTACAATTAAGTTGGTCAGAATTCCCTATGTTTTAACAGTCAAAAATCAACAGAAATTATTTTCTTTACAGGAGCAGATTATTTTTTATTACCTTCATGTTTCCAAACCTTTTGTTTCCAGAAGATCTGTACCATAAAATCCTTGATGAAAAAATATTAGTTTGCATTTTCTCTTCTTTCTTTCTCCATGTGGCAAACAGTATTACTATTTTTATGCAATATTTTTATAGTTGCCTTTGATTTACCAGAGATTGCTAATTTTTGTCCTTTCTTTTAGAATTATGTTGGCTTACAGCAGACCCTGCAAGTCACCACTGCCAAAAATTTGGAAATTTTGCCCATGTCAGGCAAGTTTAGCTGAGCCACGTCTGCCATGGTCTGTAGCCTCTCTTTCCTACAAACTATAAAAGTGAAATATTTACTAAAGTCAGCATGATTTGCATTGACTTCAGTGCAGCTAGGATTTACTCAGAAGTCACAATGATTCATGCCATAGTTATTTACTGTTTCAAATGTATCTCTGCATTTTATAAAACTTCTACTTCTCAGTTTTAGTTTGGAAGAATCTCAGCTATAGGGGTTTAACTGGGGTTCTGGATCCTCAATACCCCAACTAGCACATGGAATTAGCTCTATTTTATCATAACTATGAAGCATCTCTGAGATGCTGCATATAAAGTCACCGAACTTTAAAACAAACATTTTAATGCCACTGCTTTAAGATCTCACAACATTTGGGACGTTATTGCTTTAAAAAAGATCATTCCCATGTGAAATATTGCAACCATTCAAACATCCAATGAAATAGAAGAAAAATAAAAATAAACAAGGCCATAAGCCCTCTGTCAGTATGCTGTTTCACTTAGTAATTTACAATTTCACATGACATTATTGCAGTAACTTTGTATAACATCTACAATAAAAAAAGCATTTGTGTAACTCATATATTTAATAGGAAAACTTAATGGATTTTCCTAAAGCTTTTAAAGTTCTTTTCTTTAAAAGCATAAGCCTCATATGAGCACAATATGAATCAGGCAGGTCTCTGATAAATGTTTTTTAAAAACCCCATCAGCTGTGCCAAATATTAAAGTAATCACTTTACATCCTAAAGAAAATAGAAAAAGGTTATCTCAAATATAGGAAGTGCTGGGAGCAGGGATTCTGGGATCACAGTAGGTCACTATTGCCACCGGAGTCATTTTCTCTTACAAGAAATAAAGATGGATCAGGGAGGAGGAGTATGCAGGAATGCACAAGGCGAAGTTACTGATCTGTGCACAAACAGAAAGGAAATACAGAGATGCTGGGATCAAAGGAAAGGAAGAGAGGGAATTCCCATGCAGGGAAGACAGCAACTATTTCCACTGGCAATTTTAAAGGGAAAATCAGCTTTTTTTGTATCTCTCTTGCAGTTGTTCCCCAATGCTCTCTCATGAAGGGAATGGCTAATCATGACATGGCTTTAGAGTATTTGTGAAAGCAGCTAAAGAAAGATGAGGAAAGATTCATCTGGTCATGCTGGACCATCCCTCAAAGTGCTCCTGTGAATACTGAGGCCTCAATCTTTGCAGTGCTAAAAGGAAATTGTGTGAGATAACAAATATCCTTCCCCCAATGCCTGCTGAAAAGCATGAAGGGGGCTGTAATAATTCAAAAAAAAAAAAAAAAAAAGGCAAAAAAGGCAAAGCAAGACTGCTCCTAGCAAGTTGGTGTGGAAGAACACCAGAATGCTTAAAAATGTAAATGCTGTTTTAGTGGTTTTCAGCTTGAGATACAAATCAAAATGAATACCTCAATTAATTTCAGCTAATAACCATTTTTCAAGTTATTTTGGAAATAATGGCTAAGTTTTAAATAACTGGTAATCAGCTGGCATACTGCAAGCGAGTTCTTAATGTTTACATGTGATTATAACTATTATCTCCCCGAAACACAGTGCTGTTTCAAGAAATAAAAAATAATCAATGCAAAAACCTCACTATAATCAGTGAGTTATGAAGAATGAATTTAGTTCTAATTGGGGAAAAAAAAGAAGTATTACTTTAGGATCAGAACACATTTAAGATAAGAAAATGAAAGGGTAGTGTCAATCTGTTCGAGCCACATAATCTAGGCGACAATTTAATTTCTTTACAGTTAGCAAGTGTGTGGCTACTGGACTAAAATAGAGCATTTTTTATTGTCAAGGATTACCCCAAGGAAAACGAAAGACAAAAGTAATTCTTAAATTGTTAAGCTCTGCAAGTGCAGAAGAGACAAGTCTTGCCAATTGAATTATATTAAGCTTAATCGTTTTAGCCTTAGAGAGACTATTCTGAAATTGCCCTTAGTGAAAAATACTCATTTTAAAAGCTTAAATATCTATTTTATCTCAATGATTTGAAAAACAATTAAAGATAAATAAACCAGTATGTTTCGAAGTCAAGGCAATCCAGTTTCCTTAAGCAAATATTTATGTACCAGCCATTGGTAAGGATGATTTCACAAATTAAGTTTTAACTAACTGTTCAATAAGCCGTATTTTGTGAATACGCTATATAAACAATAGTGTACTTAACTATTACACATGAACCAGTCTGCTTCATTTTAAAATAATAAGACTTTAAAACAAAAAAACTGTAACTGGAAGGTTTTTTTTCCTCAGCTAATGATACTCAGGACCATTGTAACTAAAATTAGCAATAAATGATATATCTCCCTCATTCTTCTATGCATTTTATCATATGGTTTCTAGATGAACTGGCAAGAGCAGAATTAAATTCTGTCACACATTGGCAGACATCATCCTTGACCTAAATAACAGGTTATGCCAGAAAATCAGCATCAGAGTCAGAACCTAACATGTTTTTTTACCCCCTACCTTTTGAGCTATCTATTTGTAAAGAACAAAGTAATGCAAACAGACTTATTACAAAAATTACCAAATATTTGCAGCTTTTTCAGAGAGGAACTGAATTGTTTATGGTTTCAGAAAGTTCTCAAAACACTGAGAACTTGTGCAGAAACAAATATATTAATTTAATTAATGACTACCACTATGGGAATACTTTTTCTTTTGACATTTGTTCAGAAACATCTAATGTCTCAGCACAGTGACCTTTGTACAAATTGATTTGTGTGCTATGCCATGCACTTGTGTAAATTCTACAATAAACCCTGTAAACAGTAGAAAATAAACATCCCAACACTGATATTTTTCAACTGAATTATGAATATACCTGTTGTAAAAATGTAACGTGGAATTAGGAACAATATTACATAAAATCCTGAAAGTCACAGCATAAACCTGAGATTTTGGCAGTTTTATCAAAAATGTCCTAAATTACTTTGTATGCATCGCTAGTCCTCATGTCCTACTCACCATGTACATTACTGCTTGTCCCAAACAAAAAGTAGACAACCTTTTTTGTCCAATAATACATTAAAACAAAAGTGATTAGGTATCAAATTAAATATCATAAATAAAATGTATTTACAGTATTTTCTAATCATTAGACAATAAAATAATCAATTAAATTGTGCAACAAACTTAAAACATCCAACATCAAAAAAGTGAAGTATTATTCAAATCTTCACAAACTGACTTTACAAAAAATTATTAAAATATTTAAAAATTCCCATTGTATCTATTTTAAACAAAGAAATTGCAAAAATGTTTAAGACTGTTAAGAGTTATCAATTACACAGGCACTTCACATGTAAACAATCTACAGTACAACTGAAAAAAATATTTGGCACCAACCTAGAAGACTGGAAAAACTCAAAATGTGTTTTTTGTCCCCCTTCTATGCTGTTTGTATAATTATCATAAACTCAGACTAAATACTGGCAATGTTAGAAGTGTGTAAAGTTACAATCAGGAGTGCAAGAAGTAAAGAACTTAACCTTTAAGCTTTCTGAAAGCTTAGAAGTGGATTACATGGGATCAGTCACTCAGATTTTTACCACCATATCAATGCTACATTTTTGTTTTACTTTTAAGTCAAATGACTAATCTTTCAAGCAAGGGATTAGGGTCTTGTACTTCTAAAGAAATTCAAACAACATTTTCAATGCAGGAAAAGAAATCCATTTTTTTGCTGTAACGTCATGGAGATGTCACAGCAGCTTTTATGGCAGCTTTCAATTTATGTCAACTGGAAAGAGAACTTCAATCTCTTTGTGCATCCAATTACAAAAAACATTATGTTCTGTTAACTGTCAGCTGACTCCAAGGTTTTACGCACAACTCCAAAGTAAGGCTCTCTACAGCATCTGGACACATATTAGTTTTTGATGGCTTGGATGTTCCAATTTAGGAAGCTCAATTGTCCCAGAGCAATCCATATCAACAGACCGAACGGCAAGTTGTTTAGCTTCCCAGAAGTCACGTTACATGGAGGAAAGCTGAGATAGTTTCAGTGTAGGCAATTCAAGCAGAGCTTGAACTGTGAGGCCAACTTTCACGAGACCCCTTTCCTCCAGTATGTGATGAGGCAAGCAGAGTCTTTCCTGAAAAACAGAGTAGATGTTTTAGGGTTGATTCATTTCTTTTCCAAGTTGGGCAATAACAGCATTTTCTGTGATGTCATATATACTTCAGTACTAGATATTTGCATAGAAATGGTTTAGATTTTAGGTGTGGCTCTCTATAGCAACAGAACCCTCAGAAATTAATTGCAGCTATAATCTTCGTTTGAGGATGAAAACTTAAAACATGAATGCATAATGGGCAAAAAAGCATTTAAAATGATAAACTAAAAACCAGTAATCTTTCAGTTTTCAAACACTGAATTGCTAAGCTAGGACTTTCAAATATTGTAACAATTAGCTCGCATCAGTCTTTCCGTTGTTTTACAATGAGGTCAGTATCATTTTTACTGCATGGAACTAATTAGAAACCCATAGAGATGAATGCCATGTGGATGCCACCAGAAGTCTTGGCTTATTTTCATATAATTAGAAGTTCCCTGATCAGTACTATAAACACTAGGCCCCCTGAATTTACCCAGAATAAAATCCTGCAGTACTGCTAACATATGCTCTGTGACTATTGTAAATCAATCAATAAAACAATCATTATACCTGTGGAACGCCCAACTTTTTACAAGCATCAAGGAAGTTTTCAACATTTCTTCGGCACTTTGCCATACTGAGTTTAGGCTGTAAAGACAGGATGTTAGATGTTTGTCACACGTTTGTAAAGGACATACACCTGATGCAACTTCTGTAACAATTGCTAAAAAATAACTAGAAAACAAAACAAGTTCTGTGAATACCCAGTTTGTGACAACTGTTTTTAAACCAAACTTCTGAATCTTGTTTCGTGCTTCTTGCAGGAAAGGTGAAGGTAGCCAATTAATATGGTAAACGTGAATCATAGTATTGAGTTTATGCAGTCTGTTCTCATGGAAGATACAATTAAAAGTGAGATAAATGACTTACCACTGCTGGCGATGGTACGTGAATGCTGGCAACAGAACGTGGCCTTAGGTGATTGGCTAAATGGCAAAGAACGACTCCATCCATCAATGCTGCTCCAATATCATCTGGCAAAATTACTTTTAACCTTGATTCAAGATTCTGTTAAATACGGAAAATTCTACAGGTAAGTCACTTTCAACTTTGGAATAATTTTTAATTTTAAACTCAGAAAACATTGTTTAAAAAGGTCAGGCTAATCCAAAAACAACATAAACGGATTCACTCTCTACTGAGTTCAAATATCCTTCTCTTTATATTATTAGTCTTGTGTGTTTTTTCTGCTCAGTTTTTAATGGCACAATTAGACACACTAAGAAAGTCAGTCTGACAGCTCCTACCATAGCTCACAACCCTCAAAAACATGTGTTGAAATAACTACACACACTAGGAAAGCACAGAATTTAAGGGCAGGAATGTCCAACTATAGTCAGACTAGATGATCTTGAAGGTCTTTTCCAACCATAATGATTCTATGAGTCTAAATTACATACTGATTTACCAGAAGAAATAACAGGGGAATATGATCACTTCAGGCATGGTTATTTCGTGTGCCTAGTGATAGATAAACAGGGCAGGAAATGGTGGCCAGGGAGGTCCCACACTTGTGTTGCAAGACAGAGGAGAGGCAGGGAATACATTTTTTTTAGCCCATTCCAACAACAAGTCTTCATGGATCAGGATGTTGGCCAGACAGAACAGAGTCTTTGCAAAAGTCACAACCCAAACAAGCATTACCATGGAAAGTAAAGCTACTACCACAGTATTTACCATTTGCAATGAATTTGCAGTTAACTAAAACTATTAAATATCTTGAAAACAGAGCTGTATGGAAAACAACTTACTGGAAGCTTGAAATTTAGTAGTATGATATGATATGATAATAGGTAATTCATAGCAAGTTTCTACACACAAACATTCTAGCATTTAGCTAAAACAAATATGGGTTCCCCTTGTACCAGAAACTAGTGTCCTCTGGGGTACAAAGGCATCCCAGTGAATATCTTTTGTTCACCTACCTTATTGCTGGGATCAACAAGAGTCCCAAACAATTGTGGAGCTTAATTCTACTGTAACTGCCTGTTCTTAGATCAGTGGAAAGCTCTGTTGCACAAAATTTCTTGGAAAGAAGCATCACTGCAAAGATGCCCTAGTACAACTGGAATGATTCCTAGGCCTTTACTAAAGAGCAATGGTAGTACAGAGCAATATAAATACACTGCACCCAATAGTTTGAACCAATACACTAAACAAGGGTACCTACATTGCGAAGTTGTCTTATTTGTTCTCTTTCTTCCCTTAAATGCTCCATTTTCCTCCTCATTGTAAATCCGGGATCCATCGCTCCATAGTCCTGGCGAGACGTACGGCTAAAAGCTGTGGAACATCAGAGAAGTCAGTTTTCAAAATTCAGATTAAAAAGAGTGCAGTGACAAGAAACCCAACAACAAGGACAAAATGAGCAGAAAAAAAAAGCTGCAGAACTTTTCAGAACTGATATTTTCTTAAAATCCTAAGGAAAAGCTGCTCTCTGTGAAACAAAGCTTTCAAAATACACAGATCATCTCACTTATCTGCAAACCTGTAACTAGAAAATACGGAGGTAGAACACACAATACACAGATCTGTGTGATCTATATATTTCCCTTTGCACAGTAATGAGCTTATCCTAAAGGCTAGCTTTGTCTGTTAAATACTCTTTATTATATATACATTACTGATTTTCATTGTCAGAAATCTTTTAATATGATCAATTTATTCTTTTACAGACTGCTGGCAAACAAAAAATAATTTGTAACCATTCCATTTTCTCCTTACGTATTCTAGCCTGTAGTTCTGAGCAACAGAGTCAGCATTTAATTCTTCAAAACTTTCTTGCCTCTAATAGTTTGGAATTTTAGCAGGAAAACTTAATATTCAAGATTTGGGGATTTCTTCTGTAACACATCTTTTGAGAATGTGAGCTCTTCTCAAAACTATGCCAGGTCAAGAGCAAGGCCTAAAAGCCATACAAAGATTTCTGCTCATGGCCAAGACATAAATGCCATGTGTCACTCAAGACCAGAGGAGAAAGGAGAGCTTTTTAGAAGAGGTTTGCAGATGTGAGTTGGCAACAGCTTCTAGGAAGCCTGCTGCTGCACCAGTGAATTGAACTAAACTAAAATAAAGGGTGCAGTAAAGTGGTAACACAACCTTGCTTTTGCCTATCAAACCTGCACCCTCCTGCAGCCAAGGTTGCAGATAACACAAAAGCCTCTAAATGAGCCCGGCTGTGCTTCCCTCCTGCAGGCAAATAACACAACTCTCTCTGGCACAGAGGTCTCACTTGACTGCTCAGAAAAACACAAGCAGTTAAGGCCCCCGATGGAGCAACCTGCATGATCTTAGCCAGACATTCTGGACTGAGGGATAATGAGTGAGTATCATAGAGGTCAAGCTTTAGTTTCATGCAGTCTGTGCCTTAACAAACTGAAGAGTTAAGACCATTTTTTCTTAATGATTTTGTTGCAAGGTTTTTCCAGTTAATACTGCTCTTCTCTTGAAGGAACAAAACTTGCACTGTGACCTTGCCAAACTACATTTTCCAATTCAATATTCATGCTGACAGTTCCACATAAAAGAATACGACACCAGATAAAAAAAAAAAAAAAAAAAAAAAAGAAGTGTATTATTCCTTCCCAGATTTCAGAGGAATGAAAATCTGCTTTAGACAATCCCATCTGACACAATTATCTGACGGGGGACTGGCAGACTCTGGAAGATTTGGGCACAACAAGGCACAAAGCCATTAAATTGGCACAGTGCTGCTCCATAAATCCCTTTATAGGACAAATTACAAAAACCTACTTCTCTTGAAACCCTCCTGCCTCAGCCATCAGGTCTGAACAACAATTGCACACTGTCCCCTGTTCTTTGCGGGTGACTAATTACGCAGAAAATAAATTAATGAAATAACAAATCACCGTGCAACTTGGGCAACTTTCAATTATTAGTTTGCCAAAGCAGCTGCCTATGCCTTTCCCAGCACTATGCTTGTGATAAGCACAGAGTGCACTGTTGTACTGCAGCCTCTCTTTGTACTCGTTCCAATTCCTGCATCTGCTGCCCTTATTGTCCGTTCCAGCCCGGGGAATAAACATCTGTTCTGTCCTGCTATGTCACAGAAGAGCAGCTTACCTGACCTTGGTTTGAGACCAAAAGGACCATGAGTGTTACTGTCTGTTCTTTCGTAATCCTGTTGAAAGATATAAAAGTCAATTTTCTTCCACTCAAATAATTAAGTTTTGTTCCCATCAAGATAAAGTTTATATTATTTCTGCCTACAGTTAAGTCCTTCTACTAAGCAAACTTAGCATCAGCTTTTTAAAGAAATGCTTACTCTGAATTACGAGTATCATTTTTTATTCATGTCATCATCTGAGAAATGCACTCAGTCTGATGTGTACACAAGACTTTCTATTTCGGCTCATTTAACTGTATTTGAGAGATACTCTCCTCATTCTGCTCTGTCAGGTTCCCCTTTGACATGAGGTGAAAATGAGTAACTTCTTTGGTATATTTTATTCAGTTTTGCAACCACAATGAGAGTTGCATGGATTTTCCTTATAAAGGAAAAAAATCCCGATGAATCAAGTTGGGAAGCTGCACCACAGAGATGAAGACAGAATTGTGAAGGATGAAGCTGCTTAAAAAGCCTCAGCATCTCTAGGTTCCCTATGATAAGAGGGAATACTAGACCACAGGGTATTTAAAATCTTCTGAAATGCTAGTTCATCATAGACTCCTAGAGGTAAGGTAAAATACGCTGAAAAAATTAACATTAGGTTAACATCTCTCTCTGATTCCAATTTATATGACTTTTAATAAATGGCATGTGTAATATTTATAACTTCAGTCTCAATGGAAACTAACAGCTTAACATTTGTATGGGAGATCTGATGACAACAGTAATGTGCATAAAGAAATGTTTGTTGAATGAAAACAAAACCACAAACTTGTACCTCAGACGACACAGGAGACTGTGGGGACACATTAGTATTATCACTGTCTTGCTAAAAAGAAACCAAAGAGATGAAATTATAAAATGAAAATTATGATTTAACAAGAAAAGCATGAAATCATGAAGCACATACACAATACATGAAACACGCAACATCTGTCAAGCACGGCACACTGGTAGCAACTGAATTTAAAACATGTAGAGTCAAGTGCTGTTCACTTTACATGGGATATTACTTTTACACAATCTCTGCCTGATAGCTGAACTGACTTTCCTATTACTGAAGTCTGTAAATACCCTTTTTTACTTCAATACATCATCTGTTTGACTTTTTTCAAATAGTGGAGTCTAATACTGATTTTGCTATTTTATATAGGTTTAGTTTTATTTATATGTTTATAGTTTTGGAATACAAAGTTTGTTTGCATAGACTCTAGTCAACATTTTCCTGATCCATAACTGTCTCCTAAGTATTCATAAAATACAAATAAATAAAAATCTTTATGTATTTTATGTGATTATCATTTCTCACCTCATCATTTTCATTTCCACTCGAACTCTTTCTGGAAGACTTATACTGCAAAACACATACAAATATTATTTTAAAATTCAAGTACAGTTTTCATTTGAACCAAATGGCTTTGTATCAGGCAGATGTTATTTATTACTGACAAAGCGGGAGAAAAAAAAAGAAAAAAAAACTATAAAATTGTCAAAGGAGGAAAAAAGGAACATGCAGTTCCTGGACTAGTCAGGAACTTCTTTACACTGATTAAAAGATACATGTATTTCAAAAATACATACTGTTACACTGTTAACTCTGATTGTATACATATTTGATCCAAGTAAAAATATCTGAGCAACTGTTACTCTCAATTATTCATTATTAGTAAAAACTGTATAACCCCCAAAATTACAGGAAAGAAACATACTTTAAAAATACTTAAGATTACTTATGATTGCAAATGAAAAAGGGATTGTAGGAAGAGATTTACAGAAATGGTACCTATAAAAGCAAGTTATTTCATTGTCTGCTGTAATTCTCAGCTAGATCTATGCATTCACAGAGAATTAGTCCTATCACTACAAAAACAAAGAAAAGGGGGTATGTGTGTACAACCAGCCTACCTGTTTTTATGATATAATATAAAATACAGGCTGGATTAAAAGAAATCAAACTAACTAGATGGCCATTCATGACAGACCTGATTTAGGTGATGCATGCAGGTAGACTGTAGTTAAATGAGTTTAAGAAAGAAAAGGAAAAGATCTAACCTGCAACTGTGTTATTTAAGATACATTAGTAAATAAATGCATAAAGCTGTATTTGTTAGTTACTCATATAAGATACTCATCATCCTCAAAGTTCTAACTCTGAGCACTGCTGAAGTGTTTACAGCTCCATATTCAACCAGGATGGAGTCAGGATGCAAAGTTTAACTATAAACTTGCAACAAAAACATTTTGGTTGATAAAATTGTCTTCAGTAGCAAGGTTCTTTGTAAAGAGCTAGAGCAACAGAGAGATTTTTCAGGTGTCAGAGGTTTTTTCCAGGTATCAGCCAAGCTTCTGTGCCATGCCGCATAAAAGGGCATGCAGGTTCTCATGGGCACAGGCATTTTTCTACTCTTCTGCTGAGCAATAATGCTGTATAATAACAACATAAAAAACCTACAATAGAGATAACTCCATGTATTTCTGGATGCAAGTAGATTGCCAGAACGTTGCTCATTGCAACAATTTAATATGCATTCTGAAGATACTCTTTCACATTTGAACTCGTGTTAGGACACGGCTCCCTAAATTCTTAAGAAAAAAAACTACTAAGTCCAAGAATATTTCTCATACATAGCATGCTGTTTTTCCTAGAATTTAATTTGTTGGAAATTCCCTAGCATTTCGTGAAGGCTACTGTTTAGATGTTTGATGGCAAAGACCCAAGACAGTCATTTCATAAACCAAATAAATCTAATTTCAACTCAATCTAGCACTGGTCACAAGTATCCCATTTCTCCACAGGGTGAAAATAAATGTTATCTGACAATGCAGCAAATCTGAATCTGTTTAGCAACAAGCAGACACTGACACCTGGTGACCACCGGTACACACTGCAAACAGCAAAATAACTAATTTGGAGTGAATTTCTTCTCTAAAATGTAAAAAGTCAACATGTAAGTAGTGAGTAGCATTACTCAAAAAGATGATGCACATTTTCCTTAAATGCAAAGAAAATTCCTCAAGTTTGACCCCAATAAGAGAAGAACTGAAGACCGAAGGTTAGTTTCTGGCTTTTCCAGACGATAACTATAGCTTGCTTTCTCTCAAGAAAAGAATGAAGAAGAATCATTTACTGGATTTTCCCCTTGTTTTTCCTGCATTCTGTCCTCACCTTGAACACATATACATTCTCAAACTCAAAAGAAACAAATGAAAAACCAGTCACATGCAAAATTTAACTTCATTGTAACAATTCATAATAATTTTCTTCCAACAAAAGAAAAACCACAAAACTTTGGCACGGACAAAAACAATAAACCTTCATTTTACCTTGAAATACTCTTTTCTGATTTGTTTACTTCTCCTCCTTTCTTCATTCTGCCAAATCACCGGCTGTGTCTCTGGCCAATCCACTGGATCTTTCTGGTTTTCCAAGGGCTGCAAGTTTCAGAAGCATTTTTACACAACAGTTAAGTACACAATTCTGCATTAGCACAAATTATTATGAACTACAATTATAAACTGTTTGACTCTCTCATCATGTAGCTTTATAACACAAAAATATTCCTAGTCTCAATGATGATACGGGTGGAAACCACTTCCTCCCTTTCAAAATCTAAAAAAAAATTTCATATAGGAAAAGACATCAATGAAATAATTAAAAACACACCTCTTCTCTTTAGCTAATGCACTAAGGTCTATTTTTCACAGTCAGTTAAGAAGCTGTGTTAAAAGTGTTAGGAAGTTAAAATTACCATAAAGAACTGCTTGTAAAGCCAGTTAGAAGTGTGTTTAGCCACTAATGCATTTCATTTCTGAATCTTTATATAAACTGGATATCAATGGAGAAGGATGGCCATTACAAAACTACTTTTTAAAATATCTGTTTGCTGTTCTTATCTAAAAGGTAATACTGTAGCAAGCAGCAGTATAAAAATTCTTTAGAACAAGTTGGATAACACTGTACTTTGAAGGAGACAGCTAAAGGAGATTTATTCATAAAAAACAATGAATATGTATGTCTATGTACACTCTATGAAAAATAAAAGTATCCAGACCAGAGGAAATATTTCATAACAAACACCACATGCAAAAATTGCATTTCCAAAGATTTCTTCATTTTGGAATATGAGACCATATAAAGCAAACACAAACAACTAATGAATTAAAATGCAAAACAGTAATAAAAAAAGTGTTTCACTGCACCTGCATTACAAACATAGTACGGGTCAAATTGTCTCGAAACAGTAAGTGAAAGTTCTTCATCGGAAATAATGAAACTTTTAATACGCTTTCTTACTGCTTGATAGTTTTAGATACTTACCTGCCAACTGTATGGAGACAATGGAGAATTCCCTTCATCTGCTGAGATACTAAAAATTAAGATGACAGATATTATTAAATTTCCTTACTAAATTTTCATGTACTGTAACATCAAGTTACTTTAAAAGTCAAAATAAAGTGAACACAAAATTAAAATGCAGCTTTTCAACAACACTATAATACTCTGGCTTGCTGCATAATGATATTATAGACTGTGGCTAGAAGGATGACAATTTGATTAAAATCTCAAATAGCATTTTACTCTCCTTTATAGTATGCTGACAATACCTCTTAAATAAAACACTACTTTATTAAGAAAAGGCTTTACCTGAATAGTGTTGAGTGATCTTAAGCAATCATTAAGGGACAAATATTTTAAGATACAACATTGAAACTGCAAAGCCTCAAACATATACTGAGAGAACCAGGATAATGCCTGAACTTGATGTCACTTCATTTCTTCTGTCACAACCCTTTTGTGAAGCTCACTTCTGTCCTCCTCATTTCTATCCTGACAACTGGGCAGCAAACAGGCTTAGCAGTTTCAGGTACATGCATAGGTGACCAGGTGGGGACTGAATGTGAGGAGCTCCTAACATCTTGG
>JAWLRI010001115.1:508548-527530 GCA_034781795.1 Crypturellus tataupa
ATATAAGCAACCATCACATAGAAGAAAAGATAAAGAAACAACACTAAGACTCTTCCTCTATTCATATATTAAGCAATATAGGAAAAAAAAGAATCTTTTTTTGGTAATACTTCCAGTAATAAAAAATATTATTTTTAAGATTTAGTTCTTTTTTCCTTCAAAAGGGATATGACCAAATACTTAAATACACTGGACAGAGCTAAAAGTATAATTTATCTTTTCCTCACACTACTGCTGTTACACTCAACTAACATGAAATGAAACGTCTGCAGTGCAGAGTGTAAATACCTCACTAATAATCTTTTCATATCAGTATCATCACCCATGTCTACATAAACATCTTCTTTGAGGGCAGTGGGGCAGGAGGGACTCAAATCAGGGGGGAAAAAAATCAGAAAAAAAAAAGAAAAAAAGACTTGAACATTCATCTCTTCCTTTCCACATGATGCACAGAGCTGCTTCTCAACAGTAATTTTATGCAAAGAAATGCAAGATAACTATCTTGGAACAGTCTATTGATTAAGCTGCTATATAGCTCAATAAGACTGTTCTCAAAATAGTGAAGTGACAACAACCTTGGGGCATGAGAGGTTAAAGAGTAAACTAACATGCAAGTTATCTAACCTAATATTGTAGTACCTGTGTCTTTGTTCTTGCTGCAGTAACTGAGCTGCTATTTTTCTCAGGTCAGTCACTTCTTTAATTTCATCATCTTCTTCAGCCAGCAGCTGTTCTTTCTGAAGTCTAAAAAAATTAAACATTACCTTGGCTTTAAAGCTTACTGTGGTCTTTGGATTATGAAAATTAAAATAGGTTCTTCAGTCAAGCAAGACAGAAACAGGTAGGTCACTGAACAATAATTAGAAGACCATCCTATAAGCTTGTCTTCTGTCCAAGTATGATTACACTGCAGGTCTATAGATTTCTTCTTTTCCTCATGCAAGGAGAAAAGTATTCCCCAATTGGCCTCCCAAAAGACCTATATTTACCTTTTTTCTTCTCCCCATTCCTCATTTCGTTCTGTCTTCTGGGTTTTCTCAGGATGTTTCCCTCGCTCCTTACATATGGTGAAAAATAAATTTAGAATTCAATTAAAAAAAAAAGAATCGTTGTGTAGTTTTTTTTTTTTTTTTTTTTAAATCAAGTAACAGTACCTTCATATAAGAGAGCAATGGTCCGATCTGCATTTCTCCTTGCTCAGGAACAGCTCCCTCTTCGGTGTTCGGATCAATATAATCATACACCTCCTGGTCTAGTGAGGATTGATGAAGAGTGGAAAAGATAACATTAAGCAGCTCTCTGAACCAAGTGCTATTCCCGAGAGAGAGAAGTACTTATGAAAAAATGTCAAATAAAAATAATACAGTGAAATCCTGTTTCCTCTATCCAGAAGAGACTTTTTTCCTTCCTTCTGGTCTTGTGTATTTATGATTTTATGAACTTGTTTACCAAGATGATAAAAATACAATTCCAACATGCCACTGTATCATTTTGTGCATTTTTGTTAAATTACATTACCTAAGCAAGAGTGTTTCTGTTACCTACAGTGACAGATGTACAACAGATATTACCTTTCTGTGGATCGAGTTTACTTCCCACTACGTGATTGTCGTTCCTTAACGTCTGCTCCCTTGTTGATTCTGATACCTGGGAGTGAAGGCTGATTGTATCATCATCAGATGGCTGCAAAGACAGTCATACTTAATGCAAACTTAACATATTACTATCAAAGTCTTTTGTTCTATAGCACTTGGTTTTGACAGTGACAGTGTTAACTACAACTGGCTAAATTTAGATCTCTACAAATATGTTGTGTGGACTTCTGTGCATAACTTTAGACCTAGTAAGCCATTTAGAAGTTCATATTAAAATATAAACAACAGAAGGGTTAATAATACATACACTCAAGTTTAGTGAAAATATATATCCATTTTCCTCTATTTTATTAACAGCAAAAGTAAATAGCACATGCTTTGTTCTCTGTGTAAAACTTAAATACATATTTTATATCTGAAAAAATCGGAACAGTTCCTCACAGCACAAATCAATTTTAAAATGTGTAAGAGCTTGGACTGGAATAACCTAAACTAAAGAAATTCAATGTCATGAAGGTTTTATGTCTACACTGCTAAAGTTTAAACTTTAAACGACACAAATTCTTGAAGGATATAACTGCAAATTAATTAAGCATTTCTCAAATGATGCAAAGTACAGAGGAACACAACTGTTTTATAAACCAGAAGTTAGACAAATTTAACAATGAAAAACACTCACTTCTGTTGTAGACAACCTTTTATCTCCATTATCACTTCCAATGCCAGAGTCCGGTCCATGATTTTTATTGGGATAAAAATCTTCCATGCTATTTGAAAAAATATGAATTAAACAAACTGTAAAGAGGATGTATAAATTCATTCAAAAAAAAAAAAATGAAACTAACATGGTTTCTAGTTGCTGCAAGAGAATTTTTGCAAATCCATGCACACAGATGAAAAATTCCTCAACTCCTGAAAGAAGTGTTAAAAAAAAAAAAAACCACTATCAAAGAAAAGCTAAAGTTAGAGAGATCCATGAAGGTATTTTGTTGGTAGGTATTATTTTCTATCAGTAGCAATTATACTCCCTAGGACACTGTCACATTGCAACAGTTTAAATCTGCTTAAATAGCTACTATTTTGTTCCCCTTAAATGTGTGCCTTCCATAGATTACTACTGCAGCACACAGAAGACAGGCAGCATTAGGAGGGGATGGTATTCCAACTGGGCATTGTGCAGCTTGGTCTATATTTATGATGTGGAAAATGTATCAAACAATCTCACAATTGCAAAGATGTTGTACAGCAGTTATATCCATGATTTCATTCAAATTTTATCGCTGTAGTCTTAAGTTTGGTGCTGACTTATAGGGGGTATATGTGGACCAGAGCTTTTAGGAAGACTTAGAAGCAGTCTATGGGCCCTGTAAGCTTTATTCATAACTTATCTTTCTTTCAGTCCTGCATGGAAGAGTGACACAGGCTGAACATGGTATTTTAAGCAAGTGGCAAAAACAGAGCATTATTCCACATGGTGTACACTGGCAAATCAGCTGAAGGCAGGAAATAGAAAATCACTCTCACGGAATCATTCCAGAGAGGTAATAAGTTAAAAAAAATCAAGCAAAATATGCTGCATTTTTGGAGTAATCCAGTCAACAAACCTCAGATATTTCACTGATGCTTAAATTAGATTCCATTAACACCTGTTTGGGAGATGGAATTTTCATATACAGACTAACTCTACATTCAGGACAGTTATGGAAATGCAGCATCAATGTTTTAAAAAATGCAGGTGAGAAATAGAAAGCTGAGTTTTTCAGTAAACTGAAGCCACGCCTTTGTTGTAATTTGCAGATCTTCAGTGAGCACAATGAAAAAAATTTTATAGTAACCCAGTTGATAGTCATTAAGCTTCTAATAACACAAACTTAGATAGCATGACTTCTAAATAAACAGCCTTTAAATTACTGAAATTACAGCTATTAAGCTGTAATTAACTTATTGTGGTACTTCTCTCCTGTTCCCTAAGCGCCACTTCACAGAAAATACTAAAATGAATTCAAAATACATAAATAAAAAGCCTACAAGACCTACCTGTCTGTGAGCGGCTGGGAGGGGATTCGTTTACCCAGTGATGGAAGATCCAAAGAATCTGGTTTTTTATCTATTCTGAGGCACGCCTGAATGCTGAGGAATTTAAATATATGTACTTTACCCTTTAAACATATCTGTTTGGAAGCAAAAGAAATATTTATTACATAGCATGTTTTTTGATGACACGACCCAACCAATACTTTCTACACTGATAAGTTAAGGCCCACAATCTTTCAGTAGGAAAAACGCAGCTAGAAAAATAATGAAAACCTAATTGGTAATAACCTAGAACAGCCCCTCTTTCTTAAGATCCTAAAGCACATAATCAAAATACTAACCTGTGCTGGTGGTATCTGCATTGGATTGTTATCCAAAACTATTACTTGTAAATGACGGAGCTTCCTGTAACAAATCGGAATTTCTGTGATTTTATTACAAGAAAAATCCAGTTTTACCAAGGGAAGGTCTCCTAATTCTGCAGTGAAAAAGACAAAAAAAAAAAAAATCAGGTATCTATTTAACACTTTCCATAACTTACCTACATGAAAGAAAGGATAACAAGAATCTTACCATCTGGCAACATATGGAGATTATTTCTTCTTATGTTTAATTCTCTAAGTGACTGTAGCTTTCCTATCTGCTGGGGAAGGACCTGAAGTTCATTGCAGCTAATATCCTGGGAAAATAAAATGAATAAGTGAACTGAACACCCTGAATGAAATTAAATGAAAAATACAGTTAAAGCTATGATAAAGCATATCATAGAAAGAAATCCTATCTTTCTTCCTTTTTCCCCACAAGTGGAAGAGGTTTGTAACACCTCCGTACTCCTTCACAGTTTCAGCCATTTCTGTTTCAGGAACTCAGTTGAAAAAGTTAAAAGAATAAATGAATAAGAACAGGGTTTGGAAATTTATACAGTTGCCTAGAAATCAAGAGAGCCTGGTGTAGTTCTCCTTCCTTATAAAATTAGAACGAGTGCAACTAAAAATTTACAAAGGCAATAGCAGGCTCATCAACTTTGGGGGTTTAATCACTAGAGGGTGACAAAGCTGCACTAAAGCAACACAATTTACAGCTACTTCTGCCACAAACTTCTTTAATATTCGTGCAGGTAGTGCATACTGAATCGGCAATCACATTGATGTAAGGCCTATTTTATTACTAGCTCAACTTGGTGACAAGTTTCTTAAATGTAGGTAACAAAAGTTAGTTATCTACCTACTCAATGGAAAAACAGAAGCTAATTTGGAAGGCTAGCTGAGGAACAACCAGAAGCTAGGCTTTAACGAGAAAAAATAATTATTTTCTTCCTCTCCACGCTCGCAGAGCTTCAGCACAGGAACTGCTCATGTGCTCTTGGCAGCAGAAATGTCTGCACAGAGCCAGATGTCTGAAACTACAGGTTGCCTGGAACGAGCTATTGCAGGAGCTATTTTGAGCTCTTCTCTGTTCCCAGCACACAAATTAAAATAGGATCCCTTTCCTGAAAGCATCTCCTTGTGTGAATATTGCTTTGTTGTCAACTTTTTTAAAAAATAAGTTATGTTCTAAATAGATACAACACAGATACTGCAATTTAACTCTTTGGTAGGTCCTTAATCTTATCATCAAGTACATACTCCAGGTTTAGCATTTACAAAAAAGTCAGTAGTACCACAACTGTAATTCTAAAAAATGTTCACTCTCTGTAAATAGCAGCAACGATTCCATCTTGAAATCCTAAAACAGCGAGGTGAACATTAAGGAATTTCTCATTTATAATCCACCCAAACAGTAGAAGATATCAGAAAAACCTCAGAAACATTCAAAATATCTCCTATTAATGTCAAATTACAGCCTAAATACTCAGTAACCATCGAAAAACATCATTATTAACAATACACAAAATAAAGGCTAAATAACTTGGTGGGGGAGGGGAAATGAACCTAAACCAACATACTGATTGGATTAAACACAGAAAATGAATTTACATTTTGCAACCCCTTATGTACATTTTTCTCACATTGTAATACGCTGCATATAGTTTAGGTGTACTTAATACAGCGCAATTATACTTACCAATTCCATTAAGTCTCTCAACTTTCCAATTTCTTCTGGAATGGAGACCAGCTTATTATTACTGACTACCAAAACTTTAAGTGGAAGATCAAACAGGTATTTTGGCAATGTTGATAAAAGATTTCGACTTGAAAGAAAAGAAACAAACAAGAAAGGCTAGATTATTATATTCTCTTTAAGCGCAACAGGAATCTGAGGTACACGTTGCAGAACATTCCTCCTGCTCTAGAAGGTAACCTCAGCTTACTGTAATTTAATTTAAATTTAAGCAATAATCTCCATAATGAATTTCTTAGCGGATAAAGCTTCCCTTAGCTAAACAAGATGCATGTCCCCATTTCACTTGGTAAATGAGGATGTACTATAACTGAATTTCCTAACGATAAAAAGTACACACAGAGAAATCTGTCAAAAGATAAAAATAGCCCAGTAACCTATAAACATGCCTGTAAACAACAACAGTAGAAGCTCAGGGTACTCTAACTTGCATTCTTGAAACTCTGGGGAATGGTATGTGGCTGCATTCCCCTGTCTTGATGGAGAGGTGCAGCTAATCTAGCACCTTGTCACAAATGCTGTCATTCTAATTACCAACACTGCATCTGGACAATAACAAATCTTTCACCAATATTAAGTCAACATGGATCAAATATTGACAATATGACCACATTACTGCTGAATTAACTATGGCAGACAATATTCAGGGTATCTCTGATGTTCACACTGATGTTTCTGATAGATTCAGAAGAACGACCTGA
Organism: Crypturellus tataupa; assembly: GCA_034781795.1. Lineage (NCBI taxonomy): Eukaryota > Metazoa > Chordata > Aves > Tinamiformes > Tinamidae > Crypturellus > Crypturellus tataupa. The sequence goes on from JAWLRI010001115.1 coordinate 515,000, forward strand.
TCTGATAGTCTTCCAATATAACTTCATGTTCTCAATAAATTGGAACAGGAAGGGTTTATACAAGATCACTGCTTCTCACAGCACGTAGCTGCAGCTCTCCTGAGTCATTACCAGAAGCCCTAAGCATCTATTTATTACTTGCTGAGCAATGGTCTAGAAGGTATAATTTAATTAATGTTAATTTTTGCTGTGTGTATCATTTTCCAATTGCACGTACATACACCTGCTATACTAACAGGGAAGGTATTATTGCCAGTAATTTAATTTAAATTGGTTTTAGAAAAGCTACCAACTGCAGGCTGCTGCCTGCCAGAAATTCGTACTATTTTTTTCTGGTAAACTATTTGTACATTTAGAAAAAGCCACTGGAACACCAGCTTGTTCAGATGTGGTATGAAAGCAATTGCTTTTACACATAAAAATGGCATCTTTCCAGCAGTTTCAAGAAGTGTCCAGAAGCCAAAGGTTCTATTTTGCAAGAACCTTTTGAAGAGCTGATGCTACTTTTCACACTATGTTAAGAAAAAAGCAAAGTTTTAAACTGCTTCTGTGTAATGGAATTGTAGCAGAACATTGCTTTGATATTGAAAAGCTAAACTTTTTCAATTACCCCTCTACATGACTATAGTTTATATGTTTGCAAGAGCAGCAAAACCACTACATCTCTGGAACTTTTCAGCTTTGAAATAGTGTAATTTTGACAAAGCTAGCTAGCAGTAAATTGCTATCACTATCCTTACATAGATCAATGCATCTTTGCTTCTAATACTTTGTGAGAAAAAGGTAAGTTTTGGCTGTAGGTTTTCAATAAGCTTTTTTATTGTGAATTCAGGCAGATATGACTGGCCTTTTCTGTCTGGTAATCTGTTAGATTACCAGGAAAGCAAGAGTGCCATGTACAAGTATATGAAGTTTTTTATTTGCTTAGAAACTTTGCAATGAAAGTCAATTTTCTGCATGACTCAGAACAGTTGAAGTTCTTTGAGGAGAAAAAGAAAAAGAGCTGCCTACTTTACAATGAATTGCATAATACTTTTCTTTGCTCTTCTGCATCCAAAATTAGAATTTGAGATCATGTGGTTTTTTCCTCTGTAATCACAATACTGAAACTAGTAAGTCAGTATTTTAGCCTATGTTTAGCTACTGCCTGTCCATGTGTTTGTGCATTCTGAAAACACAATCCTCAGAAGCTACATAAAAAAAAGGGAAAATTCAAGGTAAGGAAAAAGGCCATTACATGAGCCAAACCTGAAACAATCTGCAATACCCACTTAGAATCAGATGATCAAGAAATGTACTCAGCATTCAATTAACATCAACACAGACACATGCTTTTGCTGCTCTGTGAAAGAAATTAGGTCAAGTTTCTTTCAGAAAAGATTGCAGCTTTATGTCATTAATATTCTTTAAAACCTCAACAGAGCAGACAATTCTTAGAAATTATCAGTATAACTTCTGATATTTGGAAATTAAAAGATAAGGCATATTTTTCTTTCCTTTCCAAGTGTGAATTCAAAAAGTAATTTGAAATTTGTGCAAAAAAAACTTATTTCTGGAGCAAATCTCGTAGGTTCAAATAGTTCTTTATTGAGAAGACTGGTTTGGACTTTAGGCAGTCATATAAGAAACAGGATATTGTGGAACACAATGCCTCAGCTCTTAAGGAAAGGTTCCTCCAGAGTTCTATGCTTCTGTACATATACATAATACCTTAGATGGTCTCCAGCAGAGCTCATATGCATTTACTATTTTTCCTGAGAAGATTCAACTATATGTTTCCCAATTTTAAAAATAGCAATGGATATGACTAATGTACAAAATGAGTAGGTCCTTCAGTCCAGAGTAAGTTATCTTCTTGCAAACAACAACAAAATGAAATCTGTGTATGCGGTTTTTAATCATTGTCTACCTGCATAACATTAACAAACAGAATTTCCAAGATTCCTTATAGACAGAAATCGCACTGCCAGGAACCTCATGATGCTGTCAACTCCATCCCACAAGGAAGGCAACAAAAACTCCTGGTCCTAAAGGACCAAGAATATGTCAAGCAACCAACAGAATTATTTTTATCTGTCTTGAGGGGGAAGTAAGGACACAAAGGCTGTTGGTGTCCTGATGAAATAACATGCCATCTCTCCAACGAAGCACAGAAAAAAGAATGACAAGGGTTACTCACCTAATGTTAAGGTACGTAAGCATTTGCAAATTTTTAATAGATTCTGGAATGGACTTGATGCAATTGTGATACAAATTTAAAGTTTCCAGTGGTGCAAACAGCCAGACATCTGGAGGAATTTCAGTAAATCTGTTCTTTGAAAGATCTGTGAACAAAGAAAAAGAAGTAATTTTTAGTCAAAAATTTGTCCACAACAGGAGGACATGCAAATACCCAGTTATTCTTGTCACATCCCTAAAAATTAAGGTGCTGCAAGAAGTCTGAAATATCTTGATTTTGCCAAGAGCTATCGACACTACTGGAATAATAAACACAATGAACACACACAAAAATACTGTATCAACTCTATAAATAAGAACATCTAAATACAACTGAATATTAACTATGATTGTCTTTCCTCTATCGGTCTTTGTTTTGTACAACTGTTGTATATTTTTTTTCTATCTGAGGCACAATAGTGAGTCACAAACTGCAAGCCGAGTAAATAGATTAATGTAACTGTCAAGAACAGAAAAAGATGATTCTAATTCTGCTGTGCATAACACCTGCAATGATAAAGGCAAACTGGCACAATGTGTTTATGTATTTATTCAACTAAAGAACTACATTTTTTACCTAAATATTTATTCTTTACCCCAAGCACAGTTACTGGTCTATTCTCCAATCTCACATTCATAACTTGGCTCAAAAAGAATAAAACAGACACAAACCACTGTCAACATTTTTAGCTATGAAAATAATGATGCAATTTAGCCCAGACTAAAGTGGAGGATCATTGACAAAGGAAACATAGCACTTGGGCTAGAAATATTCTGCTGATGCATGACTTCATCATGCAAATCCGCATATTTCCAAGGATATGATTTCTAAGAAACTGGACATCCTGTTTTAACAAAAAGCAGGAACAAATTTTGGTTATGAGTCTTTAGCACTCACATAAAAATGACTATGTTTCTGCCTAGCTACTACCACTGTATTTGTGAAAGAAGCAAAAAGTTGTGTTTGTTCTACCTGACAAGAGATGCAGACTCAAAGGATGGTACAAGGAGACACCGCTTTCCAGGGGCATTAGCTTTGGAAGCAGCAGCATTCACTTTCCTAATGGCTAGAACAAGCGTGACTCAAGAGCCAGCTGGCTGTCACTCCACCACTGCAGTATTTCTAAGAAATATTCTCAAGTACAAGTTTTGCACAGCCATCATTTTCATCCAATTGCCCAATTAAGGAATATTGCTGACACTGAATTCAGTAAACTTTAGCTTCAAGAGACGGGAAGAGAGAGCTTTCAGGACTGGAATTCATATGAGAAGACCACGGGTCAAGAAATTAACTACAACAAAACATCCAACTAAAATTGAAAAGTCTGCTAAAATGGTTTTAGCATTATTGGAGAAATTTTTTGAGAAAGCTGTGTCCCCATCTGGCTAGAAAGGTTTCACTTTTCTATTATGAAATGAAATCCAAAAATCATGCTTTAAACTAGGAAAGAACACCCATTATCCATCAATTGCCAAATAAAAAGTCAATAAAAGATTGGAAGGCTAGCATGGTTTCTCTTCCAACTAGTTTTTTCAAACTTTTATTTCAAAAAAGTATTAGAATAGCTTCATGAGCTCAGCAAAAAGTAAACAGCAAAGCAAGAGATTCAAGCCTATATATTTTTACATTCATACATATCTACTTATTGCTTTTTACAGATAGAGAGAACTATTATTCAAAATAAAAATAAAAAAAAAAAAAACCAAAAGACTCCAATTCCAGAAAAGCTTTTACAAATAACAATTGATTTATTTATCGTAACAGATGCTAACCCATCTAATGAAACATCAATGTGAAGTTTATGCAACTTAGGTAAATTTTAAAGACTAAAGATGCACTAAATGATTTAGAAGATACTGTAAGAAACAGGGGTCATCTCCATTAAGAGCTGAGAAAATTCTGGAAATAAAATGCTCCTTTAAAAGCAGGAAATGAGAAGTTTTTCAAGGGCTATGGGCTGAAGCAGCAAGGAAAGCTGCCAAGTGCAAAAGTGCAAGTGATTAAGGATGATATCTAGCAGTGAAATTATGAAATTCTTTGCTTAGTTCAGACTGGGTAACTCTAAGTTGTGAGTGTTATAAAAAGACTAAATATAAGACACCACCAAGGGTTACTTGTGAAGCAGAGCATATTTCAATTCACTGTCTTTGCAGAAGCAACAAAAGTCAAAAGCCTACTGATACTGAGGTTAATTTAAAAAAGGGGAACTACAGAAATCTGAGGAAGTTTATTAAAAAATTAACTAAATAGCAACTAAAAGAGCAAAGCCTTCACTGACTGCATGAAGACAATTCACAGGGACTGGACTGGAGGTTCAGAACAAAATTGATCAAGGAAAAAAGAACAAGCCAGGTTTTAGAGGCGGAGTGAGTGGAAGTAAGTGGGTATCTCTCATGGGCTTCCATAAGTCATGTTCTAAAATAAAAGCAGAAGCCTCTAATTTTATGAGGTTAAATTAAAACACAGTAAGGCAGTCAGAAAGTATTAACATTATGTTTAACATTTGTTCTCGCTGCATTTGTTACCATCAAAGCCACTGCCGCAGTAGACTGGTCTGCTTTGATCCACTGCAACCATTTTGATGCTCCATTTCTATTCCTGTTAGACCACATTTTGCAAGAGCTAAATGCTGAATCTGGAATGCAAAGACTAGCTGAGAGATCTACACTTGACCACCATGTTGAGAAATGCATTTTCATAAAAATATCAATTATTTTGGTCATTTTTGGTGCATTTAATCAGTCATTTAATCAGTCCTCCAAAACCTGCACTCGCTTCTAATACGTTATTAAATGAAATATTGGGTATTGTTATAGGAGTGACCATTCTCCTAGTAATACAATATCAAAGAATTTCAGTACAGGACTGTTTCACATTAGATATTAGCATTTTCTTCATACTGCTTCTCAGTTTCATAAGCTTCTGCTTCTCTGAGCCATTTAAAAGGAAGAAAGAAAAAGAGAATAAAACACTGCCAAGACTGTGGGTGGTTACAAGCTAATTTTTTTCACGGAGTGTTTGACAGAGCACAAAATAGATTCTATTTTTGTGAAAAATACATTACAAAAGATCTAAGGTGCTGTTTGGGTTCCAAATCCATTAAATCAAGAGCTTGGAAATACCTACGTTTTATCCGTGTCACTAATACTAGTTACACAGTCTGAGCACTGAATGTAACAAAGGAAACTGTACACGACCAAGCAACTGAAGATCTGCAGTCAGGCAGCACAGGCCACTAGTAACTGCATTTAACACCTTTCAAGTTCTTGACTCTGCAAAGTAAACAGCACTACTAAACAACAACAACAAAAATCTCTTTAAAATTGTATTTTTACCACACTAGGGGCTTGACCAAGCAACATGGGCATGGCTCATCCAACAGACAGCGAACACATCTACATGAGCCATTCAAGCTCATAAAAAACAATTCTGTTTTTTAATTTAATGCATCTCTGTTTGCCTCCTGCTGGCTCAGGTATATGTGTTTTTTGCAGATACCTTCTAAACTAGAAGGTCTGGTTCAAACCTTGGAACAATCAGTGGGCAAATGTGGGCGTCAATCTGCTGCACACCAAGCAGTGATGAAAACAACAAATGAATTCAGAGAATTCCCTGTGTGAACTCGGTGAATTCCAGGCTTTCCCAGTGCACGGCAGTGTTCTGCTCCAACTCGAGAGCATGCAGGTTCAGTTTTTTAGCATGGTATGATGAAAACAAAAGTGCAAAGAACACATGAAGAGGGGAGAATCATTTGAAATAACACATAGATCAATCAACTATACAGTTGAAGGGACATTACTCTATGCCAAGGATTAGCTTCCCCTTCACTTCTAAAGGCTTCTTGCAATTTTGTTTCATAATAACCTTTCGATAAAGCCCCAGGAATCTTTTGTAATTCGCAATGCTAGGCAACAACTCCTACACGGAGGCTATCTGCTTCCCTAAACTAAATGGCATGTTAGTATTCCGTCTAGCCTAGGATTCTTAAAAGCAGCTTAACATTAGAAAGAGTGAAATCTGTTTTCGTGACAGTTCAGCAAGAATTTTTATTAAGCTTGTGTATTATAGCTCAGAGCACCTCCTATTTAAATTGACATGACTACTTACTGGTTGCTCACAAGCATTCAAAGACTTAATTCTGTTTTTTTTTTTTTTTTTTTTTTTTTTTTTGAATTTTCATATTTCTTCTTCAAATTACTTCAACTTTTTCATAGAAAAATAACAGGGGAAAGTAATCAGCAATCCATGATGCAAATTTTGGGTTTATTAGCAATACCCAAATGAACGCAAAGACCCCAGAAAAAGCTTATGCTAATCTCTGTATGCTGGGATATGGAGATTCACAGCCTTTGCCCAAAGAGTTTACAATCTAGAGACAGAAGGCATGAAAAAAAGGGCTACAGTAACACAACTGTAACCAACATCTACTATGGGGCTTAGAGCTTTGTGATGATCAAGTTACTTATAATTGGATAAACTAAATAGAAATATTCAAAAAGAAAAATAGAGCGTTTCAAGACACAGGAGAGTGGAAAACAAGGAGAATGTAGAATAAAGCAGAGAGAAAAAGGCTCTGTAAAAATTGGGCAAAACAACAGTTCATCAGTACAGAGCAAAAGGGGCTAATCACATCTACGACGTTCTCTGGAGATACGAAGGCCGCTGCTGTAGCAACTTCAGCATCTGCTCTTATTTGTCGCTGCCTCCTGCTGACAGTGTCCGCTGATTCCAACTCATGCCAGCCCTCGTGGCAGCATCTGAGAGGGTTTGGGGCTACTTTTGTTAGTTTAAAAGTAAATATATTAATAATCTTGCATTACTACACATAACGAGGTGAAGCAAATGCTTGCCTAAACATTTTAGTCCTATGTGAGCCTTTAGTAAAAGGTCTTGCCCACCCAATATTAGTTCTACCTACTAACACAATAAAGCGATAAAGTGACAAATTGAAGTAGATGTTTGTTTTAATACACAGATGGTCGGGGATCGGCGTGTTCTGCAGTTACATCTGCTGGTCAGCAGGCTACGAACAACCCTGGGAGGAGGGTTCCTACAAAAAGCTTTGCAGGGAAATCATACTTCCTTCCCAGCGCTTAAGACAATAATGGACATAATTACACCTGCCCAAGCAAAAAACTATTTAGTTTCGAAACACAGAATAGGGATTTTTTTTTAATCCAAAGTGCTACAGCATTTGCTAAATCTGCCAGAAATCACTAGTCTTTTCTGATTAACACTACTGCTGGTAGTTAAAGCAAACCAGAACTTAAAGCTCTGCATCTAGTAATGTGGACTCTCATTTTCATAGCAGGCAACAAACTCTCATAATCCCAAGTCAGCTGGACAAGCGGTGAGAACAGACGGCAGGACAGCCAAAGAAAAGCAGGGAATTTAGAAGTCTCTCCACACTGCCATGTAGAATATTTAACACAAACATAAATTATTCATTATTTTTCCATCTTCTGGGGAATTCTAGCCTTCAGGCAGTCTGGTTTAGTTACCTTTTGGCTAAGAACATGTTTTAGCTGTACGTGCCAGTCTTGCCAATAAAATGAACTTACACTCTTGAACCAGCTCTGAAAAATAAATTCACAAATCATGTGATAAGATATCAAGTGAAAAAAAATCAGAAAAAAACAGAGGTTCATTCATTTTTGTTATGGCACAGGATTTTGTAATATATTTCATAGCTTATATACATTTCCCCCTCCTCTAATAAGCAACAAAGCAGGAAGGCAAGGAGGAAAGACAGGCAGGGAGAGAAAAGACAGGAATTCTGCACTCTCTGGGAAGCGCAACTGTATGGAAACCAAAGTGCAGTGTAGCCAAGAGCTGAGATTTGCCATCATCACAAGTGAAACTACACAACAAATAGGATTGGGAACTATATGCATGCAAACTAATTCTGCATAAAAAATCCTATGATCTTCTCTATAGCTTTCAGCTGAAATGTATGCGTTTATAGATTCTGATTTGGATTAAGAGGCAAGGAACAGGCAGAATGCACCATTTGTTTTACATGCAAGAGGTATGTTTAACATTGAGAATATATAGATTTCTCTCAAATAACACCATTTTAAGAAATTAACATAATTCTGAAGTATCAATCTAAATGGATACTTTATTCAGAAAATAAAAATTTGAAGTGGGGAAAAAAAGACCAATGGAGAAAAGCTTTAGTTTAAGTCACCAGTTTTTCAACAGGCTTGATTTCTAGAATATAATCTAGATTGATGCCATACATGTATGTTATTTCTACGCTAAAAAATGAGTTTAATGTTGCTATTCGGTCAATTGTTTGTCATCTCTTCAACCAAAATGGTTATCCTCAACAAAAGTAACTCTCCATACAAATACATCGATTTAGAAGTGTATGTTCTATATCCAGCAGTACAAATTAACATTCTCATGCAAATCACAGTTCTAATTTGTAGATTTTGTTGCTTTTAATCTGTAATCACATGAATGACTACACACTTAACTCAGGGCCAGAAACATGATGTAAAAATCAATGAGGCCATGTAAGTAACTCTAGACAGTGGTATCTTAAACCACAATCATATTTCTCCTCTCGACGACACATCCAGGAACCTCAATGTGGGAATTCTGCCCGTGGGGCTGAGATTATTAGCAGCCCTGGCAGGATGGTTCATTCTGAAGTCATACGGGGAATACATTGGTGTATAGCTATATAAAAAGGTAGCAGGTGGCTAGAAAGGAGAAATTCCAAAGCAAATATATTTATAGGCAATTCTTCACCTACTTGCAATTGCTTGCAGGTTCCTCTGGAATTAAAAAATGCGATTAAGTTGGTTGTGACAAATCGTAAGCAAGCGGGCCTGAAGATACCACTGTATATATCCTGAGTAAAGAAATTGTTTCTTGAGCTGTCAGTCTAATACCATTCATGTGCATTAAACTCCCATTTCAAAGAGTGCTCACAAGGGAGGAGGAAATTGCAAAAAAGAGTAAATTGACTTGGGTCATCAAGGCAATAAAGCACCAGCACCAACCGAAAAACACTGGAAAATACAACTCTTAGTTATATACAGAGAGATTATATCAATGTACTATACTCATTGACTTAATTGTCATGGGGATTAATGTTGCCCACAGGGTGAGAAGCAAAATTACACACATTAATAAAATGAATGGAATATTCATATACCTCTTGATAAATCTCAATACGCCTCTTAATATTTCATGACCTATGATTTTTTTCCAGAAGTCGCTTAAGAACAGCAGAGGCCTTGTTTTATAACCAGATGACAAGTTTAGGGAAGAAGAAAATCAAGTCTCCCCCTGCTCTCCCTCATGAAACTCCAATTAAAATTCAGATTTTACAAAAGATTTATCTTAATGCATAAATGTCAGTGATACAGAAATAATTTTAACATTCTCATATGTGGTTTTTTTTTGGGGGGGGGGGAGGGGGGAGGGGAAATAGGGGGGAGGATGTGGGAGTGATGTTGGGGACTTATTAAATGCTTGTCCTGAGTACCACAGATCTGAAAGTCAGAGAATCACTAACTTAAGAACAATGTGTATGAAAGTGAAACCCAGCAAATATTTCTTACTTCCAGATATGCCTCAGTCTACAGATTATTATCGTGTCTTATTCAGGGGATATTGCAATGTCAAACAGCAGTAACTGATACAAAACATCTATTGAAAAATATGATTGCCTCAGAAGAAGCAGCGCATTCTAGACCAAGCTTTATACCATACTGATACTTGGTAAAGGAAATCATTGATTTTTCAGCAAGATACCATTTACCTGCTCATCAAAAAAAAAGATAATAATAATAAAAAATCAATCTATAGATGAACCCAAAATAAAGACTACAAAACTATTGTTTACAGGCAAGTTTTAGAAAGACATCTAAAATACTTATTTCAGAGTACTGATTCTTGAATCAGTGCTACATTAAATGAGGATTGCTACATGAACAATCTACTTGCATTCATCTATATCAACTGTTTAAATAAGTGCTTTCAGAGCAATAGGGGTATTTTTGTCAGAGACTCTTTAAGTATTTTCACCCAGCATCTTTCATACTGAAGACTCAATGGTGGTGACAGGATTCTACTATATTATAAAAGATAAAGATACTATTACTGCACACAGCTCTTACTTAGGTTATAAAAAAAGCAAAAGATAAACACAAAATATGGATCCTTGATGAACTGGCTTAAGGATGACAGAACACATCTTTTTAATAATGGATTCCCTAGGTAAAATTCTTCATTTTTAATGCTTTAGTTATTGAATATTTATATATAGAAACCGCCTACTATGTTGTTGAAAATATTTTTACACTATTACAAGGAAACAGATATTATTTAATGAACTCCCCTTCTCATTTAGTCTGGTGCTTCCATTATAAATAATTCACACACTTCTACCTATCCATATTCTGCATCACACATACAGAAGCATCATGTGTGTCAGGAAGAATATGCTAATAACCTAAAAATCATTAGCAGGCTCGGTATGGGATACTGGAAATTGGATTTTAAAATCAGTCCTTCACAAATTCGACCTCCCTCTACAGCCTACTATATCACAGAACCACCCGTACATCATTATTTGAACCTCTGCACAAAACACAGCCCACAAAGAGCAACAAAATGAATATTTGATTGTCAGAGATGGATAAGGTACCATAATAGGGAGTCTTGCATTCAATAGGCCAGCTATTTGTGATCGATTAAAAAATAAAATTAAAAAGTGTATATAAAAAAAAAATAGAGGCCCAAAACAAAAACATTCTTAGGACTTAACTCACTCAAAAAAAAAAAAAAAAAAAAAAAGCATTTTGTGAAGCCAAAATTATTGGTCAACAAAAGATGCTGGATCTCTCCTCAATATTTTGTTCTAGCACAGCACTAAAATGACCCATTTTCAGTGACTACTCCAGAAGCAAATAAATCTAGAAGTACAGCACAGACACGCCAAAACACAGCAAAACCCTAATGAAAAACACAGCTTTGTTTTCCTGCAGAGCATACAGAAAAATGCCTCCAAGTTTACTCCAGCTAAATGCTTGGGTAGCTCCGGGTTTGCACAGATGACATCTATAGTATTTATTTACCAAGACGGTGAATACATTAAGCTACCCCAGATGCACGCATACCCCTCTCCCTGCACATGTAACAATTTTGGGATGGGCTGGGAAGAAGGAGCAGCCAGGATCCTGCAGGCAACAAAGCTTGAGAGCAAAGGACAAGGCACCTGGATGGCACAGCCCGCGGCAGCACGGAGCTCTGATGTCTCAGGCTAAATCCCGCACACGTTTGCATGCGACGCGCACAAGAAGGGCCAGCGCTGGCACTTGCTGCCCCACGGAGATGCCACCGGTGCAGGCTCTGTCCTCGCGCTGTCCCCGCGTCCCTGCACACGGATGGGTGGTACAGCGAGCGCGCCCCTCCCCGCTGCAGGAGAGCACAATGAGCTCCCTGGTGCACACACGCATGCAGACACCTCCACTGCGGGCACACACACACATATAAATGTGTATATATATGTATATACACACACACATATATATAATATAAAGCGGGAGCGCCTCTCCGCGCAGACCCTGCCTCGGCGTACGCGCACGGCGGCTCCTGCATCACGCAAGCGCAGGCAGGAGGGGGGTCCCCTCTCGCCCCACGTCCCCCCGCGCGCAGCGGGACCACCCTGCGCCTGCAGCCGCTCGCTGCAGCCCCCCGAGCAGGGGCGGCCTCCCCCCTGCTCCCTGCACATACTGCATGCAGGGGAGCACCCACGGCTGTGCAGCCCCTACTGTGCAGCCCCCCAACCCAAGCCTGGATGTGACCCACAGCAGAGTGCCCTACATGTCCCCACTGCGTCCCCACTGACCCCCCACTGCCACCCTAGTCCCTACCACTGCACCCCCCACTACCACCTCAGTGACCCCCACTGCAGCCCCCGTTCCCACCTCAGACCCCTAGGGAGTCCCTCCACCACCTCAGTCCCCCCTCAACGACCGGCCACACATCAACCCCCATTGTCACCCCCCCAATACTGCCACAACCCAACTGCCACCCCAGGGAGCCCTCACTGCCACCAAGTGTCGCCGCCACCGCACCCAGAACGACCCCAAGGGCCGCCCCAGCGACCCCCTCCCATCTCCCCCTCCCCTCCTTGCCCCTCCCCACCTCTCCCCGCGGGGGCAACCCCCGCCGCGCGCCGCCCGCTCCCTCCGAGCCACTTCCGGCGCCGCCGCGGCCGGCCGCGAGGCTCATCGCCTCCCGGCCCCCCGGTCCTGTTCGCTGTTCGCAGGGCTTAATGCTGCATTGCTCCC
>JAWLRI010001115.1:532833-567949 GCA_034781795.1 Crypturellus tataupa
GGCCCGCGCCGGGGCCGCAGGCGGGGGCCGACGAGATCGACATGTCCCTGGGTAGGTGCGCGGGCCACGCCGGGGGCGGCCGGGGACGGGGTCGGGGCCGTCCCGCGCCCGCCGGGGCTTCTCGGAGCGGCCGAGCGCGAGAAGCGGGCAAAGTCGGGAAAAACTCCGAAACAGCCCCAAAAGTTCGCACTGAAGGAGGCCAAGGAAAGGAATACACAGGAGTTTGAGCAGGGAGATAGCCCGGCCTCGGGCCGAGCTCCGAGTGCTGCGCAGTAACTTCCGAGGGGAGAGTTACGTAAAGGAGCCTGGTACCGACATGAGGACATGGCCGTGGCCGAGGTGAGGATGTGACCGTGGCCGAAACGCAGGCATGACCATGGCAAAATGTAGGCCTGTCTGTCCGTGCAATACAGGCATGACGGTGCCCAAAATACGGGAATGACGGTGCCCAAAATACAGGCATGACGCTCTCGCGGGGTCGCTCGCCGTGCACACTATTTATAGCGCCGTGCTCGTGATGCTGGACGTGTCCCCGGCCGGCGTCGGCGCATGAGCGGCCGCCCCGCTAGTGGCTCCGCAGGCCGCGGATCTCCGAGGGCTGGTGGCCGCTGACGTCCCCAGCGTGGCAGGAACGCCGGCCGGCGCCTTGTAGGATGGCGTTGGCTTCCTAACAAAGCTTGAGTCATTTCTTCCTGGAGGCGAGGTGTTTGTAGGGTCATTTTTCACGGCCGACTCTGAGCCCGTCGCTGATGCAGACTTGTTTTTTTACGGTACCAGACCAGCCTGAACTAAAGGCAGGAGAGAGAGCAGGAGCCTTGGTTGAAGTGATGCTGCAGGAGTTATCCAGCACTTGTTAACGCATAGAGGTACCTTATATTGAGCTCCCCTCCAACTTTATACGGTGATAAAATCCTACTATCACTCCACTGACCCCATCAGTTAATGCAGAAACGTTTCTGTCCTGCTGAGGAGCACACAAGAGCCGCTCGCTGAAGAGCATCATACTGCAAAAAAAAAGACAATTTGGATACGGGGGTTTCTTGATGGAGGACAAGTGACATCGCTGCAGGTGTGATTTATCCTCTGTAATAATCACCCTTTGGAAGCTGGTAGCACTTCCAAACTTCCACTCCGGTGATTCCTTCGGGAGCTGCAGTCGCCTCTACCTGGGGAAAAGCCTGGTTTGGATGGTTCTGCCCTTGTTTTTTTTGGCAAAAGCTGAAACATTCTGCTGGGAGCCTAATAGATGTGATTTTATTATCGGTCGAGTATTTTTTGGAAGATTTCAGGTTTAAGGAAGAAATTGTTGGAAAATTTGAATCAATGAGATGTCCCTTCCTTTCCCAACACCTGGCTTCCAAATAGCTTGAATTAAAAAGACCCCACGTTGATTTCAAGCTGCCCTGTTGGGAACTCAGGGGCTTTGAGCCCAATTCACAACAGGAAGGTGAAAAGTTACAGGCAGATCTTAGGGGTTGATATTTCTCTCAGATTCTGCGTCCTGGGAGCTGCGTTGGGTTGGTGTGAGCAGGACGTGCTGGGTGTGTTTTGGTGCATTCCAGGCCATTTTGTCCCTGTTTTGTGGCAAGGTGGAGATGGTGACACAGAGGGGAGTGGTGGCAGCCCTTGCTCCAGATAGCCGGAGAATTGTGAGTCAATCCTGACCTGGGCCTTAAAATCCAAAGTGCTGCTGCTATTCCTGGTACACATTGCGTTTATTTGCTTGCTGCTTTTTGAGGTATAGAGGTTAATGGCTCCAAGCTTCATTCCATACCCCTGGGGGCTGGAAAATCCCTTGGGGGCAGCTGTGTTGTCTCCAGGAGCCCAGAGGAGACCATCCCACTGCCACCAGCTCTAGGGCTCAAATCCATCCCCTGCAGATCCATGCGGATGGTGACACGTTTTGACATAATTTGCTGTTCTCTAATCTGCAGCCTGCGGGAGTCAAGTAAATTGGTCTGATGCTCTCTGGCCTAAGCTTGGTCTTTTATTGTGGGGCCTGCGGAGCTCAGATCACCGCAAGCTCCGCGTCCATGGGAGCATCCAAAGGGAAAATCGATGTGTGTAGAAATGAGAGGTTTGATGCGTTTCCCTTTTGCTGTTTCGGATCTAGATGATATCATAAAGCGCCACAAGAAGGAGCAGAGCGGGGCCCCGGCGTCCGGGAACCGGCGGAGGCAGCAGGTGAAGAACAGGAATTGGGTGTCCGGCTACGGGCGGCCCCGCTTCCGCGCCTGGATGCAGAGGAATTTGCAAGGTACGGGAGCACGTGGGGACCCGTGTGGAGCACTGGGCACCTATGAAGCTTCAGCACTTCCCTGGAAAACATTTTGGCATAGCGGGATCCAGCTTCTCATTCCTTTTTGGCTGGCTCTCCTGCACACATCTAATAGATGCTCTTGCTCACAATTGCTTTTCTCTCGGCAACAATAGAATATCAGGGCCCTTTTTGAGCCCAAATTCACCCATTTCTCTTGCTTCCAGGCTCTTGTGAATTACTGATTCAAAGTGATTTAATATCTATTCTCTATTCCCTTCTGGCTTTGCATATTTTAATTATGTCTCTTCCTAATCCTCTTTTTTATTTTTTTTCCCAGAACACACTTAAATTGTCCCTTCAGTAACTGTCTTTGATAGCTCCATTATTGGAGCTAATTTGTCACTTTCACCAACGATGCTATTTTTATGATGATTTTATTTTATTTTTACGATGCCACATGAATACACGCTAATCTAGGTTCGGCTCCACTACCTTTTATCCACCAAACTGATCTGCTGTATGGGGTGCCAGCTTCAATTCTCAAAATTTCTCTTTTCTTTTTTTTTAATTACTGTCCAAACCTTTCCATTGACCATTTTGGTGGGTTTTGGCAGCAACATCCCTGCGTCCCCTGCTTCGAGGCTCATACGGAGCACAGGGCTGCCGGGAGCAGGTCCCACATGGTGGTTTTGCACACCCGCATTCTCGGTCTCAACCCCCTGTTGCCTTTCCAAGAGCAGCTCCAGTAGCTCCCACCAGAATGCTCATGATTTCCCTTTGCAAATTGATTCTTTTTTTTTTTTCTGCCAGAAAAGAAATAGACAATATGGTATTTTCCCCTGCACCCAGAGTTAGATAAATCCAGTGGATTATTTCATTGTATCTAGTCCTTAGGAAAGAGAACTTTTAAGTTCACTTGTATTATGGCTTTTGCTAGTCTTAATGTTCCGTAGGTTTGACTGAATTCAGCGCTGGGACTAGCAAATCCAGGAATTGAGCCTGGAATTCCCTGGGGCTTCCCTTTACTTCAGTTCTGCTGGGATGCAGCCCCCCGGGCCGGGATGCGATAACCGTTGTCAGAGCGGGGATCAGCAGAGCTCAGCGACGGCGGAGCAGGGTATTTCGCTGATTACAACTGCGAGGGAATTCATGCAAGCAGAACACGGTTATCCCTGCCAGCAGAACACGGTTATCCCTCCTGGAATTTGGTTTGAACCATCGCCCTGAGTCAGAGGGTTGATGCCCCTGCTGCTTTTTAATGACAAGAAATTCCCGTTTTAAGTGTCCTCCATGGAGAACCTGTCGGAGGCCGGGGCTTCTCCTAGGCTGGATGTGCAGAGGCGGCTCTTGGGCTTAGCACCGGCTTCCAACTGCTGCATCCAAACACGATGGGGCGATTTTCTCTCAACGCTGTGGACTTCGCTCCAACGTCCCTTTATTAACAAACACCCCGCAGGCCGTTTGCAGCGTGTCACGCTGCGAGCTCCACGTGCCGGCGCGGGGGCTCGGTCCCCAGCTGGCGTACGCGGGGTGTCCCTCGCAGGCCGATGTCCCCAGCGTTAGTTCTTGTCGTCAGCCGCGAGCTGCCCGAGCGCACGGCTGAGCAGAGCCTCGCTAATGCGAACTGACTGCCGGGGACGTGGGTTTCTAGCCAGGGCTGCCTTTTGCATCAGATCCTGCTATTGCACCAGGGAAATATCGGGCAGCTGAGCTCAGCCTCGCTTGTTGGAGGGAAAATGCTCTCCCTGGTGAGCTCCAGGATGGCTGCGAAGGGGAACAGGATGGGGAAAACAACCTGCAAGAGCAGAAGCAGGCAGGAAGAAAGGGACATGAAGGCAGTGTCTGGCTGCAGAAAATAGAGATTGCCTGAAATGTGGGTGTTTTTTGGGAGAGTGTCATTTGCATTCTTCCTGCAAACTACGTGCATCATTTACAGCATTGCATTATCCTGAGTGTCACCTATTGGCACTTTCTCTTTGCAAGGGGCTTCCTATGGGCATACCCTGGTGCTTGTCCTTTTTTAGAGCCCGAATTGGTTGTCACCTTTGCTTCTCTGCCTTGTCTTCCAGCGTAAGCGTCCTGCGCGGGTGCGAAACCACGTTACACCCTGGGGCTAGAGCCTTCATTAATCACTGCAGTGATGCCCCACGACAGGAATGTCACTGCTTCCCCAGAACACTTCATTTCTAATTGCTCCGAGTCATTATAAATTGCTGTGATGTGGGAATCGATGGTAGAGGATCAATACATACGTCTAACTGCTCTGCGGTTTATGTCACTGAGGTTCTGTAATGTGGTTTGCAAGGTTTCAACCACGTTGTATTTCTGCCCCCTCCAATTCCCTGCTTTATGCCTTTTCTTCAGCTATGCCCATACTAATGATTTATATACCCTGCATGTATGTATGCACATTTCCTTGAGACAGATACTTCGGAAATGTCTGCTTAATTATGCCTACAGAAGTTTATCATAGAGAGTTATTAGGTTATAATGTGGCTTGCTTCCCTTGGAAAAACTGAGCCACTTGCTGCAGAGCACTTAAAAAACGTAGAGGCATGGGGGAAAAAAGTTAAACATAAATGGGCTATTTTTATGTGCATATTGTACAGTTACTTAAAACAGCAGCAAAAGACACTCCGCCCAATATATGCAGCAAGTAAGTGAATATTGAGTTTAAAAAGCAGAAAGGGGAATAATTTGAGGCCAATCTTTGCTTATCAAGTAGTATAGGGTGAACTATTCCAGACTGCTGTGGGTTGGTCTTCTGGTTGCATATCTGAAAAGGCTTCTCCGTTTCACAGTTAATTCATGGCCATGGCAGTGCTGGCAGCAGTGACAGGTCTCCTGATGCGAGGGTTGCTGCCTTTATTAGGGGCAGAGTTGTGGAAGGCTTCACTCCCCTCTTTTCTTTCAAATTAAATAATATTTGTCAGTTCTACCTGTTATAGTTATGCTCGAGTGAGACGTTGGAAAGATCAACCTTTTTTTGTTATTGTTCTATGTAGCTGATTTACTTTCCTTGAAGAAATTACTGTGCTTCCTGCTTTACTGTTTATACAGATACTTGTAGATCATGTGAGTTAACCTTGTTAAGGCTTGGAAAACTGCTTTCTTAAATCAAATGGTGAAGGATGCTAAAACAAGGGTTTCTTTTCTTAGGACCTAACCGCTTCAGAAGAGGCTTTGGACAACAGCAGTACAATAGAAGGCAATTCCGGAACGCCGTGCCCGGTCCCAGGAGAAGAGCAGCTGCTGCATTAAATGGAGTGAGCCCTTTAAATCGCCAGGCATCCGCACAAGAGGTAGGGGGAATAATGAAGGTACAGCTGTTCCCAAACGCCGTGTTCAAATCAGCTCAATTTTATGATCCCGGATCACCCCAAAGAACAATCTACATAATAAATGTACAGGCACAGTCTTCTCTGTGCTTGCACACTGCATTTGTATGCATAGGTGAGCACATCACATATGCATACGAAACAGCAATTTTCCAGTTGGGTTTGTAAGCTTGAGGCTTGGTATATTTTTTACCAAATCTGTTCCAATGGATTCAACAACAACAACAAAAAAAAGGTTTTAAATATGTGTGGTCTTAAAAGGTTCTTAAATACTTCCGTGAAGACAATTTGCAAGTCATCTCACTATTAACATTTGCAGGAAGTACATTAGGATTCACCATTATTCTTTGTCCATGCAGAGCTTTTTCCAAGGCTTGTTGAAGTCAGAAGGCAGCCGGTTGTTGGCTTATTTTTAAGATCCAAGGGGTGGGGGAGAAGCACTTGCCATTAAAGTAATTAAAGTAACTTACAGCCTCCTTCTGAGCATCTCTAAAATTAAATTACCTTGGAGTAGAAGCTGGAAGCAGGTGGATAGTCCTCTGTGAGGACTCTGTTTTCTGCCCTGGTCGAAATGTGCTCAATTGGCAGGTCACTTGAGCTTGGAGAACTTTCAAAAAAACCACCAAAGTGGTGAACCTGATGCCACATTTAATGACTGTCTCCTGAGAGTATAAATAAGAAAGCCCTAAACTGAGCACGGATGGACCTGAAGTGTGGTTATTCCTGAAAATATAGACTGGGATGATGCAGGTTTTAGACTTGAGTGTGGCTGGATATTAACAGAAAGTAATTAGTTGCTAGGAGGCATAATTCTATGGTAGCTTCTGTTTTGCAGAAGTAAACCAAGCAGGAACAACATGGAAACATCTCAGTGCATAGTAAGAGTGTGAGGGTGGTTTTCCTAAGGAAATATGCTGGGGTAGAGCATGGAGCAGCTGTACAAGGAACAGCAGGAGGACCTACACCCCTTCTCATGTGCTGCATACTGCAGACCTCGATCCTGGCAATGTGCACATCCAAATGAGAAAGACTCGATGACCTAAAGGAAACGAGCAAAGCCATAAAGTTTGGCTTGTGTAAAATTTGCACTCCGCAGCCTTTTATTTTATTGGTATTTCTGCAGCATTAGGATGAAATGTTCTCCTTGTTATTTGCCTTCTCATGCATGGTAGCTGATGCGCATACACTGCTTGGTAACAACAGTATATAACAAACCCAAGTGTTGAAAAGAAACACTGCTCCGGAGAAATATTCCTGCTGTAATTGCAAAAGGCCATGGAGGAGAACTGGTTGGAATAAATTTCAATCAGGAGCCAGTTTCCCATCAAGAAAATATCAAAGGCAAAAAAAAAAAAAGAGAGAATACCAGCAATGTAGAGCATGCTGCATGGGGCTAAAAGCCCTTGGAAAGCAGCTGGATGGTGTTGCAGGAATCAGTGACCACGAAGGTCCCACCAGACTTGTGCAAACTTGTGTGGAGCTGAGCATCCCTCTAGCCAGGGCAGCAGGGGATGCCCAATAAACATGCCAGGTTTTCAAGCAGCGGTGGTTTCTGGTGGGCAGGACAGTCCCCTGCCATCGCCCTCCTGGCAGTGATGTCCCGCTGGTGACCGTCCCGCTCTCTGTTATTTTCCAGGGCACCAAGAACGAGGCTGCTTTTGCCCAAAGCGGCAGCGTGGGGCAGCTGGGGGCGCAGAGACGGCTGCCACCGGGCGCCAAGCGCTTCCGAGCAGCGGCTGCGAGCGGCCAAGCCGCGGGGAGAAGGTGAGATCTTCGCTAGCACCTGCATTTTCAGTGATTTCCTGGGCACCGTTTGGGGCTCCTGTCCTGTCTGGAACTGCTGCAACGGGGAGGACGCATGGGGCGATAGAAGCACCCCGGAGTGCATTAGGAAAGTGCTGGGAATGGAGAACCTGGGGGCTCGCAGCTAATGAAGCAGATATCAGACCCGTCATTTTATTTTTTGCTCTGATGTAATTCTATGAGGTCTCTAATAGAAATAGTTGAGAAGAAACAAAAGCTGTTGCTTCATCTGAGCAGGAAAACTAGTTCCTCTGAGATTCTTTGGAGGTGGAAAAACCTGTTGGGCTGAACTCAGTAACAAAAACCCCAAATACCCATCTCGTGCTTAGGGAACAGGCACGGGGAGGTGGCTCGGGGCTCATCCTGCTCACTGACATGCTCTCCTCTCTCCCGTGCGCAGCCGGCCCTTCGTGCTGAACCGGGGACCAGCCTTCCAGCAGAGACGGATGCCGCAGCGCTCCTCCAAGGGCAGCTTCCAGCGAGGGGTCAGTGTGGAGGCGTCTTCTGCACCACTCGTTAACCGGACAGCCCCTTGGTTCGACCAGCCCTTGCCCAGCCGCATCTTTGCACCCAAAAGCAGCTGGGAGGGATGGCCATTTCTAGCAGAACATCTTCCTAGGGAACGCTTTGCCAGGCAGGGCCAGTAGCTGTTTTTATACAGCTTAATGTTCTGGCATCTGGAAAATTAAACCTGGACAAGTAAATAGAAGTAGCTTTTCTTGTAGCTTTTTTTAAAAAGTTTTTTATTTCTTGTATCTTTTATTTACATTTACCAAATGAAACGGAAAACAACCTCAGTTCCTGAGAGGTGATTCTTTAATTGATTTTCTTTTATTTCACAGCAGACGGATGCAGTCGGAGAAGGGAAACAACCAAGGCTGAGAAGGTAATGGGAGAAAAAGGGCCTGCTGCAAACAGGGCTCGCTTGTTAGCGCTTGGCTCAAAGCTGGATGCGTTTCTCCCTCTTGGCAGGTGGCAAGTGAAGCCCAGCCCTGGAGCAGTCCTCACGGTTTCCGTGGCTAATCCTCAGGCGAGCCAGGCTAGCGGGTAAGTAAATGAGGTGATTTGTTAAGACGGGAACCCCACAGAAGCCATGGCAAATCCCTTTAGCGTTGCTGCAGTTTTGCTTCTTTTACATCAGAGCGGAATGAATGGTCCAGCCCCAAAACGGTTGGCAAGTGGTGTCTGTCTTTCAGGCTTATCCAAAAGGAGACTGTAATTGCTGTTGGTGCTTGTTCATTATCCGGGAATGGGCATGAATTCCATCCTCAGTTAATGGGGAAATGGGAGCACTGGCAGGGCATGATGTAGGAGCTCTGGAGGCAGCTGAGCCTCTGTGTGTGCAGGGGCTGGCACCCAGCTAGAGGGAGAACGGAGGGGAGCGAGGACACGTTGGGAAGCCCTGGACACCAGGGACATCCCCTGCTAGCTCTGATGTGCCCAAATTCCCTGCATTGGAGCTCAGCCTGCACCAGCACTGCAGATGTGGCCAGCAAAGCCCTGGCGAGCGCAGGGGCTCCACAATAGCAATATTGAGTGAGCTGACGTAGCCCGAACGGGGTCTTCACCGAGGTGCTTTTTCCCTCCGCAGGCCCGGAGCCAAGCGGCCCTTCCTGAGGAGCCCGCGGCCGCCGCCGCGGCTGCCCAAGCCCCAGCCCAAGGGAGTGATGCTGAGGTTCAACTTCCGCGCCATGGCCAACCAGGTAGAGGGAGGCCGAGGGGACGCGGGGCACCCTGCCGCGGCCACGGCGCTAACCCCTTAACGTCACGCTCACCGCTGCCGGGCTGCCGGGTCGCTTTATCTCACGTCAGCAGGGAGGAAAATCCCCGGGCCTGGTTGCACGGGTGGTTGACAAAACTGACAGCGCCCGAGAAGACTGTCCAGCATCTATCGACTCAGCCTGATTTTCCCCGTGCTGCTGGTCCCTCGTGGTGTCCACTCGCACTTGCTCCCACTGGGAGGATGCTCCGGCTCCTCCGGAGCCAGGGGAGGACGTTTTGCTGGTGCTCTGTGTGCTCCCCGCTCCACAGGGACGTGTGGCACCTCCTCTGGGCCACCTTCTCTCTTGGCCTGGGTGGCCTCCTCAGTGCCATGGGTGCCATGAGCAGGTCCTGTTGGCCGTGCTTCTTGTCCGGATGGTTGGGTCTTACTTGATGCCTTGTGCTCAGCTGCCGTCTGCTTGCTCCCATCCTTGCCGAGGATGCTCCGTGTGCCGGGGCTGGGTCCTGCTCGGAGGTTTTGCCGCCGCATGCAGTGTGGCGAGCGCCGTGTCTCCGTGCAACGAGTGGTTTTAATCAACTAACTGGCTGGGAAGCGCCGTCCGCAGCGCCGGGGGGCTGCGCTTTGCCGTGGGACTGACCGCTCTCCCTTTCCCCCGCAGACCAGCCTGACGCTGGATGAGAGATTCTCGGGGCTGCGGAATAAGCGGCGCTTCGCAGCGGCGAGGAGCGCGGGCCGCACGGTCACCATGCCGTAGCCCCGCGCGCCCGGCCCGGCGGCTGCTCGTAACCCCGGCGCCCGTAACGCGCGGCTCAATAAAACCCGATAGGTTTCCTCCTTCGAGATAGCTGCTTTGGCGAAGCGCCGGCTCCTTCCTTGCACCCTGGGCGAGCAAGCGAGAGTGCAGGAGGGGGCACAAGCGGAGCCCGCTTTGCTGCACGCCCCCTCCTGCAAGAGGAAGGGGGGTCCAGCCCCAGGATATGCCCCAGGTTTGCATCACGGGCACGCAGGACGGATGCCACCACCGAGGCTTTCCCAGCCAGGATACCTGCTCCGCATCCGTCTTCCCAGTGCTGCAACTAGGGATTTCCAGCGGGCTGGATCCGACTGTTTTCTGGCTCATCCCTGCAGCAGCCGGGGGTCTCTGCACCGTTTCCACCCGCCGTGACCCCCCGGACACAGCCTGTTGCTGCGCCCTCGGCTAGAACCGGTCACTGTTTGGTAGAGCGCTTTATGTTTTACACCGAGTGCCTTTAGGCTGGGCTTGGAGTGGGGAAATTATAGGAATTGGTGAAATGTGGTTAGTTTTTCCGAGCAGTCTTGTATGAGTCCAACGCACTAAATAAAAAAAATAATTAAAAAATGAAGTCAGATGTAGTGTGTGGTTATTCACCTTCCTTCTGCAGGGGATCGGGGGCTGCTCAGGCTGTGCCCACAGTTTAGCATTGCTGGAGCACCCCGGGAGGGGGGTTCATAGGCATCTTGTGCCACCTTTCCTGCATCTCTTCTGCTTTTAGCATTATCAGCAAACTACCGGGACAGACCCGGCTCTGAGGACATCCAAAGCAGGAGCACAAACCCATTTCCAGGCTCATTAACCTAGGAAAAGACATAGTCTCTTAATGCAGACTCTGTACAGCTCACCTGGCAGCTGAGTGAGAAATGCTGTCCTCACAAATGACAGCAGCTCTAATTTCAGTTGCATCTTGGCTGTAAATTTTGACAAGAGATGGCAGGCTCGCTCTAAAAACATGCAAACTTCTTGCACGAGTTTGCAAAGAGATGGAGCCGTTCACCAGGGAAGGGGTGAGTGGTTACTGTTAGCAGGGTGCTCGAAACATGCCCTGATAGTCTCCAAGCAGCTCTTTTTCAGCCCTTTTCCACCTTATCTTAGTTTTAAGGATTCCTTCCATTAAAACTGAGCACTTAATGATAAAAGCTACACTTTTTTTTTCCTTTCCAGCTTGATTCCCCCAAAGGGCCGCGTGAATTTGCATGAAGCAAAGGTGGGAAGCGCCGTCTGCCAGGTTGGTTTTTCCAGACGAGCTGTTTGCCCTCCTGTGGGATTTGGGAAAGGGGGACAGATTTAGGCAGCAGGAGCAGCACCGCATGGGCAGGACACCGGTCCCCTACCCAGAAGGTGGCAGCAGCCTCCTGTCCATGGAGCCCCCGCTGGGGGACACAGGGAAGAGGCAACTGCGCATCCTGCAAAAACAAAATCCCTGTTTTATTTCATTTGCTGGGATTTCCTTCCCCACCTGCTCTTTGCGATTTGCTTTGTTCTGTTTGTGTGTGTCCCCAAGTGCTACATCGCAGGACACCAAATAGTCTGTTCTTACCTTTAAGCCCTTTGCAGTTATTAGACGGGTGATACAGTCTCCCTTGCTCCCTTCTTTTTTTAGGGAAAAGAGCCTTGGTGCATCCCAGTGTCAGGGAGCTGCTCCCTGCCTCCAGCTGCTTCCTTGCTACCTTTCCCAGCTCTGTTCTACCTGTGATCATGGGGTCATGATGGTATTTGAGCTGGGTTTGTACCAAGGCTCGGCTTTGTTTTCTGTTCCTCTCCTCATCATTCCTCACATTCCAGTTGCTTTTTGACCCAGAATAGCAACTGCAGGAGGAAATCAAAAGGCACAATTATACTTAGTCCTTATCTATATACTTGAGCTTTACTAGTTTTGTAGAAGCACCATCCAGAGCTTGTCCTTATTTCTTTTTTCCCTGGAAAATGACACTGTTTGGGTTGTTATGTCCTTAGCTAGCAACACACCAACCCCAGGTATGTGGTCAGGGGCCAGGGCTGTCCTGGGTTTAATGTAGTTCACAATTTAGCAGCGCTTTGTCTTGCCCTGTTCAATATGTCGAGTCACGAGGCTGTGATGCAAACAACATGGCACTTCTGGAGGGAAAAGGGATTCTTGTGCTGTGCTCCCTGCAAGATGTGCTGCTGCTGTATTTATATCAGCTCCAGCAGCGTTCATTAAAAATAGATGGTAATTGCAGCACTTTTTAAGCAAGGCGATAACAGAATGTAGCCATAAACAGAACGTGAAAATGTAGCAATTTCCACCCAGCACCTAGCTTTAATGGAAGGGTTTATCTTCTAATTAAAGCCCCCTGATCGCATCTTTCTCTGTGTGACTGTGTTTGCTTGAAAATAGACTAGGTGGTACAGAGCGTACGTATTTTGAGATGATATCTGCTCCAAATTACAAGCTGGTTCTCTGCAGAGCTGCCCTCTTACTGGCCTGTTAGTGCTGGCCAGGAAAAAAATATAGAAAATGTGGTGAATTGAGGGTGGTTGACATGCTGGTGCACAC
This sequence comes from Crypturellus tataupa, assembly GCA_034781795.1. Lineage (NCBI taxonomy): Eukaryota > Metazoa > Chordata > Aves > Tinamiformes > Tinamidae > Crypturellus > Crypturellus tataupa. The sequence goes on from JAWLRI010001115.1 coordinate 545,272, forward strand.
ACATGTGTGCACACACCACGATGCACGCGCAGACGAGGATGCATGGACCACAGTGCATGCACAAGCATAGTGCATCGATGTGAAGGTTTGCAGTGTATTTGGCCACTTCCTAATTTATAGCTGGGTAATTTCCTGCTCATTCGGCTGCTGAGCGCTGCAGATACCTGGGGCCGGGGGCAGAGCCGCTGTTATCTCAGCTGCTGCTTTCCTGCTCTGCCACGGGCACGAGGAACATCCAAGCACCACGGGAAGGGGAGGGAGGCTGGGAGCAGCCCCCGGTTGTTCGGGATTCCTAGGGATGCTCCCACTCAGCGGCTGCATGGGCCTCCCTGCCCATAAACTCTTCTCAGACCGTATCTTTCCTTGAATGCCCTCGCAATGCTCTCTAGGCTCTTCTGAACGTCAAGCCCAAGGTAAAAACTCATCTTTCCTTAGCGCCAGGAGAGAGAATTTCTTTAAAATAGCAAAATTTCTTTAAAATACCTAGATCTAATCATTTTAGTGGCAAATATTATTAAGTTTTGGTTGCTCAGCAAGCCTCCCTGGGCTGCCCAACAAAAGCAGGAATGTCCTCGTGAAGATGCTGTGTGCCACCAAGGGATGCTGCTGGGATCAAGCATTTTTATATCGGCTATTAATTATACACCGGCGTCCTGACAAGACGTGGGACATTAAATCTTTCTGCAGCTTCTTTTGTCTCTGTTTTATCTGGTTTCCCACCCGTTTGATAATTTATGGTGCTGTTCCACCCCATGGCAGAGCCTGCGTTATAAAGGTCCCTTCCCAGTGGCTGTTGTATCCATCAGTTTGTTTGCTTCTCCTTCCCTGTCAACCACAGGGATCCATAAGCTGCATATGCCCATCACAGCTCTGTCAGGAGAGAGGGAGAAGTTAAAATATATATATTTTAAACAAATATTCAGCCAATGGCAGCGTGGCATTTATGGCAAGACCCATCTCTGTGGTACCCATGGGCTTTGCAGCAGCCAGAACTTTTCTGCCCAAGCCCAGACGATAGTTTTGGATGGTGCAAAAATGCCCCCCGCTCCTGCTTGCTGCTGCACAGGCAGTGAGAACTTCGCATGCGTCAGGGCTTTCAGATAGGTCCCATTTTTGTGGCATTTTAACCCATATTTAGACAAAAACATTAGCAAATGTCTAGTGGTCACTGCGTTCTCTTTGACTCAGTCCTGCTGACACGGATTAATCATGCTTACTGAACTATAGAAATGCTCGATAAGTTTTTCTTTCCTTTTCCCCCACTTTTTTTTTTTTTTTTACACTCAGCATTCCCAGAAATTGCTGGTTTTGTTTTAAAACAACTGACAAAGTAAAACACGCACAATGAAAGGGAGCGAAAAGATAGCGCCACGGGGTATTTTTGCTCAAGTTGCTAAACCGTATCAGCACCGTCAATAAATTTTCTCACTCCCCGTGCTAAAAGTTGCGACATTTCGGCCGCAATTGTGTTATTTGCTTATGTTTTTAGAAGCGGCTTCTGGATGGTCTCGTGCTTGCGGCCAGCGCTGCCCTGACGTGGACTTTGTGCTGCTTTTTGCGCCGGATGGGTCAGCAAGTGCGTGTTGAATGTTATCATAAGAGCTGGATTGTAAAGTGGTGAAATCACATGAAATCACAGGCTTAAGAGGCACAGCTCAGCTCGTTCCCATTAGAACAAGCTCGAGCCCGTACTCTGCTGATGACATTTGACAAGAAAATCTGTTATTTTCCAGCAAATACCGAGGGAAAGTCAAAGGCGAGGGGTATTTTTCATCATTAGATCCCGTCCCTGCACTTTCTCTCTGCTCTGCCCAGTAAACGCAGAGCTTGGATGCAACGGGAGAATTCACGCACACGAGATGTGAAGATTTTCAAGCTCTTCAGCAGTAAAAACCCTCCGAGGCTGCAGCCCAGGTTGTTCAGATGCAGCTCCGCTTGAGCCGCCACTTGTTACATTCCAAGCCCTTTTCATTGCACCCTCCTAGCTACTCTGCATACGACTCAGTTTATTATCCTTAACGAAGCCACTTCCAGCTCTTCTCTTAAGGCCACAACCCCCTTTGCTCGCTGGCTCCTATCTCTCCAAAGCCCAGTTCACGGGGCAGCCCGTTTTCTGCTGGCACCGGCCTCGCCGTCACTTTTCCCATCATTTTCTAGCTCCAACTGCCACTCTGTGCTGCACTGGCAGCTGCGGTGGCTCCGTTCTCTTTATCCCATAAATGTGTCAGCAGATCTGAGAGAGCAAAAGCTTTTCTGTGCCACCAAAGCCAGCCAATGCACGGCTGCTTTCCTTTCACATAAGTACAATTTGCTAGAATTTAGCAATGGTTGTTGAAAAGGGTTTGTGTCTCCATTCAGCTCTTTTTTTGGTCTATTTTTAGGCCTAGAATTTAGTGGTAACGCTCAATTAGCTTTAAGTGTCTGGCTGAGCCTGAATAAGAAGTTCCTTGCATTATCTGTTAGAAGCAGATCATTTGCTTCTTATGGCATTCCCCAACCAATGCAAGGATTTCACAGCACCTCTTACGTTGTCAAGTTTATTGCACTGCAAAATCCTTAAGATCTACTGTTTGCATATCTCAGTCTTCACATAGCTGCTTTTATATCTTGTATAGCTAATCCATAGTAAAAGTCAGGGGTCTATATTAGTATTTAAGAGAATGTACTAAGTGATGTTGCTTTATAGGCTCATAGATGTGCAGCTGGTGGCAGGTTTGGATGCGCCTTGTGTGCATAAGGGACAGGCAAGTGACATCTCTGTCCTGATCGTCACATACATCAGTGAGAATCGCCTTTCTGGCCTCAAATTCAGCCCCGAGCAAGCTCAGGGCTGAACTGCGACCCTCTCCGCAATGGGGACGGGGACCAGAGCAGTGTCCGTGCCGCAGCGCTGCCACCTCCAGCCCCAATTAGCAGCTTTCCGGAGAGCCAGGGCTGCTCTGTCCCCAGTCGAGCTGCTGCTGCTGGATGTAAGAGCCTTCCCGCAGCCTTGCCCCAGCGCAGAGCGGGTCAGGAGCGCGTGTTCCCAGCAGCGCATCCAGACAGGGAGAACTTGTGCTTTGTTCTGTAATAAGACGGACCCAAGGGGCTAATTAGGCAGGGCTTGGCCACTAATTGCGTAGCAACCCCGCTTGCCTCCAGATACCTCGTTACGGCAGTCGCCCGGGTTTGGTTCGTGTCATCGGTGGCAGGAATTTGGGCGGCAGCCAGATCTGCCCGCAGCATTTGGAGCCGGCAGCTCGCGCTGGGCGAAGCAAAGCACGAGATGACCCTGCTGTCCCTCCTGCCAAGGGCCATGGCCACATCAGGGCACATCCAACACCCGCAAGATGCTGCTGGGCACACAGCGATTGCCATTTGGTCCCCACCAGACCCAACTAGCCCAAGGGAAAGCCTAGATAGAGCCCATTAGTTCTGCAGGCTGCCGAACTGAAGGGGAAATTGGGCAACATTTTACTTTAATATCAACTGCAATGCTCTTCTGCCCCATCCTCGTAGGTTTTCACCCTAAGCTTTTCTGCAAGGTGACCTGCACGCTCAGGACGGCGCTGGTTTTGGTGCAGACCAAAGGGTGTAGATCAAATATTGATCTACAAAATAAGTCACTCGTCCTGAGTAAACGTGAACATGTTTTGCTGGGAGGCCGTAACAGCTGGCACCCATTTCTACAGGCATTTCTCTTCTTTCAACACATCTTCCCCTTCAAACCACATGCAATGTGTGTTTGCCGCACTTCCCCGGCTCTCCTTGGTGCCGAGGAATGCTATTTTCCAGGCGGGAATGATAAGCCCTATCATAATAGGGGAAAGTTGCTCTCGGAGTGTTACCACCTGTACCTGATTACCCAGGGGAGTCAGCACCGTTTCACAAGCAGCTGGAGACACTCAGCCTGCACCGTGCTCCGTGTGAGATAGTTCGTGGCTCCAAGATGCACCCTCAAACAGCTTGAAAACTTCCTCATTACGTGATGGAGAGGGAGCAGCTCTGCTTTTTCGAGAGCCATTAGGTTCCCAGTAACCTTGAACCCAGGCGACACTTTCAGTACATCATTAGTGTCTGCACTGCTTCTCCAGTTGCTCTGGATAGAAAGAGCGTAAAAATATGGAATATACCAGCAAAACCTTTATTTCTTGAGAAAAACCCTTCCTCAGCATGGTCATTGCTCTGGGTTTTGCTTGGAAAGATCCCTGTGGAGCATCCCAGGCCCATGGTTGTCCAGGTTGGTGGGATTTTGTCCCAGAATATCCACGCAGCTATGGCTTGTGGCATGAGGGATGCTCAGAGCAGCCTTGAGGTCCCTCCGTTTGCAGTTACACAGGCTCCAGGCTTGAAAGATGCTAACACAGCTCAAGGAAACGCTGCACGCGCTGAGGTGGACAGCGTTAGAGACATTAACAGCCCAAGGGATTTGTATAAAGCCAGTAAGTCCTCCCCTAAACAAAAAAAAAGAGGGAAAGGTTGCAATGTCAAATTCCTGTGGGAGAGAAGCTCGCTTGCTAACTCGGCCCCTTATCTCCATGGCCACAAAATGCAGATTGCAGCCTCTAGCAGCGCGGAGCTCCGGTTTCCCGGCCGGGATGAATCATCGCGCTGGAGGCTCCGCGGCAGAGCCACCCGCTCCAGCTTCCCCCTTCGGCACCACCGGAGACCGCACGGGCCTTTGGAAGCCCCGTCCTGCAGCAGCTCCGCAGCAAAACCATGCAGCGCCATAGATCCCTGAGTCCAACTAACGCGCTCCATTCCCCATGGCAAGAACCTCTGGACAGAGCCAGGCAAACAGGATTGCTTTAATCCCAGGGCAGCGGTTACTCTGGGGAGGCAGCTCCATTCATGGGGAACCTCTATTTTGTACATCTTTACTAAAGGCAGGGTTAAATGCTTTGCTAACTGGGCGTATTTTTCTGCTGCTTTTAATTTGCTGCTGATTTAAACGGTCAGGACTGAGTTTTCCATAACATTTTCCTCCGAGAAATCGGAAAGCAAAATCTACTACCACTAAAATTCCATGATCTCATTAAACTCTGCTCTGCCAGGGTCTACCTCAGCATTGCTGCAAGAAACCTGGCAGAAAAAGGTGCACCAGGTAAGGCCATGGGCAGAAAAAGCTGGAAAGAAGATTCCAAGAAATTCCAGAGATTACGAAAGCTCAGAGACTGAACGAGACACTAAATCTTAAGCTGAATCAAGGCCAGTTCAATCTACTTTATAATAAGCAGCACCAATTTCTAAATAAATAACAGTTCTTAGTAGATTTGTCCCCTTTTTGGCTGAACAATAATCGAATCTGGTTCAAATATTGATCCACAAAATAAGTCACTTGTCCTGAGTAAACGTGAACATGTTTTGCTGCGAGGCCATAACTGAATTATCCCACTGCTTTCCTTACAAACCCCTTTTCCCCAGTCTTGGCTGACGTTTACCCTTAAAAAGGAAGCAAAAGTCATTACTCTAAACAATAGCCTTGCTAGACATCATCTAAGCCTTGGAGCAGGAGATCCAGATTTCTTTGCTGAACTTCCTTGCCAAACCAAGCTTAGGGTTCTTTGACAAAACTGCTGCTCCTAGGTTTATATTTTGCTTTTTTTCCAGTCATGGTTACCAAATCCTGTCATTTATTTGCATGGAAATAAATCTAAACTTTCCTTCAGTTAGTAAAAGTCTTTTTTTTCCTTTTTTTTTTTTTTTCCATGGATGATAGTTACATTTAATTCTGCAAGCTCACAGGAAAGTCCATCATCAGCTGCAAAGTCCTGAGCCGTGATGATCCCGGTGTCCTGGGATGTCATTTGCTCAAGGGCTCATTTTAGGTCTTGCCAAGGTCTCCAGGCAGGATTCCTCATCCTTCATTTGTTTCTATATGGATGTGATTTCTTAGGGAACACATTAGTCCCACAGAAGAGCGTTGTCAATGAACACTTTTAGCCATAACATTCCGCAAAGCGCAGAGAACACTGGAATGATAATTCCCCGCTTGAGAATGGGCCAAGGACCCGTAAACAGCAGTGCAAGGGGATGTACATGGACTATCGCATCCCTGACAGGGCCCGGGTGTCTGGGATTCCCAGGACAACACCAGCTTCTGCGGGAGCCAAGGAATAACGTCAGAGGAGGCAGCACATGATAACAGCGTTATCCGCAAAACTTGGGAGCGGTCGGTTTTCCTGGGAGCACCATGAGTCAGGTAGGCTGCAAAGGGCTGCCCTCCAACATTGCTGCTAATACTACTCCAAAATAGTATATTTTTTTTAATTCAGATTCATCCAGATTCCAAACAACTCCCAAATCTCTTATTGCCTGCAGATCTGGTGAGGGAATAGCAGCTCTGTCCCAGAGCATGTTGCTGTTTTGCTCCAGGGATGCCATGTAGAGAAGTGTTCCAGAACCATATACCTGGGGAAAGGCCAGATTGGGGCAGTTAGAGAGGAAAAAGAAGGTCTTGGCCTGTGGTGCTTTATAATGATCTGCAAATGAGGGTATGCAAACGAGGAGCAGTGTTTACAAGCTGAGAGGCCCAGGTGCTGAGGTGAGAGTTGCTATTTTCTGCATTAGTTCCTGCTCCATCTTCTTGCAGCAAGTTGCTGAGCAGGTAGGAGAAAGTGAGGATCTTTTTGGGGGCTCCCATGTCTGTGTCCTGAGCTATTGGGGAGCCTGTAAGAGTGGAGAACTTCTTGACAAAGGGCTTGGTTCTGGTTTAGCAGGGCTGTTGGTAGGGCTTCATCCTGCACTTCCCATGGAGAACGTTGTGGGGAGCTCAGAGGTTCTCCTCGAGTCCAATGCAAAGTGCCTCCTGGATGGCACCTGGGAGAGGTTTAGCTCTATATAGAGCATAAAACAGCTGCTCTCAAGGGAAGATGTGACTATAATTTGCCTTTGCATTATTTATGTCCTATATTCATTACAGTGAGTATAGCCCAGGAGTGTCCGCTGGGGTCTGTGGCTGCGGTGCAGGGAGGTGTCGGGAGAGGGAATGTGGCTTGGGCTCCCTCGGAATAACTTGGGCTATTTCAGGATGATCAAAGCACCCAGAGTAGTTACAGCCCTGCTTTGACGTCCTTGGTTATTTTTGATGCGTACTCGTCTACAGGACATGTCACATCAGAGGTGGGTCCTGATGGCCCTGTCCCCTTCAAGCTGATGCAATGTGGGGTCCTCTGAGCGCTGCTGATGCTGCTGGTGTTGCCTCTCTGCATGTGGATGAGAAAAAATCTAGGTTAAAATGCGTGAGTTATGGTAACCACCTGCTCTGAGCTCTTAATAACGTCCTGCTCCTTAGAGTCCCGCCAGGGTCACCAACCCTTGGCTTCACCCGCTGCTTTAAGTGAAATTCCATTGGGATCCAGAAGCTCATTTCTCTTCCGAGGGGAAGGAGTGTGTGCAGCACATAAAAGGCAGCCAGGACAGACTTAGACTCTCCATTTTTATGATGTGGAAAACTATAGGTTACTGGTGTTTCATTGCTCAAAATGTCAGATTTGATTGAGTGTTTTTTTTTTTTCCTCTTAACACATTTGGAGTTTGGCTCCTGTGTCCATATTTAGGCATCTGCCCAAGTTGTAAGAGGACCAAATACCCAGAATCTCCCACCAAAGTCAGATGGGGTGTTTTTGAGGTCGAGAGAACAAGAAGATTTCATGTGTGTGTACATATACGTGTGTTTGTGTATAAAATATATATTTATGTGTATGTATATTCATAAAAGCACTAACTATAGATAAGGCTCTAACGTTTGACTCTTTAATTATCCCACCTATAGTCTAAAGGCAACTTGCAGTTGTCCTTGGAAAATTGTTAGGATGTTTCTCAGCTCTCCAGCTGGAGCAGAGTTATTTGCATCCTGGATTGATTTTTCATCCTTAAAAGAGGTTGGGAGAGGACAAGCTGTGAGCTAAAGAATTTATTTCATCGTGTAAAAACAAATATGAAGTTTTTTGTATCTGCATCTGTATCTTTCTTCAGGCAAACGCACAGTGTCCAGGTAGTTCTTGGCATTTATTGCTATTATAATTTGGTCAGTGTGAGTCTGTATAACACATAAAAGTCATATTGTCTTTATGCCTTTGCCATCATCATGCTTGCACATCCCAATTCCATAAGTGCTAAAACACTTCTGCTTTTCCCGGGAAGATTCCAGGCAGGTCCAGCGGAGATAAATCATAGTGATGGAAACGACCTGGCCGCCGTGAGCCCAGTGCTGTGCCCGGTTCTTGGAGCCTCAACAGCCACATCAGCATCCACATCAGCATCCACATCAGCATCCCTGTATCCCAGGTCCTGGTGGAAAAACTAACGCTGTCGTGGATGAGCAGCAGCTGGAGGCTCTCGTTGAGGGATGCTGCGTGCATCCCCCAGGGCTGAGCATCCTTCAGCCGCCTCCATCCTCCGCAGTGGGGAGAATCCAAGGATGCCGCTGCCTGCCCTGCGGAGCGGCTCCTCGGAGCCCGCTGCAGCCATCCAGCGCGTTGCTGCCGCTTCAATCCGCGCTGCTGACATCCCGTGTGCTTCTTCAGAAGGCCTCATAGCTGCTGCATTAAGTCAATGTAAGATCCGGTTTTAAAGAGCTGCGTTCGGCCAAGAGGAATCGCATTACCGAGATCCAAGATAGACACCGAATATTCATCTCAATTAATCCCTGGCCTCCGAAGAGACAGCGCGGATCCAGGGAAGAGCGTCCCTGGGAGCCAGCATGGATGAGAGACATTTTCCAGAGGATGTGGCTAGAGCAGAAATTCAGAGCTGTGGAGCAGAAGCACAGCTGGGTGTTGCCAGGGAGGCTGCAGCGTTTTGCAATAGGATATGAATGATTTTCTCCCTCTTGTGCCACTTTACCCCTGCTTTCCCCTGCCCTATCTCACATTTGTGCTCTGAGCCTCTAAGAATCATGAATTTCCAGCAAAAATTCTGCTGGCACAACCCCCCTTGGAAACATTATTGGAATAATGTTCTCTCCAGCTCTTCATGATTTATTCCAGCTTTATAAATCAGACTGGATCTGCTGGAAATGGGCTCTGGAGCCACTCCAGAGGTTCTGGGACCTTCTGATGAACACAGTGAGTTTTGCCCACTTTTGTACTTGACACATTTTCACACAGATTAGATATTACCTGCACGGACTCGTACCTGGCTCCTGGAAAGTGTTTGTGCGTGATATTTAAAGAAAATCTGTCATCAGTGCCAGAGAATCCAGATCAGGCCCGGAGCTCTTCCTCACTCGGAGGCGTGTGAGGAAAAGCACCATTAATATTAATAATAATAAATTACACAGGTTCCACTGCTGCTAAAAGGAGGTTGCTGAAAGTCCAAGAACTGCCTGTCTGAGCCAAGTAGGCAGCATTGCTCAGGGCTGGTGCTGTGCACGTGGGTATATTCCAAGAAGAAGGAAAGGATGCAAGATGATATCTCTTGGAAGACATTAATACAGGCAGCACAGCCTCATGGAGCAGCTCCTGCACTCGACCTGCAGAATATTTTGCAAAAGGCCCTGCTTTCAGTAGCCCTTGAAGTGATGGGGAAACCTATTTTCTTTCTGAATTGTTTCAGTGGTTAATTCCATGGTTAGCTCTCTGCATCTTAACCCGAATTTGTTCATCTTAGGCCGATCTAAGAAGAGTTTGTAAGGACTGTGGTTAAGTTCCATTCCTTCTCTCGGACAAACAGATCGCTCTGCTTGATGCTCTCACTCTAAGGTACATTTGGAAATTTTAAGTAACTTCTGCATCTCTTTCAATGCATCCAGCATCCTGGAATATGATTGCACTGGAATAGGAGGTGCCAGATTTAGTTTGCCTGCATCTTCCCTCCCATCCCTCAGCTCTGTAAGGCAAATTTCTCCTTCACGCACAAGGGACATCTCTGCAGATGTGGTAAGTTCAAGTCACCATGAATTAACTTGTATAAGAAAATACCAGTATGAGCATGGCTGGATTGACATGTGTGACTAGCAGAGAGTCATTTTTATTTCTGAAGGCCTTTCCACTAAAAGTAGGTGGGAAAAAGCATTTTAAACTGAGAGCTGGGACATGATGCTGAAGTCTTGAATCACCTGAAGACCAGGTCTAGACTTGCAGCAGCCTGGAAAGCACCGTGCTCTGAGCCCAGCAAAAGTCCCCTGCTGTCAATGGTGCGGTTAGGACTCTGTTTTGGTCTTATTACCTAAGGAAATATTCTGGAACAACAAGATTACCCAGGTCTAACAAACCCGTGTGTCGTCAGCTCCTCGTCACTCGCTGTTTACTAACAGCCCTTCTCAGTTCTTCATGGGATGGAGCTGGTGAGGGAGCCAGCACCAGCCTACCAGGATATGAAATACAGGGCAATGTCCTGTGTGGGCTGGAGACATGTGTGGTCCTTCCCCAAAGGACCTCTCTTCCCTTGGGAGCAACGGAAACTGCCTAAGAGGTTGATGAGGTTCAGGAAAGTGCTCGCCTGAGAAAAGCACTAGCTGCTCAACAGCAGATTTTGAAGCTTTGCAGTCTCTTAATGAGAAGCAGGGTATATCAGCATCTGCAGAATTAGCTTGTGCTGATCTATCACTTCTGAATCTTTTTTTTTTTGTATATTTATTTTTTTCTTCTCCAGAGCTCCCTAGAAAATGCACCTGCTACTAGCATGGCCCCTTCTTGGTGTTTTCTGTGTAGTTTCCCAGCTCGGGAGGAGGCTGATGTGCTTTTAGGATTGAAGTTAAATTAAAAAATTAAAGTTTTAAGATTAAAAATAAATAAATAAAATAAAAAGTTTCTTCTTTCGCTGTGTCTAGGACATGGAGTCCAACCTTAGGGCACTGAGATCCTCCAATTCAGCCCCTGCAGAAGGGCTCTGCCCAGCAGAGATTCTCCCTCTTGCAGATGCCAAGGTGTTGATATACCCACGAAAACCTCATGTTCGAGCCTGGACCCACATTTGTGAACTAGACATTATGTCCAGCAGGTTTTATAGCAGCCTGCAAGAGCTGGGAAGGGAGCAAGCATGTGCTCCTGCTGACTGCACAGAGGTAGTAGGAATAGGAGAGGAAAAAAAAAAAGAAAAAAAAAAAAGGAATTCTTTCATTATTTTGAGCTTCATATGTACACATTGAGCTCATATAGCAAAGAGTGCTTCTCTCAATTCATTTTTCCTCTTTTTCCTCCCGCACTCCCGCCCGGGCTGTCCTCAGCATAGCAGTCAGCCGAGCATCCTTGATGATTCCTACTTGGTTCCGGGTGGATCCGGCAGCCCCTGCGGATGCTCCGTCTCGCTCCCTGGGAACACGGCCCCTTCCTGATGAGAAATGCTCCTTGCAGCAGCCAGCCAGCTGCTTACGGCATCACCGCAGAAGAAACAGCTGGATGATGCTGTGGTATCTCCTGGAAGGGCTTCCCTGGGGTTAACCAGTGATGTTCGGTTTCCTCGCGCTGAGTTTTGCTCTGTACTTGGCCTTTCTTGCACTTTCTGAGTGCAGAGAGCCCCCAGGCCTGACGACATGGAGATATTTTGCTCAGCCAGCACTGAATCTCATCTTAAAGTGTCACAGCAAAGGGCAGAGCTGTGGGAAAGGTGTGATGCCTGGAGGAAATCCAGTTAATTCAGTGATGAATCGGGGCTACTGCAAATCTCAGCTGCGGATTTGGATGAATCTGGGGATTCGGGGGAGTTTCCTACCATTTCAATCCCCCACAGCGTAGGAGCAATCGGGCTGTCCTAGCCCTGCAAAGCGCTCGCTTGATGTGTTGTGTTCGGCTGAGGACGTCACCCTGTCTCGTTTGATTTGTGCAGCCCTTTATGCGAGGGGGGTTTTTGCGAGCGTTGATGTTTGCAGCGGCTGCAGTTCTGACAAACTGGGGCACGGGCGAGACAGCAGGAATGACTGTTATTAAATGTCTCTTAGTGTGTGTGTGCATAAATATATATATATATCCACATATATACGATCGTGTATATATATATTTATATCTACATATATATATATATAGGGTGTGAGACCTCCAGCCCTGGCTCTGCTCTTGCAAACCTCTGTAACCTGAGGAAGGACTGGGCCAAGCATCTTCCTATCTCTAATATATCCTGCCTTCCTACTGAACAGTTCCCGGCAGCAAGTCCATCAATTAGAAACGTTCTTCCGCGTGGGACTCGCGGGCAGAGGGAAACTGGCCTTATGCGGCCCTGCAAATGGTTTGAAATGAATAATTCAGCTGCCCAAAGTGCACTCGCTAATAAAAGGGGATGGGAAACGAGCTGCGTTAGTGGCAGCACCACGTTGTCAGGCCAGCTTGAAAGCGAGAGCAAGAAGCAGGGTGCTTTGCTGCTTCTCTCCTGCATTAATATCCAGGGAAAGTGCCAGGCCTTGCAGGAAGGCATCAAGGTTTTTCATTGCCTGTTTCTATCAGGGTTGTGTGAGCAATCCAGCACCATGCTGAGAGTGTTGGGGTGCTGTATTTAAAGGAATGCTGCTACTTGCGTTGCAGTTTGGAGCCTGTGCTTTGAGGAGGAGGGTTTGCTACGCACCCCTGCGCAATGGGAAGGGTGAAGCTGCCCTCTGTGCACTCTACAGCCATGTGCTCCACTCCCTATCGGAGCCTTGGTCATCTTATCTGCTCCACGAGCACTAGGAGTATTAACACCCTTGTTTGAGTGTTTGAGACCGACTTGGGAAACCCCCGTGATAAGACGGAGAGGAAAACAGTCAAAATTCCTCCCCGTTTGTTTTCCCCATGCTGGTGCTCAGCACCCAGGTGCTGCAGAGCAGGGCTCAGGCTGGTTACACGCGAGTCGGAGCAGGGAAGCAAACAGAAATTGCATTATCCAGGGTGCAGGGAGGAAGCGCGGAGTGCAACAGCGCTGCAAGGGGCGGCTTTTCTCCCATTCCTCTTCCCTGCTGCCGTTGTGCGCTGCCGGTGTCCGGACAGGCACACAGGGATCAAGGTGACCTGGCAGGGAGGTTTCCAGCTGGATTTACGCACCTGACACGCTCCTCGGTTGGCCTCTGCTTCCTCCATCACTGTAAAAGTTAAGGGACCGGCGAGGGCGGCACTGAAGCAAAGAGCAGTAATTACCTGGCCAAGGAAGCTCCACAGCTTCCTCCAATTCCCTCTGGAGGTGGCACCAGGACAGAGACAGTGGCGAGTGCTGCACTCAGATCTCAGATCACTTACCAGGTTCCATGGCTTTTCCTCTGCCTTTCCCAGCTCTGGAAAGGAGCTGGAGAAAGATGCTCTGGAAAGGAGATTTGAGGAGGATGCGGATGCATTTTGCAGCGGTGGCCACGGACTCACCAGCCCCAAAAAAGCAGAGGTGGCAGCGAAACAAAGTGGGACCTCTGGACGAGCAGTTCCAGCAACAGCAGGTTCCTCTTTGCCCCTTCCTGGGCTTGAGCTTGGCCCTTTTCATACCAGCCCCTCTTCCTGCACAGAGGATGCTCCGCAAGGACAGCAGCCCTGTGTGGCAGCGCTGACTCTTCCACAGCCTTCACGGCCTCAAGCAAGGCAAGAAACACTAGAAAAGGGTCTTGCAGTTAACCTGGAGGAGAAGCAGGATGGGGGAAAGGAGCAGAGCTCCTCTGAAAGCCATAGAAACCTTCAACCCCTAAATGCCATTACGGAGCAGTCTATGAGCTGCTGCTGCAAATGCCTTGGAAGTTATGGCAGGGAGGGCATCTGCAAAGAATGGGAGGGAGGAAAAGTCCATTAATGCTCCTTAAGCAGATAAAATTCACTTGATTTGCAGGATTAGGGAAATTCTGGATTTTCACCAAAACCTTTTGACTTTGCCCGGCCAAACAGAACAGATTGTGTTAGAGCCAGTCCAGACACCCAGAGGGAAGCAGGGCTTTTTGAGCTTTCTTTATAATTTAATTTCCAATTTGTGGAAAATGCTGACCTCTCTAATAAGATCAACAAGAGCCAAAGGATATTTATGAAAATACAAATCTCCTGCAAGAGATTTTGACAAGGAGCTGCTCATCTCCAGAGCGGACCCAAGACTGTAAATACCAGATGATTTCTGTGTGCATCCATGACGATCCCTGTCATATTTTTATCATCCCTTTTTGCTCTTGGCTGCTGTTTTACACATATTGGTAATTCTGGGTAAAGAACGGCTTTTCTCCGTGAAAGTTAATGAAGTTGCAAGGAGGTGGCTGGACCTTGGGACCATTTTGCCTGCACTGGGACCAACAGAGCCTGATTCCCTGGTTCCGGAGCGGGCAGCACGTGTGCTCCAAGCTGTGTGTTCCCATGCGGACTGGTCTCCATTCCAAGCAGGGCTGTTGCCAGCGGTTCTGTCCCGTTATCTGCTGCTGTGTCTTTGCCAGCTGCTCTCCCAGCCGTTGTTCCCCCCGTTATCTCCTTGGGCCACTTGTTAGCTGGAGCCAGGCTGGGTTTTCCCGCTCTCCCCGGCCCCACAATGTCCTGGGGACAACAATGTCCTGCCCACCTCAGTCCTGGGGACAAGTATCTTCAGGAGGAACGTTACCATCCCACACCTCCTTCCATGGTCATTTTCCTGGAGCTAAAGGTCTTCCGTGAGCCTCTCCCTTCCCAAACGCTCCTTCCAGTGACCCCCAAATACCCACGCAGCTCCAGGGAAAGCTTTAGAGATGCCAATGGGAGAAGCTTTGCATGACTCCAAGTATTGCTATTCTGAAATGCAGCATTTCGGTGCCTCCTGCTCTTTGCACAACACCAGGAATAAGGGGAAACTTCCCAAGTGCAGCTGGGCTCCATAACCACAGGTAAAACACAAACAGACTTCCCGGGCCCGGTACGTTTATCCTGCTGCTCCGGCTGGTTTCTAAACACCGAGCGCAGGGAGCATCAATTGACATCTCATAAACTATTGAAAAGGGAGGGGAGGCTGTTTCTGCAGCCTAAGAATACAAACTGGCTGGAGAACACATAAAGGGAGAGTTTTAATTTTGAGCTTAGCGTTAGAGAAAGGATTTAGGCAGTTAGGTACATTTAAGAATACCTTGGCCTCTCGTTTCTTTGCTTTTCCTGGAATATCTATTAGAGGGCAACTTTGCAAAGTTTTACTGCAAACATGCAAATAGCCCAAGCACAGAAATACTCGGTGAATTCTTCTTTTAAGAGGAAAAACACAGCTGCGGATTTAGGAGGGAGTCTCCTCTCAGCTTTCTTTCCCCCTGCCGTGTGGTGAGCACAGAAGTTCTAGGTTTTTTTTTAATGCGTCACAAATTAAAACAACATTGAGTATCCACGGAGCTCCTGAATTCTCTCATATAATAGACTTTAGCTGGGGAAATCATTTGCCTTCTTATGAATGTATAACCAGCAAGACAGAAAAGACACTGCAGAAGCCACTGATGGTTGAGAAATCACCGTGACAGTGAGGAAGCCCTGGTAGCATCGACGTCTTCTTTCAAATTTCAGCAAAAATAAAGGGGATTTTGGCGTAGCATTTACCGATGCCTCTCTGAGCAAGGCTTCCTAAAGAGAGCAGAGGGGGAAAAATATGCATTGGAGAGGGGCCAAATGAGCGGTGCGAATATTTGTGGTGGGACTGGGCTCGGGAGAGGCGGGTGCCGAGGCTGGACACCACTGCCTGTCCTCGGGAGAGGGGAATTGCTCTAACGTGGGCTTGTTTCTGTTCCCAGTTGGCTCCGAGCATCTTTTTCCATGGCAGCGTCTGCTCCGGAGCGCTTTCTCGCTTGGCTTTCCCTAGGGAGGCTGGGCCATCCGTGATGATGGGATGGTCAGGAGAGGTTTTCACTGCTTGGAGCGAGAGTTCAGGGACTTCTGGCAGCTTCTCGCCTTTCGCCAGGATCTTCCTGCCAGCAGGGCTGTTTATTAGGATATTTGTGGAAGGTGAATCACGGCGAAGGAATCGCGGAGGCAGCTGAAAGGGGCTGCTCTTTGCCAGGAAGACACCGCTGCGACGGAGACCAAAAGACTTGCAGAGGGACCGCGCTGCCACTTGTTGGTCCCATGAGGTTGGGTTTCCCGGCTGGGCAACACGGCGCTTGGTATTTAAAAGGAAACAGCCAGTATGGTGTGAACAAAAGAAAACAAAAGAAGGAATGGAAAAAAAAAATGAGGAAAAAGTGCCACGATTCATGTGATACCTTCAGTGCCAAAGGTCTGAGAATTACGTGGTGTTTCTGCTGCGTGTGGGATGCATGAGGTGGGAAGGGAGCCCTGAAGACCATCTCCTCCAGCTCCCCTGCTCAAGCAGGACACCTTGAGCACCAGGAGCATCTGCAGAGGCTTTTGAGCATCTCCAAGGCTGGGAATTGCAAAGCTTTGGTAGCTTCCAGGAAAAGAGGAAAGGGAACTTTCCCTTGCCCTGCAACCAGGACAGGTCTGAAGGATCCAAGTGAACCAGCAAGGAGCATGTCCACGTTAGCAGACCTGCTTGGAAAGGAGGGATGGCTGAAGAACACGCTTGTCTCAACATCTACTATTTCCCCCTTTCTGTCACCTCATGACTCCAGTAGCTGTTTCACCTTCCAATGGAAAAATTCAAACACAATATTCCATCAAAAAATGACCTTAAATATAAGGTGAGTTAAATATAGGATGAGGAAACCCAGCAATTACATTTCAGGTTGAACAGAGTGCTTCGGATTGCTCAAGATTACATATTTTTTCCCCTCCCCAACTTGCCCAGACCTGCTCTTTTTAATTTGTTTTTGTTTTTCCACTCTGGCCATGGAGCTGAAAAGCTCTCCCATTCCCGTGCCTGATTTGGGGCAGCTGTGACCCTCATCCCCTCAGTTCCACCGGTGCCTTTGGTGTTTCTCCACCCTGCGCTCTTGTTCTCCTTGAGCAAATCCTCCAGGGATAGAGATTTAACACCCTCTTCTCGGCTTCCTCTTCTTCTTCTCATCTCTCACCCTCTACCTGATTACGGGGGCACAAGGGGCTCCTGCCAATGCCAACATTGGAATTGTCATCGGAGAGTGTCCCCAGTGACAAGTCCATGCACATGGGCATCTTCATGGCAGATACCAGGGCAGATGACCATGCTGCCAGCCCACAGATAGCACAAATAACAGAATTGTCCCAGCAGCAGCTCCCTGGTCACAGCCACTTTGTGCCAACAGCTTCTGCCGGCCTCGCATGCACCTGGTCCCATGGGGAGAACAGCGGGGAACTTGTCCCTTGTGGTCCTGCAGGACCCGACTCACCATGCTGAGATGCCCTTGACCTCGGTGCCTTCCATGAGGAGCATCTCATGGGAAAAAGGGAAGCCGAAGCAACCATGAACCCCCTGGCCAAGCGCTCTCCTGGCCAGAAGGTAAACCCCGAGGACAGCACAGCCTGTGCACTAGTTCTGCCTGTGCCCACTGGAGAAGCCTTTTTTTCCTAGCAGGAATATTGCTTTCTGCTGGTTTTAAGCCCCATTGCATCCAACAATGCCCTTCCCTCCTGCTTGTGCAGAGCTCAACAGGCTTCTGGGAGGAATTCCTTTGCTGAGCTGCTGCTGAGAAACACTTTTTATGAGCTGTTTACTGTCCTCTTCCAGTAAACGGTATTTTTTAATAGTGCCTGTTGGTCAGGACCTGCGGACTCGGCAGGCTGGAATGTGGGAGGCTGGACCAGAGTCCAGTGGTGCCGCAATGGGAGCTCTGTGAGTCCAGAAACGACGTGTCTGATCACCCGAATTACCAACCCCGTCTGGCTCTTTAGTGCCAAAAATATCCACGAGAAGAACACGTTGGTTATGAATTCATGAAGTGCTCCCTGTCCAAATGAGTTTTTATCCTCCTGCAGCGTCTTCATCCCTCATTAGGGACAAGGCACAGTCATGCTCTGGACGGAGAGCTTCTCCTGGGACATTGGACCCCAATTTGAGCTCCTTGAATGCACTGCCCCATGGCTGGGACATGTTGAAGCATCATCTGCAGGACCAGGCTTGCTCTCAGACCCGCTTTTATAGAAAGGTTTTACATTTTCTGGGACAGAAATTACATTTTACATGTGCTGGGCCAGCAGCTAGACTGGGTTGTCACCACAGTATAGCTGCTGGCGTGTCCTCATCTCCTCCCACCTAGGAAACCTCAGGCTTCCCATTAGCTACACATTACTGGCTCAGGATGTGCCATATGGAAAAAGAGTTTATACAGAGCTGGAAATACAGATTCCAGAGTGTAAACCAGTGGGGAAATGAGCTGGGCTCCTGCCCCATTTTGCAGTGCAGCACTGGAGTTTGCTTATCCTGTAGGAAGAAAATATTCCTTGTTTTTAAAACAAAACCTGCAGGAATGTTGCTTCTGATTAGTTGCCTTTTCTCATGAAGCATTTAGAGGGTTACCAACCCCCTGTCTGATGCAAATTATTTCGGCAGCTGACAGTCACATACTGCAACGACCTCTCTACCTAATAACCTTGCCGAGAGTCAGGCACCGAGAGAAAAACTCGTTTTAGCATGTCTGGAGCAGCAGAAAATAGAATAACGAGGGCTGAGCCCAGGACTGGGGATGGAGGAAGCTTTGCTGCTGCTCGGCCCCGGTGCTCTGCATAAGAAAGGGGGAAAAATCCTGGTGGGACAAGTACCAAGGTGTGCTCTCCTGCAAAAAACAGGAGCAAGGACCACGGGATAGAGCGCTGGGAAGGCAGGACAGCATCTGCCCCATGGCCCTCAGCAGCATCACCCGAAGCACCTGATTTTGCTAGACCAGGTTTGAGCAGTTCCTCATGGTTTTTCCCCATGTCCCAGGCTGTTCCTCTGCTCTCTGCCCTGTCCAGCGCATGAATTACTCCCAAAGTCAAATTACTCTTGTCCGATTCTCTCTTTATCTGCTGGGAGCATTGTGATACTATTGGCAAATGCAAAGCACTGGTAGGTAAATGCTGGATGCTGGGGCAGCAGCTCCAAGCCAAGCGGCTCCGAAAGCGCAGGGCCCTGGACACAGCTGGATATAGAGATAGGCATTTAAGGATAACTATTTTCTTCCTTTTGACGAATACCCTTATCCAAAAATCAGCATAGGGGAATGCGGCGAGGCTTATCTCCTTCTGCAATTTTCCTGCTTTCCACAGTCACTGCGAGTTCCCTATTTATTAGTGCTGGCACCGCTCCATGCCGGCTCCCAACCCGGGCCCGTGGGAATGCGGAGAGCCCTGCTCCGCCTCTGCTCGGCTCCGCGGGGATTTTGGAGCCCGGGGTGGGAATGGGGATTGTGCAACGCTCCATGGGGCCGGGGGAACGGGTACTATTGAGTGGGCAAATATTAGGGATGCAGAGAGAGCAACCCGGAGGTCACTAGGATTCGGGGACAAGGAAGCTGTTTTAGTGGTGACTTTGGCACTTATAGATATCCAGACACTCTCTGGAAACGGGATTTCAGGTGCATATCCCTTGCAGAAGCCGTTTGTGTCTTAGCTGGGGGAAAGTGAGTGCGGATTCAGTAACTGTTGACACTCTGGACTTGGAGAGCTGATAAATTAAGTAAAGAGAAGAGGCCGAGGTGGCTTCTCGGGGCCCTGCTGCTGTTTTCCGTGCACGGCCATAAAGCAGGGAAGTTCCCGCTGGTGATAGGAACTGCAAATAAAGGTCCAGGGCAGCCGCTCTCCTGCACGCTCCGAAGGTCAGTGAGGCCTCGGCAAGCTCGGCCCACAAAGGCAGGGCTTATGGGCTGTCCCCAGGCGCAGCAGGAGTGACTCTGCCTTGTCCCTGCTAGGCTGGAGCTACATGGTGATGGGAGTAATCCCTAAAACCTCCTGTTGCCCCCAAATCCACCTTGTCACCCCATGAAGAGCCCTGGGCCATGACCATAACGATCTGCTAAGCGTATGATAAGCACCTAAATAAATACGATTCCATAAACCAGGAGAGAAGGGAGCGGGGAGAACTTCCAATTACACTGGAAGACGTAACACTAAGCTGGCTGCTAAGGGCTTATGTTAAACAGACGTAATGAGAATTCATGGAGCTCCCTTCTGCAGCACGGAGTGGCACTAACATTAATGCAGGGACTGCTCCGGCTCCCTCTGAAGTCAGCAAAGCCGCGCGGGGGCCACGGGCTGGCGCTGAGCACGCCAATAACCTGCATTAAGGGGAATTCAGAGACTTAGCGAACGCTCGGTAAAAATAATCCCGGAGAAAATCCTCCTATTGCTGCTCTACAGCTAGGTGGTTTCTGATAGCGGTTAAATTCATAATACACTGCTGTGGGAGGAAATTAATGTAATTTAAGCTCATCTTCAAAGTAGACATCCTATTTCCTACTCCTAAATTCCTGTAAGTTAGTGGTTTATGGAGTCAATGGTTTATAAGCGCATTTATTGCTCAGAAATATTGCTTTATTTGAACTCATTTAGATGTTGTATGCAACAATGTGTGAATTACAAGGAATGTCCCACGTGCAAATAATGTCCCCAACCCTTTTCTACACAGCAGTGCTGAAAGAGCCCGTAAAAATACCCTCAACATCATTTAGGACAGTGGTACCTGACATCATTTAGGGCAGATACCACAGATCCACCCTGTGCTTCCGTCTCTGCTCCATGATTCCCCTAGGATTAAGGCTGTTGCTTTTCCCTCGGGAAGCGGTGCCAAAAATCCACCTCTCCTCTCCCGTCTGCATCGTCTGCGTCGGTACCGGGGTGGGAAACGGGGCCGCACGTCCTCGGGCTCTGGGAAAGGTTCACCCGGCGTTCACAAAGCCGCAACCACCGCGACTCGTGTTTGTGTTCGGGGCGGGTGGGAAGCGAGGGGCCGTGGTAATGAGCGCTGCTACCCAGAAATAATCACCTAAGAATACTCCTTTTTACTGCTATTTTTGGAAAGAAAACACTTGTTAGTTACATACAAGTGAATCTCTTCTTGACACATTCATGGCATCACGCTCAGCATATATTAATTGTGATAAAAATTTAACACAGAGCATAATATTAGGCTACTAAAGGGTGGTTGTAGCTGAATTTGTGGATACTGTCTCTTAACTTTCTTTGTGCATGAAGATGCAAGGGAAAATCCTAATAGAGAAGCAACTGGTAAATGTTCAATATGTTTAATACTTTGCTCCCTCATTTGGAGAACAAAGAGTTGCCTGTGTGAGACGGGCGGCTGGGACAAAAGCGGGGCACGGAAACGTGTAATCTGCATTTTCTGAATAGTCAAGATCTACGACGATGATTTCATGTCTCTTGCTCCTTTATGTTGACGTGCCAGCAAAATCTGACCAGAAAGAATCTAAAATACATTTTTTGGCTAAAATTCATAACCAGGCCCAACAATATATGTAATTTTTTTGTGTGTTTATAATGCAACATGAATCTTTTGCCTAACAGGGACACAAAAATACCATTATGGAGTGTCAAATTGCACTAATCCTTTCAATCAGCATAAAATTATTACTCCCATCTCCGCAGAGCTGCTCTAATAAACTGATGAATATGGAAGAGTTGCTGACACCCAATGAGAAAACTCAGCTGCGTGTCGGAAATAAAAGCACGAGGGAAGAGGGTCTAATTCCCACCAGGAATCCTGTTTCTGCTGGCGAGACGGGGAAGCTCCCGCTGCGGCTGCGGCGCATCCCTCGTGCCGGCCTGCAAGGGAGGCCTTTCCACATCGCAGCTTGGGAAAATGAACTGTAAAAGGGTTTTTCCTGATGTGGTGACAACAAAGTGCGTTTTGCTCTATCCCTGAACGCAGAGTGACGGCCCTTGCTGCACGCAACGAGTTTGGAGGCCCAAACGGGCGGTATTTGCAAGCAGGAGGGGACCAAAACTCTGCAATCGATTTTGCTGGGCCGTTCTAGCTAAATATGCCCTTCATTTATTTCATATTTAAACAGAAGAAAGCGAGTGTTCTAAGTCTGGCATGTGCTGCCTCTATTTATAGTTTGTTAGGTAACCGTCGCCTTTTTTTTTTTTACAATTTTAATTTCCAGGTAATGGAAAATAGCTAAACACGCCAAAAATGGGACGTGTGCTATTACTCTATAAAAGTAATTTGCAATACTTTGCATTAATGCTCCTGTGTTACATCTGAGCGTGGCACGCGCAAGAACTGCGGTTTGCACCTTTTCTCCTGAGTTTTGCAGGGGGAAAGCAGCGGCCGGAGCATTTCCACGTGGCAAGTGCATGGCCTGGCGTCGCGGTGGGAAACCCCATTCCTGTTTTGCCCTCTTCCTATTTCTCCAAGGTGTTTTTGCTTGTTTCTCTTGGAGTCTAAGGGCTCCCTGTTGGGTTTCTGGTCTCCAGCACTTGTGCGCAGAAGCATCCCCGAGGCCTGTGGCTTCCCGAGCGCTTCTCCGTGCACGGCAAGCGTAGAAACGAGCACAGTGACGAGGCCACCGGTCCCAAAATGGGCAGCTGGGGCACGAGAAGGGCAGTGGGCACGTCCCTGCTGCAGGGGATGCACCCAGCACGTCCCCATGGAGCCAGCCCTGTTGGGGACCCTTTTCCCTGGGGACAGGAGGTGCATGGAGGGGAAGAGGGAGGAATCCTTGCAGGGCAGGAGGGATGCGAGCAGCGGAGGAGACGGGGGTCCCTGCACAGCAGGGATGCTCCAGGCAGGAGGGATAAGGCGCGCACGGATGCGGGGCCAGGAGGGCTGCACCGAGCCCCGAGGCAGCGGCGAGGGGCGCGGGCCGGGCCGGGCGGAGCAGGCGGCAGGAGGAGGAGGAGGAGGAGGAGGGCGGCCCGCGGCTTCTCCCCGCCCTGAGTGACTACCCCGGTGCCTAATGACCGCGCCGAGGCCCCGTGATGCGCGGCCCGCGCCGCCCAATCGGGCCGGGGCG